>JAYRCH010000140.1:0-485764 GCA_037179445.1 Phengaris alcon alcon
CGAGACAATCTGGGTGCGGGAACTTAACAATGGCTGGAAACTGAGTGCAGAAGCTTAAAATTTCAACAGAAATTATCAACAATAATGCTGAAAATTTCAAGAAATGGACGCAGTCATTCGAGATATTCCTATTGGCGTCGGGGATGGAGAAAACGGAAGACAAAAGAAAAATTGCAATCATGCTGCATTCCATGGGAGAAAAGGGTCTAAATATCTACAATTCCTTCAATTTGGACCTAAGCACTGCTACATTCCAAGAGGTCAAGGCAAAATTCGTCGAGTATTTTGAACCCAAAAAGAATTTGACGGTGGCGGGGCACAAATTCTTTACGTTGAAGCAACGTGTGAACGAATCCTTGGAAAATTTTCTAATGGAATTAGAAAACGCAAGTCATGCCTGTGGGTTTGGTTCGCTACGCGATTCCCTTGTAAAGGACATTCTCATTGCTAATATGGCCACAAACTTCTCGCAATTTCGTCAAAAGCTCCTACAAGAGCAAGATCTATCCCTAGAGAGAGTAAAACTTCTGTGTAGAACACTCACGATGGCGCAGAAAAGTGAAGAATCAATCAATGCAGCAGATGGAAGAGAAGAAGCCACAATATACAAGCTACACAAAAGTTGTCGGGCCAGTTCTCCCACATACCAGAAAAGAAAAAACGCAAGATCCCCATCACGCCAAGGTTACCCAAGGTCAGCTACACCTGGATCCAGAATAACGTCGTGTGTAAAGTGCAACACATCGCATGGTCGCCGCAACTGTCCAGCATGGAAACACAGATGCAGGTCATGTTTTAAATATGGACATTTTACTCATTTATGTTTTAAGAAAAATAGTGTCAGGACTGTTGTTTCTGGGGTAGGTACTATAAATCTCGATGATGAATCAAGCCCAAAAAGTGCTGAGGCTCAGAGATTTATAATAGGGGCATTTTTCAACATTAAAAACATAAAGTCACAAAATACTAGTACAAATTTGAATAACACAGACAATTCCTGGCATTATTCTTTTAAAATAAACAACAAAAATGTAGATTGCCTAATTGACACTGGAGCAGACATAAATGTAATGTCTTACCAAGTCTTTAAAGAATTGAATCTTAAATTTGACAGAGTAAAGAAATGTGTAAAAAATATAATATCTTCGCCTACAGTGGGCACAGAATTCCGATAATGTTAGTGTCAAACATTTGCTGTTTAGTTGAAAACAAAACAAAACCGGAAAACATTACTTTTGTTGTAACAAAATTAAATTGTCCAACTGTGATTGGTTTACCCACTTGTATAAAGCTACATTTAATAACAAAAAACTTTTCTATAAGAAATGAAAATGTCAATAATGTTGAGCAAAATGTATATAATATGTATCAAAAAACTTGTGACAAAATTGTGACCAGATATAATGATGTGTTTAAGGGTCTGGGCTGTCTCCCATACGAACACAGCATCGTGCTAAAGAAGGATGCTATTCCGTGCGTAGATCCATCTAGAAAGGTACTTTTCGCGTTGGTTGAACCGTTAAAGAAAGAGCTTCAACTCGTGGAAAACATGGGTCATACGGAAGGTGAACAAACCTACTCTCTGGGTGAGTAGTTTAGTTATAGCCATGAAAAATAATGGTGGATTGAGAATTTGCTTAGATCCTAGAAATTTAAATAAAAATTTATTGAGATTATCCAATTAAAAACATAGATGAAGTCAGGTCTAAATTGTCCAAAGCCTCTTATTTTTCACATTTAGATGCATTTTCTGGGTTTTATAATATAAATTAAGTAAAGAAAGTAGTGATATGTGTACATTTCAAACTCCTTTTGGCAGATACAAATTTTTAAGATTACCTTTTGGAATAAACACGGCTACAGAAATTTTCTATAAAACCATGATAGATCTATTCGGAGACATTGACGGTATAATAATTTGGTGTGATGACATTTTAATATACGGTGAAACAATTGAAATTCACAATAAAAGGTTAGAGATGTTTTTGGAAAGGGCTAGGCAAGTTAATTTAAAATTAAATAAAGCCAAGTGCAAGTGTCTTCTAGAAGAATTCACAACTTATCACTCATTATTCTCAGGAACAGGAATACATTTTCTTAACGAAGGTAATGGGATATCTCACGATAAGTATTCGAAAGGTTATTGTTTGCTAGCATTTGATCTCACACCTGATTTGTCAGCCAATTCATCTAGTCATTGGAATCTAATTAGTCATGGTAGTGTTAGATTAGAAGTTCGCTTTGAATCTGCTCTGACTCAAACGATCAATTGCGTTGTTTATGCAGAATTCGATAATGTTATAGAAATAGATAAAAATCGCAATATTTCAGTAGACTATAGTAGTTAAGTATATTATTCATAGGATTTTGTTTGTATATCTTATATGTGTATTGAATAAAAAATTTACTACAAAAAACGTTTATTTTTTCTCCCTCATATAATATTATGATATTGATATCAACTTTAAATATCATGATTTATATCAAGTTTGGTTAAGATGGTGCACATTAATACTCAATCGCTAGAGCAGATAAGATCACCATACCTAAACAGTATTCATGGATACTTTAGACATACAGAAATGTTTGAAAAAAATTGATGCAAACATTGAAAATAATGTTTACGCGGCAAACCGATTACCGATTCATGTTCCAGTTCCATGCTATATCGTGAGCAATTTGGACGCTGATAATAAACCAGGTTCCCATTGGATCGCCATACATATTGATAAACAACGTATTGGACAATACTTTGATTCATATGGTCGGTCTCCACAGGGATATCACCGAAAGTTTCTAGAGAGAAATTGTAGAATATGGTCATACAATATAGCTAGAGTACAAAATGATTATACCATGGTTTGTGGAGAATACTGTATAATGTATCTGTATTATATTTATAACAATAAGTCACTGAATGATTTCTTGGTACACTTTGGTGCAAATACTTTACACAACGATTTGAAATTATGTAGTTTATTTGAGTGTTATTTTACCAATAAAATGACTCACTTACAAAACCATTGTTGTTTTCTTAACCACTAATGGCCCTAAGCTTATCGCCGTCCATTGTTTACCGCTGCATGACGTAATTAGTAATAATGGATAGAGCTTTTTTTAGATGCCCATCGAACGCCGAAAATCTGGAGCAAACCGGGTTCACCGGGTCAGACATTCTCGTGATCAGCCTGCATTGTCCTAAACAGACAAGAAAATAACATAATATTTTTTGTTTTTATGTTAGAGCCAAGCTCTAAGCCACTGGACCACGGACTGTGATTTTAGCCTACAACACGATAAAGTTTATGGGGATAAAATATTCACCGTTAATTGGATATCAATAAGAATTCAAAATCGGGAAATAATGCGGCGCTAGAGGCGGATCTCTGCAGTGCTTGCCAATTTCCGGTATACAAACATAATAAACAATTGCAGGTAATAATTATGGAATATTCGTGTAAACTTAAATAAAACTGGATAAGAAAAACTGCACCTTATGAGTATAATTAATTGTGCCAAAAAACAAAATAATAATTATTCAAATTTTAATATCAAGCTTTAGGTGTATTTAAAAATAACCACATAATACGATTCATATCTAAGCATATAAATAATTGAAATAATTAAAAAGATACTGATTTTAACAATATTATAATATATAAGTTCGCTGTTTACAACCGTGAGTCCGTCACATTGGCCTTTACTTTGGCTGCATAGTGCACAGTAGAGATGTAATGAATATAAAATTTCGGATAAGGATAATAGATTTTTAAATAATTTCAAAAGTAAAGCACATAATTTATACTCCACTTTTATTCGAAATTATCCGAAACCTTTATGCAATTATATTTTTGGATATCGGATAGTTTCGCTTCATAGAGTCCGCTACTGTAAAGCATGGCGTGATATTTTACGAGAGGTACACTGTACAAGTACGAGCAGACCTTTAGGGAAAATTCGTCGTCTTGGAACATACAGGCATAGCCCAGAGTTCAGACCCATTTCATCATGGTTCAATGGCTATGTTCGCTGCCTACACGAGATTTGTATCTACCGGAAGGCGGAATATCAGTGAGACAAGACGAAGACGGATGAAAAATCCTAATAGGGGCTATCGCGTGTGAATTTGCCACTAGAGACGCTTGTGTCGCGTGATGTCCAATAACATTCACTTTTCACTGGTTTTGGCGGGCTTCGTGACATAAATTAATTTACCTGTTGAAAAGTGATCTCAGTTCATGGTAAAAATATGGTTTCAATAGGTGTTACAAATGTAACGACGTCCATATACTTATATTAACATGTTCACGATTAGTTTAATATTACTTATACATTTTAACCACAAACAATTTATTATTATCATCATTAATTAGTCAAAAGTTAATCTTTATGTTAGAAAAATGTCAAAATATATTTGTTGTCAATAAATATTTGTTGTACATGTATGTCAAGAAAATAAATGATCTAATAAAATGTCAAAGATAATAAATACCACTATAAAGAATATTAATAAATGGCTTAAAAATAATAAAAATGTTAAAAAGTGCATAAATAAGTCCAAAGATATAAATCTTTGTGATAAAATGTTAAAATACAATTATTATTCAATGATTTCAATAATATCAGGAATTATAATAATTCAAACAAATTTCATATGCGAATTCAGCAAAATCATATTATGTCATACAAAATACTTTATGGTCACAGCATATTAGTCATTTAAAAATCTTTAACATTATAATAAAATCAAAATCAAAATCAAAAATTTTTTTATTCAAAATTGGTATTTTTAAATACTCTTTTTGAACGTCGATACTACGTGATGCCTACCACCGGTTCGGGAACTAACCCAGCGAGAAGAGCCGGCAAGAAACTCGTCTGGGGCCATCTTTTACCAAAAAGATGGAAAATTATTCTTTTAAAATCAAAATTATTACAATGTTTACTTATGTCTATGTAACAAATAATAAGATAAGATAAGGAGCCACCTTATTCCCAAGGTGTGCCGTCTTGAATGAAGTCATTAATTTTATAATACGCTTTGGCACACAAACGTTCTTTAACTACTTTTTTAAACTTATTAATGGGAAGGTTTTGAACCTTTTCTGGGATTATATTGTATAAGCGTATACATTGGCCTTTAAAGGATTTACTAACTTTGCTTAGTCTGAACACTGGCATATCTAACTTGTTCTTATTTATAGTGTTTACTCAATGATTATCACATTTCTTTTTGAAGTTGTTTAGATTCTTTCTTACATATAACACATTTTCCAAAATGTATTGAGATGCGACGGTCAGAACTTTTATTTCTTTAAACTTTTCCCTTAGAGATTCAAAAGTCGACATCTTATAAATAGAACGTCTAGCACGTTTCTGCAGCACAAATAATGTATTAATGTCCGCAGCGTTTCCCCACAAGAGAATGCCGTACGACATTATGCTATGAAAATAGCTAAAGTATAGTTTACTTTAGCTATCGCGCGGTCTCTATGTCGGTAATTTCTCTAATTTTTTTAACAGCGTATGCTGCAGAACTCATAAGATTTCTATATTAACATTTTTTTCAAATTCTCTTATGGAGTGTTTTTTTGATAGTAATTTTATATCGCAGGCACCTTGTTATAAATTTTTACACACATTGCATATGCATTATTTAAGAATAAAGTTCTTTTTGGTGTTTTGTCTATGATTAATTTATTTGAATTTCTGAAATATTTTGTAGGTATGTTAGTTGATACTAATTGAGTGAAATTGTGATTGTTATCAATTACAAATTTAAACATTTCCAAAATGTACATACTTGCTAAAGTCAATATATTATATTGTTTAAATATAGGCTTACACGATTCATATGGTGGAACTATAGCTATGGCACGAAGTCATTTTTTTTGTACAATAAGTGTGTGGAGTTTCCCCAAATTACGAGTCCATGGCGCAGGACTGACGAAACATAGCCGTGATAGGCCATAATTGCAGTCTAAACACTTACTGTCCACTTTAATCTACATAAGACAAATACGAATCTGTTAGTTTAGAACATATTTTTTCTATGTGTGTATGCCAGCTACAATATTTATCAATTTGTATACTTAAAAATAAGTTCTCATCTATAATTTCATCTTTCATTCCTTATTTAAGTTGTAAAGGTTTTTTTCTGTAGTTACTAAATTGTATATATCTAGTTTTCTTAAGATCGATTTTCAGATTATTAGATGTAAGCCATTGAATCATATGTTCATGTATTAAATTGATGTTAGTTTCGATTTTATTCACGTCTGTTTTATTATTATATTTAAATAGGATTGATATGTCATCTGCAAATAATGTCAATTTATAATTAGTCTTTATTGGAATGTCATTAATATAAAGTAAGAATAACAAAGATCCTAAAACCGAGCCTTGCGGGATCCCAAATTCATTTAATAGGCTTTTGGATTTACTGTTAACTAGTTCTTTACTTATGTTGATATGCTCTATAACTGTGTATTGTGTCCTATTTTCAAGAAATGATTTAATCCAGTTAAGCGCAGGTATTCCCATTCTGCCTAATTTGTCTAGTAACAGTTTATGAGATACAAAATCAAATGCCTTAGTCATATATATAAATATAACTATACAATCATCATCAATACTGTAAACAATTTGATTAGTAATATTAAAGCGAGCTTGTTGTGTAGATTTATTCTTCTGAAATCCGTACTGTTAATTTTTTAACAAGTTAAATTAATTTATAAAGGAAGTTAATCTTTTGTGTATTGCCTTTTCAAACATTTTGGATATAATGGGAACTAAAGTAATAGGTCTGTAATTGTGTAACTGTCTTCGATCGCCTTTTTTATGCAAGGGTTTAATAATTGATATTTTTAATTTATCGGGAAAAGCACCGCCCACAAAAGATATATTTGTAAGTACTGTTAATATTGGGGCTATTATGTTTACATTTCTTAATTATTTTTGTGGAAACTTCATCATAGCCAACTGTACTAGTATTTTTTAAGGAAGATATAATTTGTATTATTTCATCATATGTGATGGGCTCAAAAATATACTTATAGCATTGTCGTCGATAGAGTTTGATAGTTTGGAATTTATATGACTGTTGGTAGTTTTAATAAAATATTCGTTAAATGTGTTTACTATACCTAAAGGTGTGTCAATTCTATTATTATTTAAATTCATTATTTCTGAAATATATTTTTTTCGTCACAGTTGTTGGGCAATTTTTAACAACGTTCCATGAAAAGTAAGTTCAGAGCACACTTACTTTTTGCTGTTGCAACATATTTAGGATGTGAATTTATATGGGAATATCTAAAGCACTTTCTTAATGTTCGGCTATTTTATATTTTTTGTATTTATTTATTGCTCTTATATTTTTTTCCCGATAGGCACTAAATTACAATTTGCGTTTTGTTTTGCAGCTTATTTTTAAGTCTTTGGTGATCCAGTGTGGCAATATATGTTTTTTTGTAATCTTGAAGCGGACTACAGGGAAGCAGTGTTTATATAGCAGTACGAATATGTCATAAAATTGTTGAAAGCTTCAATAAAATCATTTAAGTTATAACATTCGTTAAAGGAAATACTTGCTAGATAGTTTTTAATTGTTTTTATATTGTCATTGTTATAAGCTCTTTTATAAATATACTAACATTTGTTTATACTGTTTTTATATCCTTCTATTATTACTGAAATTAGTTGTGCCGTGTTATGGTCAGAAAGGCCTAAGTGTGAATAATGTGTTTATAAATGGCATTTTTAGACGCCTCCAATATGATCCTAATTTAATGGTGACGCCACTACAATGTTATGTCGTGAGATTAACTGTCAGTGTCATAGGGATCAAGGTTCGCCGCGCCGAGTATAAATTATAATTACTTCAAATGTCTCGTAAGGTATCTGAGTGTTTAGTTCTTTAAGTTTAGTAAATTTACTAATTTACATTAAAATCTCATAATGTGTCAAACTTTTGAAAAAATGTACTGATACTCATGTTTAGATCTAAAATTTCTATACCACAACATTCAAAATAGTTATCACTTGAGAAAGTTAAGTCAATGTTACTGTAATATAAGATTGTATTTTTTTTAAACAAGTATACAACCACCACCCCTTTATTTGTATTTTGACCTAGTATAAAATGCTGCTTAAGTATAGTTATTTAAGTTTATATTTGTTTCTGTTCCTTTTTAAATAAATGTTTCAGTTAAGCATATTACATCAGGCTCTTTAATATCATATTTAAGTTTAATTTCAAGCTGACATTACAAACTAATTACAAACTTATTTTTTGCCAAAAATATGCTTGTTTGCCGAGGTAACAGCTATGTTTTTTCTTTTTACAGACTTCAAGACTATGACCGAAACAATAACTTTGTTGGAAACGTAGAGGAAAACAAAGTATTACAAAACGATTCGGTGTATACTGTTGAGTGACCTTCAGACAGTTTGTTCAGCAGTGTACGTGTGTATAATGACTAAAAGTGAATCACCATACTTGGATATCGTGAATATTACCACCTACTTTTTAGAAGTGTACGCAGACAATATGGGAATGTCTGAGTATGTTGCAGTACATAGAACGGCTATAGCATGATGATTAATGAATACCTAATGGTTCTAGTGACATGTTATCAAAATGATGTGCTTTTTATAGAGGACGGGTACACTCTCAAAACACAAAATCGTAGTTGTTGTAGTCGTAGTTGTCATACTTTGTGAATATTGCCATTGAGACAGGTGGAAAGGTTGTTCAGTCCATGTGCAAGTGTGCAAGGCAGTCTGCAAGCACATAGATTGTTTGCTTTTCAACTTTAAGATTTAATTAACATTCTGAATATAAAAAAAAAAACGCCCACAGAAAACAAACAGAAATGGCATTAGCCAAAGATAAGAAAACTGAATTCATAAAAGTTTAAAATCTCTATGTCATTGTAAAGCGTCAAAGGGCAAATATAGAAAACTTTCTTTTATTAGTTTTGCCATGTTGGCAAGCTTGTTCACGGTAGCAAATTAGATTTGAAAGATTTGTTATGTTATGTTGGTAGACAGTGTTAAGTCTTCTTATCTAATGACCATGAATTCTAAATCTAATGACCATGATTACCTTAAACTACCCATCCTTGACCAATATTTCATTAACAGAATTACTGTAAGTAACCTACATCCCATTTTTTATTTATTGTATATATTTACCTAATATGACTTCTGCATGAAAGGTTATGGGTTTCATGCTCATCAAGGACACACTTTTACTATATGATATTGATGAACATAGATGTTTGCTCTAGATCTCTGGTACTGTATATGTCTCTGGTTATGTACCCACAGTATCTCTAACAAGAACACATTATTATGTGTGAGATGACAAGAATTTAATAATATTTCTCTTTATTAATATTACATGTTTCAATTCCGGTTCCTCCAGAAAAATCAAGTTTGATAGAGCAGCAA
Organism: Phengaris alcon alcon; assembly: GCA_037179445.1. Taxonomy (NCBI): domain Eukaryota; kingdom Metazoa; phylum Arthropoda; class Insecta; order Lepidoptera; family Lycaenidae; genus Phengaris; species Phengaris alcon. The sequence continues at coordinate 9,457 of JAYRCH010000140.1, forward strand.
ACAAGGCAACAGTCATAAAAATAAATGTGGCATAGTGAACGAAGCCTTAGGGTTACTGGATCTCATGTTTTCAATATATGCAAGTTTTCTGACCGAAGAGATAAAGTGAAGTATGCTGAAGATATTTTGTTTCCCAAGCAATTCAAAAGTCATGCTACGGGCATGTAAAACTAAGAGGTTGTAGCCCGCTACATGGTGTCAGAAGAAAAAGTTGTCAAGAAAACGAAAATTATGAACGCAAAAGAGGGTACATCAAAAACTACGGAAGATTCGAGACAATCTGGGTGCGGGAACTTAACAATGGCTGGAAACTGAGTGCAGAAGCTTAAAATTTCAACAGAAATTATCAACAATAATGCTGAAAATTTCAAGAAATGGACGCAGTCATTCGAGATATTCCTATTGGCGTCGGGGATGGAGAAAACGGAAGACAAAAGAAAAATTGCAATCATGCTGCATTCCATGGGAGAAAAGGGTCTAAATATCTACAATTCCTTCAATTTGGACCTAAGCACTGCTACATTCCAAGAGGTCAAGGCAAAATTCGTCGAGTATTTTGAACCCAAAAAGAATTTGACGGTGGCGGGGCACAAATTCTTTACGTTGAAGCAACGTGTGAACGAATCCTTGGAAAATTTTCTAATGGAATTAGAAAACGCAAGTCATGCCTGTGGGTTTGGTTCGCTACGCGATTCCCTTGTAAAGGACATTCTCATTGCTAATATGGCCACAAACTTCTCGCAATTTCGTCAAAAGCTCCTACAAGAGCAAGATCTATCCCTAGAGAGAGTAAAACTTCTGTGTAGAACACTCACGATGGCGCAGAAAAGTGAAGAATCAATCAATGCAGCAGATGGAAGAGAAGAAGCCACAATATACAAGCTACACAAAAGTTGTCGGGCCAGTTCTCCCACATACCAGAAAAGAAAAAACGCAAGATCCCCATCACGCCAAGGTTACCCAAGGTCAGCTACACCTGGATCCAGAATAACGTCGTGTGTAAAGTGCAACACATCGCATGGTCGCCGCAACTGTCCAGCATGGAAACACAGATGCAGGTCATGTTTTAAATATGGACATTTTACTCATTTATGTTTTAAGAAAAATAGTGTCAGGACTGTTGTTTCTGGGGTAGGTACTATAAATCTCGATGATGAATCAAGCCCAAAAAGTGCTGAGGCTCAGAGATTTATAATAGGGGCATTTTTCAACATTAAAAACATAAAGTCACAAAATACTAGTACAAATTTGAATAACACAGACAATTCCTGGCATTATTCTTTTAAAATAAACAACAAAAATGTAGATTGCCTAATTGACACTGGAGCAGACATAAATGTAATGTCTTACCAAGTCTTTAAAGAATTGAATCTTAAATTTGACAGAGTAAAGAAATGTGTAAAAAATATAATATCTTCGCCTACAGTGGGCACAGAATTCCGATAATGTTAGTGTCAAACATTTGCTGTTTAGTTGAAAACAAAACAAAACCGGAAAACATTACTTTTGTTGTAACAAAATTAAATTGTCCAACTGTGATTGGTTTACCCACTTGTATAAAGCTACATTTAATAACAAAAAACTTTTCTATAAGAAATGAAAATGTCAATAATGTTGAGCAAAATGTATATAATATGTATCAAAAAACTTGTGACAAAATTGTGACCAGATATAATGATGTGTTTAAGGGTCTGGGCTGTCTCCCATACGAACACAGCATCGTGCTAAAGAAGGATGCTATTCCGTGCGTAGATCCATCTAGAAAGGTACTTTTCGCGTTGGTTGAACCGTTAAAGAAAGAGCTTCAACTCGTGGAAAACATGGGTCATACGGAAGGTGAACAAACCTACTCTCTGGGTGAGTAGTTTAGTTATAGCCATGAAAAATAATGGTGGATTGAGAATTTGCTTAGATCCTAGAAATTTAAATAAAAATTTATTGAGATTATCCAATTAAAAACATAGATGAAGTCAGGTCTAAATTGTCCAAAGCCTCTTATTTTTCACATTTAGATGCATTTTCTGGGTTTTATAATATAAATTAAGTAAAGAAAGTAGTGATATGTGTACATTTCAAACTCCTTTTGGCAGATACAAATTTTTAAGATTACCTTTTGGAATAAACACGGCTACAGAAATTTTCTATAAAACCATGATAGATCTATTCGGAGACATTGACGGTATAATAATTTGGTGTGATGACATTTTAATATACGGTGAAACAATTGAAATTCACAATAAAAGGTTAGAGATGTTTTTGGAAAGGGCTAGGCAAGTTAATTTAAAATTAAATAAAGCCAAGTGCAAGTGTCTTCTAGAAGAATTCACAACTTATCACTCATTATTCTCAGGAACAGGAATACATTTTCTTAACGAAGGTAATGGGATATCTCACGATAAGTATTCGAAAGGTTATTGTTTGCTAGCATTTGATCTCACACCTGATTTGTCAGCCAATTCATCTAGTCATTGGAATCTAATTAGTCATGGTAGTGTTAGATTAGAAGTTCGCTTTGAATCTGCTCTGACTCAAACGATCAATTGCGTTGTTTATGCAGAATTCGATAATGTTATAGAAATAGATAAAAATCGCAATATTTCAGTAGACTATAGTAGTTAAGTATATTATTCATAGGATTTTGTTTGTATATCTTATATGTGTATTGAATAAAAAATTTACTACAAAAAACGTTTATTTTTTCTCCCTCATATAATATTATGATATTGATATCAACTTTAAATATCATGATTTATATCAAGTTTGGTTAAGATGGTGCACATTAATACTCAATCGCTAGAGCAGATAAGATCACCATACCTAAACAGTATTCATGGATACTTTAGACATACAGAAATGTTTGAAAAAAATTGATGCAAACATTGAAAATAATGTTTACGCGGCAAACCGATTACCGATTCATGTTCCAGTTCCATGCTATATCGTGAGCAATTTGGACGCTGATAATAAACCAGGTTCCCATTGGATCGCCATACATATTGATAAACAACGTATTGGACAATACTTTGATTCATATGGTCGGTCTCCACAGGGATATCACCGAAAGTTTCTAGAGAGAAATTGTAGAATATGGTCATACAATATAGCTAGAGTACAAAATGATTATACCATGGTTTGTGGAGAATACTGTATAATGTATCTGTATTATATTTATAACAATAAGTCACTGAATGATTTCTTGGTACACTTTGGTGCAAATACTTTACACAACGATTTGAAATTATGTAGTTTATTTGAGTGTTATTTTACCAATAAAATGACTCACTTACAAAACCATTGTTGTTTTCTTAACCACTAATGGCCCTAAGCTTATCGCCGTCCATTGTTTACCGCTGCATGACGTAATTAGTAATAATGGATAGAGCTTTTTTTAGATGCCCATCGAACGCCGAAAATCTGGAGCAAACCGGGTTCACCGGGTCAGACATTCTCGTGATCAGCCTGCATTGTCCTAAACAGACAAGAAAATAACATAATATTTTTTGTTTTTATGTTAGAGCCAAGCTCTAAGCCACTGGACCACGGACTGTGATTTTAGCCTACAACACGATAAAGTTTATGGGGATAAAATATTCACCGTTAATTGGATATCAATAAGAATTCAAAATCGGGAAATAATGCGGCGCTAGAGGCGGATCTCTGCAGTGCTTGCCAATTTCCGGTATACAAACATAATAAACAATTGCAGGTAATAATTATGGAATATTCGTGTAAACTTAAATAAAACTGGATAAGAAAAACTGCACCTTATGAGTATAATTAATTGTGCCAAAAAACAAAATAATAATTATTCAAATTTTAATATCAAGCTTTAGGTGTATTTAAAAATAACCACATAATACGATTCATATCTAAGCATATAAATAATTGAAATAATTAAAAAGATACTGATTTTAACAATATTATAATATATAAGTTCGCTGTTTACAACCGTGAGTCCGTCACATTGGCCTTTACTTTGGCTGCATAGTGCACAGTAGAGATGTAATGAATATAAAATTTCGGATAAGGATAATAGATTTTTAAATAATTTCAAAAGTAAAGCACATAATTTATACTCCACTTTTATTCGAAATTATCCGAAACCTTTATGCAATTATATTTTTGGATATCGGATAGTTTCGCTTCATAGAGTCCGCTACTGTAAAGCATGGCGTGATATTTTACGAGAGGTACACTGTACAAGTACGAGCAGACCTTTAGGGAAAATTCGTCGTCTTGGAACATACAGGCATAGCCCAGAGTTCAGACCCATTTCATCATGGTTCAATGGCTATGTTCGCTGCCTACACGAGATTTGTATCTACCGGAAGGCGGAATATCAGTGAGACAAGACGAAGACGGATGAAAAATCCTAATAGGGGCTATCGCGTGTGAATTTGCCACTAGAGACGCTTGTGTCGCGTGATGTCCAATAACATTCACTTTTCACTGGTTTTGGCGGGCTTCGTGACATAAATTAATTTACCTGTTGAAAAGTGATCTCAGTTCATGGTAAAAATATGGTTTCAATAGGTGTTACAAATGTAACGACGTCCATATACTTATATTAACATGTTCACGATTAGTTTAATATTACTTATACATTTTAACCACAAACAATTTATTATTATCATCATTAATTAGTCAAAAGTTAATCTTTATGTTAGAAAAATGTCAAAATATATTTGTTGTCAATAAATATTTGTTGTACATGTATGTCAAGAAAATAAATGATCTAATAAAATGTCAAAGATAATAAATACCACTATAAAGAATATTAATAAATGGCTTAAAAATAATAAAAATGTTAAAAAGTGCATAAATAAGTCCAAAGATATAAATCTTTGTGATAAAATGTTAAAATACAATTATTATTCAATGATTTCAATAATATCAGGAATTATAATAATTCAAACAAATTTCATATGCGAATTCAGCAAAATCATATTATGTCATACAAAATACTTTATGGTCACAGCATATTAGTCATTTAAAAATCTTTAACATTATAATAAAATCAAAATCAAAATCAAAAATTTTTTTATTCAAAATTGGTATTTTTAAATACTCTTTTTGAACGTCGATACTACGTGATGCCTACCACCGGTTCGGGAACTAACCCAGCGAGAAGAGCCGGCAAGAAACTCGTCTGGGGCCATCTTTTACCAAAAAGATGGAAAATTATTCTTTTAAAATCAAAATTATTACAATGTTTACTTATGTCTATGTAACAAATAATAAGATAAGATAAGGAGCCACCTTATTCCCAAGGTGTGCCGTCTTGAATGAAGTCATTAATTTTATAATACGCTTTGGCACACAAACGTTCTTTAACTACTTTTTTAAACTTATTAATGGGAAGGTTTTGAACCTTTTCTGGGATTATATTGTATAAGCGTATACATTGGCCTTTAAAGGATTTACTAACTTTGCTTAGTCTGAACACTGGCATATCTAACTTGTTCTTATTTATAGTGTTTACTCAATGATTATCACATTTCTTTTTGAAGTTGTTTAGATTCTTTCTTACATATAACACATTTTCCAAAATGTATTGAGATGCGACGGTCAGAACTTTTATTTCTTTAAACTTTTCCCTTAGAGATTCAAAAGTCGACATCTTATAAATAGAACGTCTAGCACGTTTCTGCAGCACAAATAATGTATTAATGTCCGCAGCGTTTCCCCACAAGAGAATGCCGTACGACATTATGCTATGAAAATAGCTAAAGTATAGTTTACTTTAGCTATCGCGCGGTCTCTATGTCGGTAATTTCTCTAATTTTTTTAACAGCGTATGCTGCAGAACTCATAAGATTTCTATATTAACATTTTTTTCAAATTCTCTTATGGAGTGTTTTTTTGATAGTAATTTTATATCGCAGGCACCTTGTTATAAATTTTTACACACATTGCATATGCATTATTTAAGAATAAAGTTCTTTTTGGTGTTTTGTCTATGATTAATTTATTTGAATTTCTGAAATATTTTGTAGGTATGTTAGTTGATACTAATTGAGTGAAATTGTGATTGTTATCAATTACAAATTTAAACATTTCCAAAATGTACATACTTGCTAAAGTCAATATATTATATTGTTTAAATATAGGCTTACACGATTCATATGGTGGAACTATAGCTATGGCACGAAGTCATTTTTTTTGTACAATAAGTGTGTGGAGTTTCCCCAAATTACGAGTCCATGGCGCAGGACTGACGAAACATAGCCGTGATAGGCCATAATTGCAGTCTAAACACTTACTGTCCACTTTAATCTACATAAGACAAATACGAATCTGTTAGTTTAGAACATATTTTTTCTATGTGTGTATGCCAGCTACAATATTTATCAATTTGTATACTTAAAAATAAGTTCTCATCTATAATTTCATCTTTCATTCCTTATTTAAGTTGTAAAGGTTTTTTTCTGTAGTTACTAAATTGTATATATCTAGTTTTCTTAAGATCGATTTTCAGATTATTAGATGTAAGCCATTGAATCATATGTTCATGTATTAAATTGATGTTAGTTTCGATTTTATTCACGTCTGTTTTATTATTATATTTAAATAGGATTGATATGTCATCTGCAAATAATGTCAATTTATAATTAGTCTTTATTGGAATGTCATTAATATAAAGTAAGAATAACAAAGATCCTAAAACCGAGCCTTGCGGGATCCCAAATTCATTTAATAGGCTTTTGGATTTACTGTTAACTAGTTCTTTACTTATGTTGATATGCTCTATAACTGTGTATTGTGTCCTATTTTCAAGAAATGATTTAATCCAGTTAAGCGCAGGTATTCCCATTCTGCCTAATTTGTCTAGTAACAGTTTATGAGATACAAAATCAAATGCCTTAGTCATATATATAAATATAACTATACAATCATCATCAATACTGTAAACAATTTGATTAGTAATATTAAAGCGAGCTTGTTGTGTAGATTTATTCTTCTGAAATCCGTACTGTTAATTTTTTAACAAGTTAAATTAATTTATAAAGGAAGTTAATCTTTTGTGTATTGCCTTTTCAAACATTTTGGATATAATGGGAACTAAAGTAATAGGTCTGTAATTGTGTAACTGTCTTCGATCGCCTTTTTTATGCAAGGGTTTAATAATTGATATTTTTAATTTATCGGGAAAAGCACCGCCCACAAAAGATATATTTGTAAGTACTGTTAATATTGGGGCTATTATGTTTACATTTCTTAATTATTTTTGTGGAAACTTCATCATAGCCAACTGTACTAGTATTTTTTAAGGAAGATATAATTTGTATTATTTCATCATATGTGATGGGCTCAAAAATATACTTATAGCATTGTCGTCGATAGAGTTTGATAGTTTGGAATTTATATGACTGTTGGTAGTTTTAATAAAATATTCGTTAAATGTGTTTACTATACCTAAAGGTGTGTCAATTCTATTATTATTTAAATTCATTATTTCTGAAATATATTTTTTTCGTCACAGTTGTTGGGCAATTTTTAACAACGTTCCATGAAAAGTAAGTTCAGAGCACACTTACTTTTTGCTGTTGCAACATATTTAGGATGTGAATTTATATGGGAATATCTAAAGCACTTTCTTAATGTTCGGCTATTTTATATTTTTTGTATTTATTTATTGCTCTTATATTTTTTTCCCGATAGGCACTAAATTACAATTTGCGTTTTGTTTTGCAGCTTATTTTTAAGTCTTTGGTGATCCAGTGTGGCAATATATGTTTTTTTGTAATCTTGAAGCGGACTACAGGGAAGCAGTGTTTATATAGCAGTACGAATATGTCATAAAATTGTTGAAAGCTTCAATAAAATCATTTAAGTTATAACATTCGTTAAAGGAAATACTTGCTAGATAGTTTTTAATTGTTTTTATATTGTCATTGTTATAAGCTCTTTTATAAATATACTAACATTTGTTTATACTGTTTTTATATCCTTCTATTATTACTGAAATTAGTTGTGCCGTGTTATGGTCAGAAAGGCCTAAGTGTGAATAATGTGTTTATAAATGGCATTTTTAGACGCCTCCAATATGATCCTAATTTAATGGTGACGCCACTACAATGTTATGTCGTGAGATTAACTGTCAGTGTCATAGGGATCAAGGTTCGCCGCGCCGAGTATAAATTATAATTACTTCAAATGTCTCGTAAGGTATCTGAGTGTTTAGTTCTTTAAGTTTAGTAAATTTACTAATTTACATTAAAATCTCATAATGTGTCAAACTTTTGAAAAAATGTACTGATACTCATGTTTAGATCTAAAATTTCTATACCACAACATTCAAAATAGTTATCACTTGAGAAAGTTAAGTCAATGTTACTGTAATATAAGATTGTATTTTTTTTAAACAAGTATACAACCACCACCCCTTTATTTGTATTTTGACCTAGTATAAAATGCTGCTTAAGTATAGTTATTTAAGTTTATATTTGTTTCTGTTCCTTTTTAAATAAATGTTTCAGTTAAGCATATTACATCAGGCTCTTTAATATCATATTTAAGTTTAATTTCAAGCTGACATTACAAACTAATTACAAACTTATTTTTTGCCAAAAATATGCTTGTTTGCCGAGGTAACAGCTATGTTTTTTCTTTTTACAGACTTCAAGACTATGACCGAAACAATAACTTTGTTGGAAACGTAGAGGAAAACAAAGTATTACAAAACGATTCGGTGTATACTGTTGAGTGACCTTCAGACAGTTTGTTCAGCAGTGTACGTGTGTATAATGACTAAAAGTGAATCACCATACTTGGATATCGTGAATATTACCACCTACTTTTTAGAAGTGTACGCAGACAATATGGGAATGTCTGAGTATGTTGCAGTACATAGAACGGCTATAGCATGATGATTAATGAATACCTAATGGTTCTAGTGACATGTTATCAAAATGATGTGCTTTTTATAGAGGACGGGTACACTCTCAAAACACAAAATCGTAGTTGTTGTAGTCGTAGTTGTCATACTTTGTGAATATTGCCATTGAGACAGGTGGAAAGGTTGTTCAGTCCATGTGCAAGTGTGCAAGGCAGTCTGCAAGCACATAGATTGTTTGCTTTTCAACTTTAAGATTTAATTAACATTCTGAATATAAAAAAAAAAACGCCCACAGAAAACAAACAGAAATGGCATTAGCCAAAGATAAGAAAACTGAATTCATAAAAGTTTAAAATCTCTATGTCATTGTAAAGCGTCAAAGGGCAAATATAGAAAACTTTCTTTTATTAGTTTTGCCATGTTGGCAAGCTTGTTCACGGTAGCAAATTAGATTTGAAAGATTTGTTATGTTATGTTGGTAGACAGTGTTAAGTCTTCTTATCTAATGACCATGAATTCTAAATCTAATGACCATGATTACCTTAAACTACCCATCCTTGACCAATATTTCATTAACAGAATTACTGTAAGTAACCTACATCCCATTTTTTATTTATTGTATATATTTACCTAATATGACTTCTGCATGAAAGGTTATGGGTTTCATGCTCATCAAGGACACACTTTTACTATATGATATTGATGAACATAGATGTTTGCTCTAGATCTCTGGTACTGTATATGTCTCTGGTTATGTACCCACAGTATCTCTAACAAGAACACATTATTATGTGTGAGATGACAAGAATTTAATAATATTTCTCTTTATTAATATTACATGTTTCAATTCCGGTTCCTCCAGAAAAATCAAGTTTGATAGAGCAGCAAACAAGGCAACAGTCATAAAAATAAATGTGGCATAGTGAACGAAGCCTTAGGGTTACTGGATCTCATGTTTTCAATATATGCAAGTTTTCTGACCGAAGAGATAAAGTGAAGTATGCTGAAGATATTTTGTTTCCCAAGCAATTCAAAAGTCATGCTACGGGCATGTAAAACTAAGAGGTTGTAGCCCGCTACATGGTGTCAGAAGAAAAAGTTGTCAAGAAAACGAAAATTATGAACGCAAAAGAGGGTACATCAAAAACTACGGAAGATTCGAGACAATCTGGGTGCGGGAACTTAACAATGGCTGGAAACTGAGTGCAGAAGCTTAAAATTTCAACAGAAATTATCAACAATAATGCTGAAAATTTCAAGAAATGGACGCAGTCATTCGAGATATTCCTATTGGCGTCGGGGATGGAGAAAACGGAAGACAAAAGAAAAATTGCAATCATGCTGCATTCCATGGGAGAAAAGGGTCTAAATATCTACAATTCCTTCAATTTGGACCTAAGCACTGCTACATTCCAAGAGGTCAAGGCAAAATTCGTCGAGTATTTTGAACCCAAAAAGAATTTGACGGTGGCGGGGCACAAATTCTTTACGTTGAAGCAACGTGTGAACGAATCCTTGGAAAATTTTCTAATGGAATTAGAAAACGCAAGTCATGCCTGTGGGTTTGGTTCGCTACGCGATTCCCTTGTAAAGGACATTCTCATTGCTAATATGGCCACAAACTTCTCGCAATTTCGTCAAAAGCTCCTACAAGAGCAAGATCTATCCCTAGAGAGAGTAAAACTTCTGTGTAGAACACTCACGATGGCGCAGAAAAGTGAAGAATCAATCAATGCAGCAGATGGAAGAGAAGAAGCCACAATATACAAGCTACACAAAAGTTGTCGGGCCAGTTCTCCCACATACCAGAAAAGAAAAAACGCAAGATCCCCATCACGCCAAGGTTACCCAAGGTCAGCTACACCTGGATCCAGAATAACGTCGTGTGTAAAGTGCAACACATCGCATGGTCGCCGCAACTGTCCAGCATGGAAACACAGATGCAGGTCATGTTTTAAATATGGACATTTTACTCATTTATGTTTTAAGAAAAATAGTGTCAGGACTGTTGTTTCTGGGGTAGGTACTATAAATCTCGATGATGAATCAAGCCCAAAAAGTGCTGAGGCTCAGAGATTTATAATAGGGGCATTTTTCAACATTAAAAACATAAAGTCACAAAATACTAGTACAAATTTGAATAACACAGACAATTCCTGGCATTATTCTTTTAAAATAAACAACAAAAATGTAGATTGCCTAATTGACACTGGAGCAGACATAAATGTAATGTCTTACCAAGTCTTTAAAGAATTGAATCTTAAATTTGACAGAGTAAAGAAATGTGTAAAAAATATAATATCTTCGCCTACAGTGGGCACAGAATTCCGATAATGTTAGTGTCAAACATTTGCTGTTTAGTTGAAAACAAAACAAAACCGGAAAACATTACTTTTGTTGTAACAAAATTAAATTGTCCAACTGTGATTGGTTTACCCACTTGTATAAAGCTACATTTAATAACAAAAAACTTTTCTATAAGAAATGAAAATGTCAATAATGTTGAGCAAAATGTATATAATATGTATCAAAAAACTTGTGACAAAATTGTGACCAGATATAATGATGTGTTTAAGGGTCTGGGCTGTCTCCCATACGAACACAGCATCGTGCTAAAGAAGGATGCTATTCCGTGCGTAGATCCATCTAGAAAGGTACTTTTCGCGTTGGTTGAACCGTTAAAGAAAGAGCTTCAACTCGTGGAAAACATGGGTCATACGGAAGGTGAACAAACCTACTCTCTGGGTGAGTAGTTTAGTTATAGCCATGAAAAATAATGGTGGATTGAGAATTTGCTTAGATCCTAGAAATTTAAATAAAAATTTATTGAGATTATCCAATTAAAAACATAGATGAAGTCAGGTCTAAATTGTCCAAAGCCTCTTATTTTTCACATTTAGATGCATTTTCTGGGTTTTATAATATAAATTAAGTAAAGAAAGTAGTGATATGTGTACATTTCAAACTCCTTTTGGCAGATACAAATTTTTAAGATTACCTTTTGGAATAAACACGGCTACAGAAATTTTCTATAAAACCATGATAGATCTATTCGGAGACATTGACGGTATAATAATTTGGTGTGATGACATTTTAATATACGGTGAAACAATTGAAATTCACAATAAAAGGTTAGAGATGTTTTTGGAAAGGGCTAGGCAAGTTAATTTAAAATTAAATAAAGCCAAGTGCAAGTGTCTTCTAGAAGAAATAGCATATTTGGGCTATATTTTTAGTAAAGAAGGTGGAAAAATTGATCCAGAGAAAGTTAAAGCCATAAAAGATATACCCATACCTAAAAATATTAAAGATTTGCAGTAATAATTAGATGGAAATGGAAAGTTAAAAGGGAGATACGCTTACCGAACCAGCTTCTGAGCGGGGCGTCCGCAGCTGGAGTCCTCGTCTCTTCCTTCTGTTCACAACACTTTAGTCTTTCCAGTATTCTTATCGCGTACGTTCCTATAGGAATATATCTCACTTTTGTGGGCGGGAATTAGTAGCGGAAAGTCTAATAACACATTCGGTGTCGGCCATCGCACACGCACTCTCCGCGACGACTTGCCATATATACTGCTCGTGTCTCTTCGTATTTTTTCTGTTTGCGTCGGAGAGGAAAGGGGGGTGGAATACTGCTTATCAATATTATGAGATGCCATTTATAGTGGTGTTCGACGCTCATAGATGGCGCTACCATTTCCCCCCGGCCTTAAAGGGTTGCCTTTAAAAGAATATAAAAATAATAATTTATCTATGTTAGGTGTATCCATTATCGCATAACCTATCCATAGACTAAGACAGCGGTATTATTAATTAACTAAAGCGAAGTAATAACAATTTATCTTATTATCTAGATGCCTAAACTAAAGGAGATCCAGCCTTAGCTAAACCTCACTGCGTTGGCAGTGGGCAGAGACGTACGACAGGGCGCACGTAACTTCCCTTTGAAGTTTTCACGGTAACAACGCGGGTTGTACCGTCTTTAGAGGTATGTAATTTCTCAACGATGCCTAATGGCCACGAAAGTGTTGGCGAATTGTCGTTGATAATAATCATCAACGTACCCTCCTGTATAGGAGACCTAGGACTATTCCACTTGGATCTAGTCTGAAGCCTTTGAAGATATTCTGAACGCCAACTTTTCCAGAACGATTGTACAAGCTTATCTAACAATGTATGTCTCTGGAGCAAACTAGAGGAGTCTACTTCAGGCGCGGGAAGTGATGACAATGGCACCGTGTTTAAGAAATGTGCAGGAGTTAACGCTGACGGTTCCGCGGGATCGCTACTTAATGCAGTGAGCGGACGCGAATTAATTAATGCTTCAACTTGAGCAAGGACAGTTAAAAGCTCTTCATAAGAAAGAATTTGTTGTCCTATAACCTTAAAGAGATGCGTTTTAATTACCTTAACCATGCTTTCCCAACATCCCCCAAAATGTGGTGAAGCCGGCAGAAGAAACTTCCAATCAATACGATTAGTGGAAAGCTCTTCCTGCAGATGCGTACGGTACTCCTTATTTAGGAAATTATAAAGGTCGCGTAGTAATTTGGACCACGACGACATGCGTAGTGCGAGTGTGTATAGTGGGGATTCCACAATTTCTACGACTACGGGGTGAGACATAGATTTCCGCTCGGGTACGTCTTCGTTTTCCGTATCGTGGTCAAAGGGTTCAATGGGCCACTCCGATGGATCATGGGAAATCCAGGTGGGTCCATGATGCCACAATGAATGATTTAGAAGCTTACCAGGAGTAATAGCGCGAGACAGGCAATCAGCAAGATTTTCAGTATCTGCGACGTGATTAAAACAAGCGGGGGCGATGAGTTCAAGTTCAATCCAAGAAAGGGCCACCTTCGAGTACGTAAACGCGTATATTCCCTTAATGGGATAGTGAGACGAAACTGTGTCTTGAACTCTGTGAAGTAGTTGAGACAACAGAGGGGCCGCGCATAATTCCAGCCTCGCAACCGAAATAGTTTTAACCAGCGAGACTCTAGACTTAGCACAAACCAGCTGAACAGCGTAGTTAGAACCAATACAAACCTGTACATACACGACTCCTCCGTAAGCGCGTTCACTAGCATCAGCGAAACCTATTAAGTTGACAGTGCAACCATCGACCAATCCTAGATAACGCGGTATATTGATTTGGTTGAGTAGGGGAAGCACAACGCAAAACTGCTTCCAAGCTGCGACTATGTGATCGGGTGGTGCGTCATCCCACTCGCACTTAGATAGCCAAAGCTCTTTTATTAAGAGCTTGGCGTACAAAATGGTGGGGGCCACGAAACCTATTATGTCCCATAGTCGAGCCACTGTGGACAACATAGTGCGTTTAGTGCACTTACCATCAGGTGTCGCGACGTCGAACCGAAAACTATTGCTAGCCAAGAACCTTATGCGGTAAAGACTTCTCAAACTCAATGTCTGTAGAAGCCTTGTGCGACTCAGGTATTCGTGCTAGAACGTCTTGAGAGTTACTTGTCCATTTGACAGGGTCAAATTGGCCTCGCTTGAAAAGCTGAAAAAAAAAGAGCTTCTTCACAAAGCGAAACTGCGAGCGGAACGTTCATGACGCTACAAACAATGTCATCCATGAATAAAGCGGAAGGCGGAGCGGTAACGGAAACGAGAGCGGTAGCGATAGCGGGCGCGGTAGCAATAGCGGGACCGCGCCCGGTAGCGGTAGCAGGTGCGGTAGCGATAGCGGGCGCGGTAGCGGTAGCAGGTGCGGTAGCGATAGCGGGCGCGGTAGCGGCAGCAGGTGCGGTAGCGGTAGCGGGAGCGCGCGCGATAGCGGCAGCGGGTGCGGTAGCGAGAGCGGGAGCGCGCGCGGTAGCGGTAGCGGGTGCGGTAGCGGTAGCGGGTGAATATATGCGCTTTAATTATTAATTCCTATAGGCAACGACTTTAAAGCAGTTTGAAAATATAATAGCGTTTGAAATATGAGATTTATAATAGAACTATGATAGTTCAAATAATAATTCCAATAAGGAATCTCTGTAGGTAGCCACGTTATATCGTGTATTACCTACGGCGGTGCGGTTTCCCAAGTAATGGGTTTATAGAAGAGTTAATATGTATTACCACTGCCTAGTTAGGCACTTTTAGAAGCTACATATGCGGGAAATTAAATGAAATCTGGATATAAATCCGTGATTGAAATGGATTAAAATCCGAACCAAATGTGATCCGGCTCGAAGGACCAAACAATGCCCACGCGGGCCACCTTGGCCTGGCGTTTAGCGAATAATTTCTCTTCGATATTTTGGTGGACTGTATTTTAGAAGGTATCTGGCGTCGATAGGTGAATTATGCAGTAATAATTAGATGGAAATGGAAAGGTAAGGAAAGGGGGGTGGAATACTGCTTATCAATATTATGAGATGCCATTTATAGTGGCGTTCGACGCTCATAGATGGCGCTACCATTAGGCATGATTAATTTTTTAGCACCGTTCATAGAAAATCTAGCAGTGAAAACTAATACCTTAAGAAATTTGTTAAAAAAGATATATTATGGTTATGGGATGAAAATTGTCAAAAGTGCTTTGATTTGTTAAAAGAAGTCGTATCTAAAGCACCTGTGTTAACTAATTATAATTACAACTTACCTGTGATTTTGTCGGTAGATTCACCAAAGAATGCACTGGGAGCGGTCTTGATGCAAAATAAACGACCCATTGCATATAGTTCAAGAACACAAACAATCTGTCAACAAAACTATGCTCAGATTGAAAAGGAATTGTTTGCCATACAGTTTGGATGTAATAAATTTCACCAATATACACACACCGGCATATTTAGCGGAACATAAAATAAAGGTTTGATATCAGTATCATATAAGGTTGCTGGCTGGTTTATACGTCATTTAATTTAAAAAGAAATATTTTCAAATTAAGAAAACAACTGAACATCACATTTTATGCAATTGTTTTAATTTTATTCAAATACACCTTATCTGGAGCGAACTACGAGTATTTCTTCCTTCTGAGTTTGATTTAAAATTTCATTGAAATACTGTTTTTTGTTAGTTTTTTTAATCGCGTATCTTTTTGGAGTTGAGGACTGAATTATGCCTGACTTAGCCCCAACGGTGATTGCCAGGGCACTTGAAATGTGAAGAAATGGTCAAACCTACAGAGATATCCAGAGATCTTGGACGGCCGTCAAACGGGGGTTCCTACGTACACGAAGCCGAATGAAACGATCATCCCTACTCGAAGTGCGTCTTTTTCTGCCTTGTCCTGCTCTTCTCACATAAGTACCGGTCTCCCTGAACCGTTGGATACTGCGATGGATCGTTGAAACTGGTCGACGAATTTGTTTGGGAGCTCGCACAGACTTGGTAGTGATTGACAGAGGGAGTCTGACTGCAGACCGCTATATCAGAGAAGTTTTAGAAGAAAATGTCGTACCGTTTGCCCCATATATCGGTAACGATTTTGTTTTTATGCAGGATAATGCTCGGCCGCATACCGCTCGGGTAACTCAAGCTTATCTTAATGATATGAATATCACTGTTATGGAGTGGCCGGCTCAATCGACCCAATAGAGCACGTTTGGGACTTGCTGAAAAGAAAAGTTAAGTCCATAATTCCAGCTCCTGCCAACGTGGGTGAACTGCGAATCGCCGTAGTTGAGGAATGGCGGAGACTATCCCAGGAGACCATCGATAACATCATTCTCAGTATGCCTAGACGGGTAGAAACTTTAATAAGAGCACGTGGAGGAAATACGCGATATTAATCACCATTTTTCTAATTTAATTAATTGTTATTTTAATATAAATTTTCACTTTTCCCGGTTACATGAAAAGTTCAAAAATGTACCATTTTTCACAAGTAGCCTTTACTCGCAAAATCTGTTCTTCATGTGATCTCATTTTAAGTAAAACAAATGAAACTTTAAATAACAAAAGAAGTGTAGTAAGTAGAATTTAAAATAAAACCATATTTTTTAATTATGGACCTTTTTTTTGTGTTCCGCTAAATATGCCGGTGTGTTTATTTATGGCAGTAAAACAACTGTTCATACTGATCACAAACCTTGAATTTAAACCTACTGTACTAAGACTACAAAGAATGATGCTATCGTTGCAGGGTTCCGACCTAGAAGTGGTTTATGTACCTGGTAAATATATGTATATAGCAGATACTTTGTCAATAGCCTCGCTTAGTGATACATACATACCGCAGTATGAACAAGACTAACAATATCATGAGACAATTCAAATCACTGAGAGATTAGAAAATATTGAATTAACAAATTCAATCTTTTCTAATCTCTCAGTGAGTAAGCCATATCTAAAATTTATATTATTAGAAAGTAAAAATGATGAATCTTTAAATCTGCTCAAGTCTTATATCTGAATATATAATGGTTGGCCAAAAAGCAAAAACAAAGTAAGCTGTCTGGTGAAACCATATTGAAACATTCAAAATGAAATACATATAATGAACGACTTAATATTTAAAGGTAATAGGCTTATTGTTCCAAAGTCCTTACAAAGACAGATTTTAGATAAAATACACTGTGGTCATTTAGGTATTAATAAAACACTCAACATCGCTAGAGAAACAGTTTATTGGCCAAATATAAACGCGGATATAAAAACTTAATTGATCAATGTTCGGTATGTGCTAAATTCAAGCCAAACACACCTAATGAACTGTTGAAATGCTATGAGATATCTCATCTCATCTTCCGTGGGAGAAGGTAGGTATAGATTTATTATATTTTGGGAGATTTTCCCAATCCGGCCGCATTATTAATGTCTAGAAACTTGCGAGTAAATTTACCAATTCTAAACAAAAAACTTAAGCCTTAAATTGTAAATTTTCGACGTTTAAAAAAATGTCATAGACAAAGCAGAGATAAAATGTCTTTTTATTTTGATAGGAATGTGAAGCAAACATCTTATGATTTTCAGCCTGGAGATGACATTTACTTCAAAAAAAATCCCAAATCCTTTTGGTCTCCGGGAATAATTAAAGAGAAATTAGGATGTGGTAGATCTTATTATGTTGTGGATCCAAATGGTGTTGTGTATAGGAGGAATAGGGGACACATTAGACCTAGAAAAAAGAATTTAAAAGAAACAAATGAAAAAACAAATTCTCCACCTTCTTTTTATGGTAACGGCAGCACTGACAATATGCCTCCCATGCATGATGCAGGACAGTGTAGATCCCATGAGTTCGGCACAACTCGGAAACGGTCCTGTTCAAAATTGCATTATGGATGATAACTGTGTTCCTATGGAGGTGCTAGAAAATACCGGTTACGTAACCAGGTCTGGTAGAAGTGTAAGAGGTCCTAAATTGTATATACATGATTTGATTTGAGATTTGATTAGATAAGTAATGTATTGTTATTAGTTATGTACTTATAATATTAGTTTGCTTTTTGTCGAAAAGGTGTAGCATAGCTACATTTTTTTTAAAGTATCGTTATAACTAATAACGATGCGTATAGCGTCATCTATTAGCAGTTGTCGATATTAATAATAGCTAATTTGTGCTAGACAACGCCATCTATTGGCAAATGCTTCTAACTAGAGCTTCATCTCTAATATTTCTTTATTGTGGCATTTGTATTACGCATTACCGCTAATTGCCGGTTAAAAAAAAAAACAATTAATGTCAGTAGAGGTATAAAAGGGTTGTCGCGACAGGACAACGCCCTTTTTCCCTGCCGAATTTTGGTTGTTCAACTTCTTCTAGATACAAGTTTATAATAATTATAATATTTTAACCCCGTGTTCAGGGTGAGTAATTTGATATATCTGTGTTGTGAATGTTTGCTAAATCCCGCTTGTAATTAAAACACATTATTTTTTTCCTGTGAATTAGCACCATTGTAGCATTTGTTGGCAAACCTTTTGATTGGCCACGTGCTCAACTTGTCGTTTAATTTTTCCGATCTTGCATTGTTAGATATTATTAGGATGTTTGTATCAAATTAATT
The DNA here is from genome assembly GCA_037179445.1 of Phengaris alcon alcon. Lineage (NCBI taxonomy): Eukaryota > Metazoa > Arthropoda > Insecta > Lepidoptera > Lycaenidae > Phengaris > Phengaris alcon. Next base: position 28,270 of record JAYRCH010000140.1, read on the forward strand.
GTCCTTAATATCATTTTATCATTTTATCATTTTATCTTTTTTTCGCTTATCCCTTATTTTGTGATGGATACACAGCCCATGGTTGGATCGTTAGGGGCTAGAACCATGGCTGCTGTGGTCCACACTCTTCACACGCTGGTATGAATGTTTCCAGGGAACTACGGTACGGGTACAAGCACCGCTATCTACATCCTATAGACGGATGACTATCTGGCCTGTGCCACGGACTGTCCGCTCTTAGGCGACCACGTCGTGACGAGTTCCTGACCCGAACACAGGACCCGAAAGCGCCACGTGTTGTCATACCTTACCGTCGACAGATCCCGCTAAGTGCCGTGTGGTTTAAAAGCCCCACCAATCTCTAAAGACACTAGAGGCTAAACCAGATACATACGGCCTTCTGCCCACGACCCCTATTTCTTTTTTAATATATATATTGTCACGGGAAATCTCTTTTTATTTTAATTTCCCCCGTAACAAAGGGAGATGTTGCATAATGACAACAGTAGTTTTAAGAAATGTAATTGTCAATGTCATATTGACAGATGTCACGAGTAAAGCCTATTTAGTTATTTCTTTATTATTATTTCGGTTAACTAAAATGCTATACTCAGTGTAGACTGTAGACGTATTTGTGTTAGACATATCTCATATGTAATACGTATCCGTGTTAAGCACCAATAAAGGAGAATATAAGAATTGTTGCTGTATTATTATCATCACCACTCAAGCGTAAGAAGGGCATGTAAAACTAAGAGGTCGTAGCCCGCTACAAGGTCCTTACATATAAAATTGGCGCTTTGTCGTACTGGCCACTTTGATCTCAAATATATCTTCTTTGGTTAGGAATTCCAATTTCAAATTTATACCGCTATTTACTCATGCATTTGTGTTTCGAAAACCGTAATTCATTTGCTTTTTCCTCTTTTGGTTTTTTCTTTGCGTCAGTCTGTTTACAAAATGGAAAACTTAAAATATCGTATTATTTTCCACCGTGGCACCAGTGCTGCAGAAACGGCTCGAAGGATTAATGATGTAAATGGCGGCGGTGTCGCAAAAGAAATGAAGACATAGTTCTAGCCAAAAAGGTGGAAGACACACATAAAATGTCTATAATTGTCAAATCCAGTGTAAAATTGCACTATTTCAGGCTTTTCCTTAAGATTTTAAATTCGAAACGTGTTCAATGCATTTTTCCTATATATGTACTGACAAATTGGCAATGTTCTCTTCACATTTTCATAAAGAACATCTTTATTTTCAATTTCAATTTTCTACTTCTTCATAAGTTTCTTCAAAAGTCTACAAGTTTTTTGTTCAAATAAATATTCATTCATAAATATTAATATTAATAAATATGGGAATATATTCTTCACAAGTTCTTCGGATATTTATTAGTCACAAGACTGTGGTTCAGTTTATGTTTTTTGAAGCCGTTCTGATAATATAAATAAATAATTAAGAATATTTTGAATTTACTGTTGAAATACTTATCTATGTCCACAACCTGACATTTGTTGTTGTGGGTCGTTAGCTATACAATAGGCTGTTCATGAGTTGAACAGTATGTCTATCTTTGGGTATAATTCTAGAAACTTCTCTAGGCCTTAAACTGACGCTTAGATGCCATTTGCATTAGTAGGTGCGACCACGGCTCTAACTTGACCATTTCTGTACCTATGCATTTCTGGATTTCTATCTGAATTATTTTCTTGTTTCGTCCTTTTTAGACCCCTTTTTTTATTACGTACTACGTAGTCGGGTTATAGTTTTTTAACTTTTTTATTTTATTAAATAGTGATTCAAGAGGAAGGTTTATATTATGTATGGGAGATATCCTGGGAGATCGAGCTTTATTCGGAGTTTTAGTAGAACGATAAAGTAATAAAAAATAAATAAAGAAATGTAAACGAAAAATAAATAATAAGAATCACAAAAATATTTATCTTACCGGGATTCGAACCCACCACATTCCAAATTTCCAAAAAATTAAAAAAATATTATATGTACTTAGGTACGCACACCAAGCTGCCAATCAGACTGACGTAAGAGAGTGGAAATTATTTATATATTGTTGCACAACGAAAGAAAAAAACATATATTGCTTAAAATTGCGTAGTTTCTAAGGAATAAGACCTAGCTAGATCGATTTTTCTCACCCAAAACTCCCTGCATACTAAATTTCATGGCAATACTTGTAGCCGTTGCCGAGATACCGATTATATATATATATATACAAGATCGTTTGAAGTATAAGATAACACGCATAATATAGTAGAGAAACACTGATAATTTTAAAGGTTTATAATGTTGGAAATAAACACATTGAACACACATGAACCCTACGAGATAGATCAAACTACAGTATTGTACACCTTAAAAAGGTCTACAAAAAAAGTCCGCGATATATCCGGTATATGTCGATCTCTTAGATCAATATGGCCCTGTACAGCATGTAATGATGTAAAATGTAAATGATTATTTTCGAAGATATTACATATTTAAAATGCAGAGACATTGCTTTTGCCACCGGCCGGGGGTTCGCGCTTCTGCATACAGCTATCGAAAACGCTAGACGTATGTACTCGTATAAGAGGCTCACGAATATTGGCTCCTGCAGTAATAAAGAACTGTCCACGGAAGTTGATCAGTTTTGCTGGAATGTCAAATAACATTTGAATGGCAAATTTAACGATTAGACTATAATTACGTATCTTAAATTTTCCGCCACATTCATTTTATCAAATTATCAAATAATATATACTCCTTTTAATATATTATATCAAGCGGGCTCGCACGCGTCGCGTCGCGTCGCCCTATCACCTCGATAGGGTCCCGAGTCCCGACTCCCGTGATTGGGTTATGGGTGCGAAACGCTAAAAAACATTTTCAATATTGTATACAGAACTCGAGAGTATATTGCAGTGCGTGGAGTTATTTGCTGAAGAAGTTTTTTCTCCAAGAACACTGTTCCACGCGGGCGAAGCCGCGGGCTAAAGCTAGTAATTAATAAACATAATAAGATTAAAGATTTAAAACTTTGTTTCGGCGACGATCTTTTAAATTCCCCTTTGACAGGTATATCTCTGGACCTTAGTCAACAGTGGCGCCAACTGGTGAGCAAAGAAACGATAGTCCCTATTCGAAGTTGGTTTATATCACGACTGTTAATTTGGTTCAAACAAAGGCAACTTTATAACATTTAAATACTTTATACAACTTAAAACAGTATTTAAATTACTTATAATAATAATATCTATATAATAATAATATCTATGGGCGCTTCACATTGACGATTGACGTGCAATCTGGTTCCGGCTTACGGGTATTAGACAACGGAAATATATTTAATACTTTTTATACTATACATATATTTAAGACTTTTATTATAATAAACACATATTTAATACAAATCCATGACAAGTTAATTTACAACGTGTTAACCGCAGTGGTTCAGCGCAGCCGGGTCCGTTTATATATTGTGGAGGACCGCTCGCCGACCATCAGTCTAACCATGACCGTCGAGAGCTTGTGTCTGCTGGCTGTCCTTCCAGGTGAGTCACATTATAAAGTGTTAATTAAGAGCCTATGTTTCTGTTAAGAATTACAATATGATAACAATCGTTTTCTTTATTAACTTTTAATAATGCGTTTTAACCCCTGACGCAAACAGAAGGTTGTTAGAAGTTTGCCGCGTGTATGGCGTGTAGCTCCGAAACGGATGAACCGATTGTAATCTCGTATTTTTTGTTTGGAGTAACTTGATCGAGATGGTTCTTAGATATAATTCATCATCTGCAGCACGCTTGCAAATAGTGTTGCCCAAAATCGGTCTTGGTCTTGTTCTTGCATTTTTGCAAGACCAAGACCAATACTGCCTAATTTTAGCAAGACCAAGACTGACCGTGCAAGATTTGAGCAAGAACAAGACTAATAGTCTAGTCAACAAGTTCAAAAACGTGTTAAATAGAAATAAAGCTCCTAAAAATATGTGCGACAGCTCATTCGATTCGGAATGACGTCTAGAAAAATGTTTTTTAAGGGTATATTAGCACATAAAAAATTGCGATTGTTATTAACAAAATAAGATAAAAAAAGGTATTTAGTTTTTCGTTAATAACTTTAATAAAATGATATTTAAGGAATTTTGAAAAAAGATCCTGAAAGAGGAGGAAATTTCCAATAAAAAAGTCCTAACTCCCGGAACTCTATCTATATTATTTATATATTTTTTTTAGCGCTGGAAATTGGAATAAATTATGGTGTAATCTACACTTGAACGAAAAAAAAATCGATGAAATAATTTTTTTTTGTCGATTTTTCAAAAAGTTACTCCATTGTTAATTAACTAATTTTTTTCCAATCTGTTTTTTTAAGGCATAAAAGTTTAAATAATTGGTCTATACATTTTTCGCTTCGTGGAGCTCTTTTTATTTAGGTACTTAATAAAGTTATGCAAAAAAAAATATTAAAGTTTATTATTTTGTTAATTATAACTTTTTTAAATTAACTAAAAATGAAATTTCTAAAAAATTTTATCAAAAAAATTTTTTTGGTAATATCTTATTATTGCTGTTTTCGCATCTAACTAATATAGGTATTAATTAACATTGGAAAAAAACGTTTTCGTCGTCAAACGGAAACGTCATTTATTAAGAAATTGTTTATAGACAAATAGACTATTTTGGGATTAAAAAAAAATTTTGTTTTACTATCTTATTGCATAGGTGAAATGATGATTTTAAAAAAAAAAAAATCTTAAATAAAGATTTTTATTGTTTTTTTATATTTCAATTGTTTTAATAATTAGTTAAGAAATTATATTATTCTTAAAAATCATCATTGATCCTTTTCAATGGAATAACAGAGAAATAATTTTTTTGTAAATAATTTAATTGTTTATTAACTTAACAATTTGTTATAAGCAAATAATATTAACCGTTATCTTTTTTTTCGAAAACTTCAAAAAATTACAAAAACAACCATATATAACAAGTTTAGAAATATATTTTTTTGTATTTTTTATAGCACTTATTATATATAATTTCATTATTATATATAATATATATAATAATGAAATTACAGCCGTTACATAATTTGTCAAGTTAAAAATTGTTATAACTCTTAAACTATTAGAGATACGGTAAAGAACATTCAGGTCATTTTTGTAAAGGATTTATTTATCTATAATAATAGTTCAAGTGATAAATAAATGAAAAATGAACTGTAGCAGAATATAAATTGGGTAAGTATAAATTTAAATTAATATATTATTTAAACAAAAATGGATATTGCTATAATTTATGCGTAATTAGAAAGATATTTTATCATACAATAAAAAAGTTCTTGGGTCCGTAGCTGTATCTATATTATTTAACAATTTATAAGCTATGGAATTTCAAAAAATGTAAAAAAAATCTCAATTTTTTATAAATAAATGCTTATGAAAACTGATAAATTATAGTCACAGAATCGATTTTGAATTTATGAATTGAATGAAAACATGAGTTTCCATCAAGAACCTACAGTACAATCAATAACATAGATATAAGCTTAACACCCAATTGTATACTTAAATAAATATGACAATAAAATAAATATAATTGACATTAATAAAATTATAAATTATGTAAATTGACATAAGATAGATATTATCTATCCCTTTATTTTCCAAGACTTATAGCAAGTACGCTATTAACTTTTTATATTTTAACTCAGCCAAGTACTTGGCTAGTAAGATAACAACTGCTTCTATTGAGCAGTTTAGTCATAATAATATGACTTATTATAACACCTTGAAAAATGTTCCAAATAATAATAATTTAAATTAGCCTGTAAGACTGTAACGACTTGTCTTGTGTTGTTGTTGTTTTACTTGACACGCAGATTTTTCTACTTGAATTGACTAGAAAACTTACAGACTTTATTATAAATAGGTTGAAAGCAAATCACTTATTTATATTTTGTTCCTTAAAAAACTACCATAACTAATTTTAGTCTAATTGTTGCTACAATATTTCGTCAGGCGCTGTATTTTTACTAATACCTGTAATTGATACGATGAAGTTAGTTACGACTTGCGAACTTCATACTGGTAGACTGCACGGGCAGACATCTTGTTTCACCAGCTGATTCATTACACAGCTGAGCTAGTCGTGAAGAGACCTAATTTAAAGAATTACGTTAAATTCTAATTCAATTTAAAAAATAATTTATATATGAAATACCTAATATTACCTAAACATTTAAATTGTATTTTATCCCCGATTGGGTGAGTGTTGCATATCTTTTTAATATCTTTGTTAGACTTTAAAATGCCTAGTCATTGTTCATCAAATTGTATTTAAATCATGTTATCTATTATTTCTCATGCATGTATGTAGTGTACACATAAAACTGATTGTTGGTTTTCTTGATTTTATAGTAATTACACTGATTTGATAATATTTAAAATTATCAAGTTAATCTTGTAACGGTCAAAAATTATAGCGTTGACCGATTTCATATTTCCCTTAACTGCCTTAATTATTATGTATATTGTATATAGAATATAAATATAGTAATTGGATTATTCCGTTGCGTATGAAAGATATTTCTTATGTTCTATTTAAACTTACTTAGAAATACTATTATTATACTTGAACCGACAATGTTAAATCTACCTATTAATTTTATCTTTCACGCTCAACTGTAACGATTTAATTGTTTCGTCTCTGTTTTTTTTAAATTGTTTCACTGCTTATAATGTATGACTGCCTCATCACTGATTGCTAGTTTTGCATTAATCGCGCTTTTCTTTCTCGCTACGTACCATCAATTAGCAACCGTGATTTCGCAGTCAAACTGGGAAATTGGACACATTCCAAAATGTCTGGTTGCTGATTCCAGGGTTCTCCGCTACGGTAGATAAAATATCGGCGTTAACTACAACAGGATTGTAAATCCCTGATCTGCCTACTACCCGTCCGACTACCTGGACCATATCGGACCTACCTACCTACCTACCTGCCTGGCTACACATAGGACATAGGAAACCTGCCTCTGCTTACATCAGTTTGCAGGATAGTAAAGCCGATTTTCACAAGGTACTGCAAGGCTATATTCTGAACGAGACCTCACGACCCTAACCTATTTTGCAAATTATATATATATATATATATATATATATATATATATATATATATATATATATATATAGGTTGCTTATAAGGTATGCTTTAGGCATTCTAGTCTTTCGTTGGTGTTGGTTATAAAATCTAGTTTTAAGTCTAATTTTAAGATACTAACGTAATATTTTAAGTGTGTTTAATTAGAACTATCAACCTCTTGCTATTGTATTGTTGTTGTAATATGATGCTTACATTTATTGTCGTTCTATTTAATTGCAACACACACCCAAGTTATTTACAAGATGTCTCACCCTATTAAATTTTTATCTTTACAAAAAACAGAGCTTGAGTATGAAGTAGAATTGCATGGTGGTTCTAGTGATTCGGTACAATCGTTACGCAAACAGATTGTTAAATTATCTCAGGATCTACCGTCCGAGGATATACTCGAATCTCACTTAGATCCAACGGATGATTTGAAATCGGTTAAAGAATCTCTTCTAAAATCTCAAAACAACTTGGGAGGCTTGAAGTAATGAAGTCTAAATTTGATAAAAACTTATTTATAAGAACTGAGACCTTACTAAACCACATATAGCACAGAATAAATAGAATAAATGCAACTACCGAAGTAGCTGATATTTATAAAGTTTGTGTTTCTAGCTTCAATTCACAGTACAAGGATCTGAATTCACTAAGACCACAAAGTTCACAGAAAGCTACAATTTCTACCGCTGCTGAATCTAACGCAGAACCCACAACTATATCGGTTTCATGCGAGCGTAGTCTAGCAACTGACATTAACAAACTCAAATATTCGGGTAAAACTTGTGTCCGCTCCTTTATATTAAAAGTTGGAGAGTTTGTCCAGTCTAGGGGTATTTCGTACGATAAAGTCCTTTCCTTAGGTTATGAAATTTTTATCGAAGATGCTTTACACTGGTATCGTTGGAATAGGGAAAGAATTACCTCCTGGAAATATTTGTGCGATTTGTTGAAACAAGATTTTAGTAGTCCTGACTATGACTACAGGTTTGCGGAAGAGATTCGTTCACGCACTCAAGGTGAGCACGAGAACATTACTATTTATCTATCTATAATGCACGGCATGTTCTCTCGCCTAAGCAAGCAGTTTTCGGAAGCGAAAAAGCTTGAAGTTTTATTGCATAATATTAGGCCGTGTTATGCAAATACTTTAGCCGCATCTTCACCAATTACAAGTATAGATTCCTTAAAATCCGTTTGTCGTAACTACGAAAATATTCAAGCGAATTTTTCACACTTTCACGAGCCATCTAAGGCTACTAATAACACTCTTGCTCCGGAATTTGCTTATAAATCCAATAGCTAACACACCTAATGGGAGTATTGGTAAATATCACAATTATAGAAACGATATTAATAATAAAAATCAAAAAAATCAATCATCTGATACTAAGCCTAATTACAACTATAATAAACATAATACTCCTAAAGTTAGTGCTATACTTCTATGGAAGCTGAAACTATTGGTAATGAGGGTGAAGTTGATGTTGCTGTCCTAACTAGTGACTCGATTAAATCAGTTTTTTGCCCGAGGTGCAGATCTAGTGGTAACTCTCTAAGGAATTGCAGCCAAAAACGTTTTCTCATTTGCTTTAAAAGTGGAAAAAAAGATGTCCGCTACCCCGAATGCCCTGTTTGTAATCCTAACCATAATCGTAGTTCTTCAAAAACTGAATAGGCTGGATTGGAAGAACAGTATTGCTAAGCCATTAAAAAAATTTGATAACAATGAATGGAAGGATTGGTTAAGATATGTTTCTAACTTTTTCTCTTACAGTGCAGTTTCTCCAATCCACGAGTACGATAAAAACAAAATAAATAATGCACGTCCCCTTGTTAGCGTGGTCATTAACGACAAACCTATAAAAGGATTACTAGACACCGGATCCAGCGCAACTATTTTAGGAAACATGTCCCATGAGTATCTCCTGAAATCGGGTTTTAGGATTCGAAACGGCGAACATACTCATTTTATAGGTGCCGGTGGAGAAAAACTAAACTCTAGTGGCATTATTAACCTCCCTGTCACTTTCCAAAGTCAAACACGTACCCTTAAGGTGTATGTAGTACCTACCATTACTAACTCGCTAATTTTGGGTATGGACTTTTGGAGAGCCTTTGATCTGTTTCCTAAAAGTTTAAACGATTCTATAAATCGCTCGGACACCGAATCAACAAGTCACTTTATAACTAATGTAGTTAATGATCAACCGACTACTATATTCTCGTACGACCACTTAACACATGAGCAGAAATCTACGGCTGATTCTATTATTTCGTAATTTAGAGATATTTCTTACGAAAAACGTGGCCTAGGCCGGACCACTCTAATTACGCATTCAATTGATACTGGGGATGCTGCCCTCATTCGTCAACGCTATTACAGAATGTCACCCGAAAAACAACGCATTTTAATAGAACAATTAGACGAAATGTTGAAGGAGGATGTTGTTGAGCCTAGTGAAAGTCCGTGGTCGAGTCCCGTCTTACTAACACCAAAAAAGAATGGCGAGCTTAGGTTCTGTCTTGATAGCAGAAAACTCAACGCAATCACGAAAAAGGATGCGTATAGTCTACCCTATATCTCTGAGATCCTAGATAACCTTCGTGATGCCAGATACCTATCTAGTTTAGATCTATCTAAGAGTTATTGGCAAATAATAATTAAAGAGGAGGACAGACAAAACCCGCTTTCTATGTTCCTACACGGGGCACCTTTCAGTTCAAATCCATGCCATTTGGGCTTACCAACGCTCCAGAAACACAACAGAGATTAGTTGATGCATTGTTTTACGGACCTGAATTTGAAAACAGAGTTTTTGTGGTTGTTGATGACGTAGTTATAATCTCTAATAGTTTCTCACAACACATTTCACTCCTTAAACGAGTATTAGAAAGATTTAAAACTGCTAATCTATCTATAAATTTTGAAAAAAGCCAGTTTTTTAGGAAACAACTACGAGAAACGTAAAATATCTTGGATTTGTAGTAGACTCTAACGGTTTGCACGCAGATCCTCAAAAAGTCGAGGCTATATCTAAACTTCCAACTCCAAGTAACCGCAAGGAGGTTCGTAGATTTATCGGTACTGCTTCTTGGTATCGCCGTTTCATCCCTAATTTTAGTAGCATTGCGGCACCCTTAAATAAACTAACTTCTCAGGGGAAAAACGCTTCTTCCTTCGTGTGGTCTGATGAGGCTAACAAGGCCTTTGTAATTAAAAAAACATCTTGTTTCTGCACCTATACTCGCTTGCCCAGATTATACTAAGCCCTTTCTTAAATGGTTCTCTCTTAAATGGTTTCTTAATTTAAATAATCCTACCGGAAGACTAGCTCGATGGGGTGTTCGACTTTCGGCCTAGAATTTTGAAATAAAGCATCGTAAAGGTGCAGATAATGTTGTACCAGATTGCTTGAGTCGTTCTATCCCTATATCTGCCATTAATAGCGACTCGCCACAACTAAATATAAGCCCTCCTAACACTAATGATGCTTGGTATCTAAAAATCTTTCATGATTATCTAAAATCACCGACATCGCTTACAAATTATAAAATTATTGATTGTAAGCTATTCCGGTATATTAAATCTATGCATCCTCTCACCAGGGAGTTCCAATGGAAAGAAGTTATACCAATTTAACGCCGCCAAGAGGTGATCTCTCAAAATCATGATGAACCTACTTCTGGCCACTTTGGAATTTATAAGACATTCAAGCGCCTATCTCTAAAGTACTTTTGGCCAAGTATGCATCATGATGTTACTAATTTTATCACAAGTTGCGAAATCTGCCATTCTTATAAACATTCTAATCACTCAACTCTTGGTAATATGGGTAGACCTAAAGATTGTTTCAGACCATTCCAGATGCTAAGCATAGATTTGGTTGGTCCGTTGCCTGTAAGCAGAAAACTAAATACATTTTTACTTGTTATAAACTGTTGCTTTTCGAAATATTGCTTACTTTTTCCTATCCGCCGAGCTACGACTGACATAATTTCTAAAATACTAGAGGATAGTGTATTCCTCGTTCACGGTGTTCCTAGCACCATTTTGATGGACAATGGAAAGCAGTTCACTAGCAATATTATTAAAAACCTACTTGCCCGATATAAAATTCCTAACGTGCTATACACACCATTTTATACCCCGCAGGTTAACTCCGTTGAACGCTACAATAAAACTATCATGACAGCGGTCTCAGCCTTTATCGAAAACGATCACATTATTTGGAAACGCACGTTCTACCAAAGTGACAAAGACGCTAGGTTCTCTAAAAAACTAGCTCCCAAGTATATTAAATGTCGGATCATAGGAAAAAGAACTAGTCTAGTTTATGATCTCGAAGATATGGCAGGACATAACATAGGAACTTGGCACGTTAAAGATTTTAAGCTAACTTAGCAAAAGAATTACTTTCGCATGAGTAGGGTAAGTGGATTTATTCTAGGCAAAATCCTAATCTAAAAAGGGGGGTATGTAACGAGTTAACGACTTGTCTTGTGTTGTTGTTGTTTTACTTGACACGCAGATTTTTCTACTTGAATTGACTAGAAAACTTACAGACTTTATAATAAATAGATAGATAGATAAACACTTTATTGCTCACATTATAAAGTACGTACAATCAAATTACTAAAATTAGTTAAAATTATAACCTAAATGTGGGCAAGGGCGGCCTTATCGCTATAAGCGATCTCTTCCAGGCAACCCTGCAGGACAGGAGAGGTAAATCGAATAGATAAATAGCGGGGTAATAAAAAGTTAATAATAAAATAATAAAAATAAATAATCTCTAATTGGTTTGAAAAATAAAATAAAAATAATAATAATAATATAATAAAAAATAAGTAATACAATAAAATAATGATACAAAGTTGCATGCATAGTTATATTTAATTAAGAAGAGGCTCTCATGCATAAATAAAGTAAAATTAAGTCAAACTAGGCGAGCCACTCTGTTTCGAAGATGACTATGGAGCTTGGATTTGAAAATGGCAAGTGACTTCGACTCTCGGATGAAACGTGGAAGATCATTCCACAAGTGCGTAGCCTTCACAGCAAAAGAATTTGCAAAGTAACCGGATCTGGCAATTGGCACAACGCGACAAAGCGTAACGCACGGCTTTGTTCAGCACTTCGAAATTGAAAACAATTCTTTAGATATGGGGGACAACGAGGGTCAAATAAGATATTGTATAGGAAGGCTAGTACATGCTCTTCCCGACGAAGCCTGATGGGCAGCCAACCAAGTCGCTGTCGATGCTCAGAAACGTGGTCAAACTTGCGCAGCCCATACACGAACCTGATGCAGATGTTTTGTAATCTTTCTAATTTGTTAAGGTATTCCTCATTGAGATCTATCAAACAAACATCTGCATAGTCCAAGATAGGAAGAAGTACAGATTGCGCAAGCTCGACTTTTGTCTTAATGGGAAGTAGGTTTTTCCAACGGTTAAGTGACCCCACCGCAGCAAAGAGCTTACGACTTACCTCTGAAATGTGGTGAGACCACCTAAGGGTTGAGTCGAAGTAAATACCCAAGTTCTTAACTACCCCACTACAAGGTAAAGCTACTTTGTCAAAAGTTATACTAGGCAGGGAGTCATAGTTAGGCCGATTTCTTTGCTTCGATCCGCCGATGATTATAATTTGCGACTTGTTGGGGTTGACCCTTAAGCCATGGCACTGGCTCCAATGGAGGATTGTCGCAAGATCCTTATTACTTGCCGCGAAAGCCGAACTAAGGTCATTAGCAGGAGCGTGGGTGTAAATTTGAAGATCATCTGCATAAAGGTGGAAGAAGCAGGAAAGGAGGGGAGTGAGGAAATTGATAAAGATGGAAAAAAGGAGAGGGGATAAAACACCACCCTGAGGCACACCGGTAGATATATCACAGAACCTAGATACCCGATCATTGGCCCGAATAATACATTGCTGCCTCCCAAAAAGATAACTGCGAAATCACCCCAGCACATCATCAGAGAAATGAAGTTCGCCTAACATTGCAATAAGGATGTCATGGTCTACAGTATTGAAGGCATTACTGAAATCGAGTAAAGCTAAAACAGTAAGTTGCTGATTAGACATGGCCAGGCGCACATCGTCAGAAACCTTGGTTAGAGCTGTAACCGTACTATGCCCGGGACGAAAGCCAGATTGGAGAGGACTGAGCAAAGCATTGTAATCAATGAATGTACTTAATTCTTGATAAACAAGGCGCTCAAGGACTTTTGATAGGAATGGGAGTATGGATATAGGTCGGAAATGAGAGGGTAACGTAGGACATTTCACTTTGGGTATAGGGATTACTGCAGCTTTTCGCCAACAACTAGGAAATGTACTGGAGCTAAGCGAGTAATTGAAAATGTGGCAGAGGACAGGGAGTACAACAGGAAGGCTAAGAGTAATCATTCTCCTACTAATACCATCAACACCCTCAGCGTTTGACTTAATAGCTAAAATAGTTTTCTCAACCTCTGGCATAGAGATGGCTTTAAAAACGAAAGGAGAAAACGGAGGATCAGATGTCGGAGAAGGTAAAAGAGCAATTATGGACTGTTGTTTAACGGAGGCCGGGATGGGACTGGTAGTGATGAGGTTAAGATTGAGGACATCAAGGTCAAGGTTGGGAGAAAGGGAGGACTTTGATTTGCCAATACCTAAGGAGACCACACCTTAGCAGGATCACCATTACTAACTGAAGAATGAATGTGGCGACGCTGTGCATCTCTGCATAGTCTGTTGCACCTGTTTCTGAGCTCTTTATATTTTTCATGGTTTAGATCGGTGGGGTTCTTTCTAAATTTAACTTTAGCTAAATTTCTTTTGGCCATAATACTTTTAATCTCGTCAGTGAGCCACGGCGCCGGTAGGTGTTTAAACCTAGTAGGTCGCAGAGGAGCGTGTGAATCAAAAATTTGCATTATAAGTGTGTTAAAAACTTCCATCTTCTCGTCTACAGTGGGAGCACTATAAACCGTATCCCAGTTAATAGCACATAGATCGGTCTTAAGCTTATCGGTGTCAATTGCGTTGAAGTTACGCTGCAGAACAATACGGGGCTTGGGCCTAAGCCTAAGAGAACGAATTCTGTAGGATAGGAAGATTAGGTCATGGTAGGAGAAGGCTTCGGCATTAAATTGCCCATGTGCGCTTACGTGATCAGACGAGGAAACTATTATCAGATCAAGTTAAGACGGTGTGCAGTTAGGAAAGAAATGTGTTGGATTAAGGGGAAGGATATTAAGATTAACGGAGTTTATTAAGGAACGGAGTTTGGAGGCACGGGTCATGTGTAAATTGTCTTTGTTCACTAGACAGGTGTTAAAGTCACCCATGATTATTGTGTGGTCTACAGTAGTGACATATTTTTCTAATAAAACTTCAGACTTATGGAAGTAGTCAATATTTAGATAAGGGGAGTAGAACACACCAAGTAAAAGTTTTAAATGCCCAAATAACACTTCTAAGAGTAGGTGTTCAGAGGATTCGGAGTAATCACAGGGAGATTTATCCAGGACATTGTAGGAAAAGTGATTTCTAAGATAAATAGCCACACCGCCACCACCTTTGCCCGTTCTATCATTACGGATAAGGACAAAATCTGGTAAGGAGTAAGAAGTAGAAGGGAGATAGGGCTTTAGGAAAGATTCAGAGACGAGTATTGCATGGACATTACGGTTGTTCGAAAAAGTGGCAAGGAGGTCAGGATAGTGTGCAGGGATGCTTTGGGCATTGATGTGCACTGCATTGAAGTTTCGAGGAAACGATACGAATGCTGTCTCCACAGAAACATCAAGAGGCACAGAAACACTGTGAAAGCTATCACTAGAGGAATGTGAAGAGGAAGTCACCGAGAGAAAGTCAGCACCATCATCGGCCAAATCATCATCGCTAGTATTATGTTGCATTACTACTATAATATACTAATAAATATATTAGTTATGATTGTATACTTATGTACCACTAATAATATATAGATAAATAAACTTAAATGTAACTACTAAATCTACTAATATTTTTACTCTGCCTGCCTACAGTGCTTATGTTGTGCATTATAACGGTAGCAGATACAAACAAACTATATTTCATCACAACTAAAAGCACGAAATGAATACATACGTTATGCCCGCTCCAGGGTAATAAAAAGAAATACAACAAAAAAATAAAAACTTAAATAAAAAAGCTTACAGACTATAAAATAAAATAAGATAAAAATAAAAGAAAAAAAAAACAATCAAATTTCCTCAATTTCTAAACGCATACATACGTCAAGTGTCAAATGACAGTGACCTCTGTCAAGTGTCAATGGCAGTGACATGTTGATTTTTATGTTTTTGTTGGAGGTAAACATATTATTGTGTAACAAATGATTGAAAACAGCCTAGACCCACACAAGATAAAGTGTAAATACAAGAGTAAATTTGTATGCGGGTACTAGTTAATGACTACATATAAAATAACGAATGATACAACTACGATCTGGTATGCATTGTCTGTAAGTTATGAAGCTCGGCCAATGACTCAATCTTATGCCTAGCGCCATCAGGACTTTTTACATAGATACAGCCGTCTCGGGTCCAGCATGATGAAACACCAAAATGCTCTCTAGCCGCCATGAAGATGTGTCACGGTTTTGTGAGAAACTCTGAGAGTGTGATTTTTGTTCCTTTAAGTGTCTTCTTGGAGTTCCATACCCGGTCACGGAGTGATAAGTCGGTAAACTTTATAAGGATAGGCCTCGGTTTATGATTAACCTTATCATTTTTAGGCTTCCCCATACGATGACAAGTACGGATTCTATCGGGTGTTATATCTGGAAGATTGCATTTGGTTGACAATGATGCCACAACAACACCAGCGGTATTCTTGTCCTTCGACTCACGGATACCGTGTACTAATAACATTTTGCGACAAGAGCGTGTTTTCACACGGTCAAGGCCTCTTGCCAGTGCGTCCACCTCAGCTCGTAGGATGTTAAGTGCACCACAAACAAAAGATTTAAAGGATTGGAATTCAGTGTTTAGTGCTGCTATAGTGTTTGGTGGCTTACGTGAGGAGGCCTGTTGGAGATCAGCTTGAAACTCAGCCATCTTGGAGTGAAACATCTTTATCATATCCTCCATGTTAGATTGCACTTGTGTGAAATCCATGACAAGAGTTGTTTTCAATAAGTATGTATTTGTGACACAATTAAGCACTGCAGGCAAGTAGCACTATTTACGCATATAAAAATAACATAAAAATTGAATTAAAGTAAGTGCTGTAGATATTTTTAATTTTAAATAGATTGAAAGCAAATAACTCATTTATATTTTTTTCCTTAAAAAACCACCATAACTAATTGCTAGTCTAATTGTTGCTATAATATTTCGTCTGGCGCTGTATTTTTACTAATACCTGTAATTGATACGATGAAGTTAGTTACGACTTGCGAACTTCATACTGGTAGACTGCACGGGCAGACATCTTGTTTCACCAGCTGATTCATTACACAGCTGAGCTAGTCGTGAAGAGACCTAATTTAAAGAATTACGTTAAATTCTAAATCAATTTAAAAAAAAAATTATATATGAAATACCTAATATTACCTAAACATTTAAATTGTATTTTATCCCCGATTGGGTGAGTGTTGCATATCTTTTTAATATCTTTGTTAGACTTTAAAATGCCTAGTCATTGTTCATCAAATTGTATTTAAATCATGTTATCTATTATTTCTCATGCATGTATGTAGTGTACACATAAAACTGATTGTTGGTTTTCTTGATTTTATAGTAATTACACTGATTTGATAATATTTAAAATTATCAAGTTAATCTTGTAACGGTCAAAAATTATCGCGTTGACCGATTTCATATTTCCATTAATTGCCTATTATGTATATTGTATATAGAATATAAATATAGTAATTGGATTATTCCGTTGCGTATGAAAGATATTTCTTATGTTCTATTTAAACTTACTTAGAAATACTATTATTATACTTGAACCGACAATGTTAAATCTACCTATTAATTTTATCTTTCACGCTCAACTGTAACGATTTAATTGTTTCTTCTCTGTTTTTTTTAAATTGTTTCACTACTTATTCTGTATGACTGCCTCATCACTGATTGCTAGTTTTGCATTAATCGCGATTTTCTTTCTCGCTACGTACCATCAATTCGCAACCGTGATGTCGCAGTCAAACTGGGAAATTGGACACATTCCAAAATGTCTGGTTTCTTTTTCTTTAAATTCCAGGGTTCTCCGCTACGGTAGATAAAATATCGGCGTTAACTACAACAGGATTGTAAATCCCTGATCTGCGTACTACCCGTCCGTTACCTGGACCATATCGGACCTACCTACCTACCTACCTGCCTGGCTACACATAGGACATAGGAAACCTGCCTCTGCTTACATCAGTTTGCAGGATAGTAAAGCCGATTTTCACAAGGTACTGCAAGGCTATATTCTGAACGAGACCTCACGACCCTAACCTATTTTGCATATTATATATATGTCAATTATATATATATATAAACTTGGAAGGCTGGTCTTTAATTTGAACGCTCCCTACAAAAAGTGTTACAAGACAACAGAGGAAGTCTCTAACATTGTAGGTATAAGTAACCATGAAAATATTATTTTAATTAAAGATAATAAATTATGTAAACTTACGCTGGTGCATCAAAATATACAAGGTATGTGTAGTAAGGAATTAGAAATTGAGTTGTTTTTAAACAATGATTTAGACATTTTATGTATAATACAGTCAGAAAAAAAAATATTTTTTTGAGTATATACATGTAAAAAGTTTCTTTGATAGACAAAGAAAAATCTCCTAAAATTTGAACTTGATATCTCAAAAATTGAGCTAGCGCATGGGGGGAGGGGGTCGCATTTAAAATGCATTGAAAAAAAAAGTAAATCATCGAAAAAAAAATTTTTTTCATTTCCGTTTCCGTTATCTTACAATTTTTTGCTCAGCCTCATAGGAAAAAAGTTACAGTGTTAAAAAAGGTGAAAAAAATGAAAATTACAAAAAGTTAAAAGTGATATACAGGGTCTGTCGTAAATAATGGATAACCCGTAAACTGCAGTTGGTCCGGATGTGAAACTGTAAGAAAATCGTATTTTCTTGCCAGGGTTTCTAACCATATGAAAATGGCGTAGCATTTTATACTTTTTTATAAATTTCGCTACTTTTTTCGTTCATTCCGTTGCCATTTCATCAAATTTAGGTATTTCTGTGTGATTTTTTTAGTATTATACTCCTGAAGACGTGTATTATTTAATTTTAATACAATTTTAGGTGTTTTTAACGTAAACAATTTTCAAAATCATCTTTTTATGCTTTTTTTAACTATTTTTTTCTTAATGTCAACTTTGATCATTTACTGTGAAAAAAAAAAGTATGGCGCTATAGCTGCCCATTATCTTAATAAATTGTCTAGTATGTGTAGTTTCTAAAAAGGTATTACAATGTGTACTTTACTATCAATATTAAGTTAGGAGCGAGATTAATATCAAGGTCAGAATTCAAAATTTTTAAGTATTGTTATAGAAGGTTATAAAACTTCGTCATAATGATCTTATTCTACCAAAATTCCTTACACAAACGTTATTGGGCCACTAATAAGGATTTTTAGAAGAAAAACAGGTTGTTTTTAGTAAAAAAAAAATATTTATTTTATCAATAACTTAAACTAAATTCTCGAAATGCCCTCCGCCGGCAGCAATACAAGCTCTACATCGCCTAATAAAAGATCTTTTAATCCGACGCGCATAGCCGGCTTCTGCGATTTTCTTGCTGCTACTTGAATGCGCGTACGCAACTCTTCCACAGAACTTATTGCTTCCTTGTACACTACTTCCTTAATGCAGCCCCAGTAAAAAAAGTCCAACGGGTTAAGGTCTGGCGAACGTGGAGGCCATAAAATTGGACCCAATCGCCGTATCCATCTATCTGGATATGTATTATTTAAATGTTCCCTTACACGAACAGCGTAATGTGCTGGACACCCATCATTTTGAAGCCACATCTCGTTTCTTATCTCCTGTGGAACGTCTTGCAGTAATCCAGGTAAAGTATTTATTAGAAAATCCAAATACATATCCGCATTTAATATTGCCGGCAACTCAAATGGACCAATGATTTGTCTGTTAATAATGCCAGTCCATAAATTTATTTTAAACTGATACTGCGATCTGTCTTCACGTATCAATCTTGGGTTTTCAAGTTGCCAGCTGTGTAAATTGTGGAGGTTCAAAAAACCATCTTTTCGACACGTTGACTCGTCACTCCATAAAATTTTATTAAAATAACTTGGGTCTTCTCTCATCTTTCGCAGCATTGTGCGACAAAATGTTACTCTCGCAGCATCGTCCCTTGGCATTAGTGTTTGAACCCTTTGATAATGAAAGGGATATATATTCATGCCTTTTTTAAATTCTGTGCACGGATTTTTGAGGTATCCCGGTACGCCGTGAAATAACACTTATGGACGTACCAGGGTCTTCAGCGACTATTTCCAGTACTTCGGCTGCATTGTGTCGTTGAGGTCGTCCTTCACTGGCCCCGCCTATGCCGGTCCCAGGAAATCGTCATTCCATAAATGCATTGTGCACTCTAATGAAGACACGGTAATCAGGATGTCGAGCATTTGGATATTTTTCACGGTAAACACTTGGTGCTCTGGTAGCGTTGCCATTACATAAACCATAAATGTAATGCATGTTTGTGTATTCAGCCGACGTGTATTGCTGAGGCATGATGCAAAAACTTCTAAACAACAAATCCAATCGATAGCACAAAACAATGTCCGTAAATGAGAGCTAAGTCGTCAGTATCACCAGGTTCACAAGTCCAAATCACAAGGAAAATCAAAGTCCGATATTAGAAAGCAGTAACAAATTGACGAAAGTAACGAAAACAAGAGCACATTGGATAGTCAAAATCACAATACAATCAGGAGCGCGCCCTAAAGGTAAAAACATGCTAACCTTTTCACATACCGTGAGTTTGAAAGGGACAGTGTGCATCTGCCTAGTAACAATGACCATCAATCGTCCTTTTCACGCATAGAGGCCCATTGTATTGCTGTCTTTGTTAGTTTTTTACCTGATGATCCTTTTTTCGAATAAACTTGTCGCAACATGTTTATCACATGAAACATTTAGAGCACAACAATTTTAAATTTGAACACTTTTATTACATTATTACCATGGAGTTATGATATTTTTTTTACTAAAAACAACCTGTCGTTCTTCCGAAAATCCTTATTAGTGGCCCAACAACGTTTGTGTAAAGAATTTTGGTAGAATAAGATGATTATGACGAAGTTTTATAACCTTTTATAACAATACTTAAAAATTTTGAATTCTGACCTTGATATTGATCTCGCTCCTGTAACTTAATATTGCTAGTAAAGTACACATTGTAATACCTTTTTAGAAACTACACATACTAGACAATTTATTAAGATAATGGGCAGCTATAGCGCCATACTTTTTTTTTCACAATAAATGATCAAAGTTGACATTAAGAAAAAAATAGTTTAAAAAAAGCATAAAAAGATGATTTTAAAAATTGTTTACGTTAAAGACACCCAAAATTGTATTAAAATTAAATAATACACGTCTTCAGGAGTATAATACTAAAAAAATCACACAGAAATACCTAAATTTGATGAAATGGCAACGGAATGAACGAAAAAAGTAGCGAAATTTATAAAAAAGTATAAAATGCTACGCCATTTTCATATGGATAGAAACCCTGGCAAGAAAATACGATTTTCTTACAGATTCACATCCGGACCAACTCCAGTTTACGGGTTATCCATTATTTACGACAGACCCTGTATGTTTTCAATTTGATGTCAGATAATTATTTTATTTTGTAAAAATAATTACTTTATTATGCCTATATTCGGTCTGTCAATCTATTTTATCTACATTTGATTTATGGACAGATATCAATATTCAAATACCACAGTCAATAAAGCAGTTTTTTCAATTAGTGACATCTAGGGAAGATCATATTAACTTCTAAGCAGTAATATAAAGATTGTGATGAAACGCTGATTCAATCATGTCTCTTCTTCCCATGAAACTTGTATTCTCATTGGTTGATTCAAAATTCAAAAATATTGCTTTGATTCTATTTGTTTATTTCTCCGAGGATTAATTATTACAGTGTTTTTTGTAATGTTGGTAGTTTATAAATAATTTTGAGCTATCCGAACTTCCCACCATAACCAATTTAATTCTGAATCATTTGCATCTCGATTTTAGGTTATAGAAGAAATTAATTTAGATCTTAAATAAGTAACAGCTATTAGTTATTCAAATTAATACTGCTATTTTTAAATTTATTTAATACGTTGTAATATCAGATAAAAACAAAAATGTATATTTAATTGGTCTTTGTAGCAGTAAATTAATTTTTAAAAGTAACTCAATTTATTATTGGCAAAATAGAAAAATTGTATTAGGAATAGAAAAGTTTAAAAAAAAAGCTCTTCAAGAAAAAAATCTCCAACTCAAAAATGTAATGAGAAGAATTATTGTGAAAAACTGAAAGAATTATTTGATATACGTTCAAAAAATAGTATACTAATATATTAACAGACAATCAGAAACGAATGTTGGAGTATAAAAAAAAATCAACGTGTACATTAAAACGGTGTATAAATGAAAAATATAAAATAAAATTACGAATAAGTTGATAAAAAATAATATTATTAAATTGAATGAAAAAATTTATACGCACTTATTGTTTGTTTTAAATTTTCCCTTTTTTAACACTCTGTAACTATTTTCCTATGAGGCTGAGCAAAAAATTGTAAGAGAACTTTTTTGTAGAGAATTTAATTTCCTATAAGATAATGGAAACGGAAATTAAAAAAAAAATCGATGATTTACATTGAAAATTAAAAAAATAGTTTTTTTTCAATGCATTTTAAATAGGAAAGGGGACCCATGCGCCAGCTCAATTTTTGAGATATCAAGCTCAAATTTTAGATGATTTTTTTTGTCTATCAAAGAAATTTTTTACATGTATTTACTCGAAAAATAATATTTTCTGACAGTAATGTATAACTGAACATTGGTTTAAGAAAAATGAAATTATTTTAAATCTTGGTATGCACCAGCTGGCTAGTTCTTTCTGCAGAGAAAAAGCCATAAGAGGCGGCTCACTTATAATAGGTCTTTACCTATGAAATTGCCGTTCTGCAGTACTGGCCATTTCAAATCAAAATAATTTTTGTTTGGCTAAGAATTCTAATTTTAAATTAATTTTATTTTAAAAACATGGAATTCTTTTTCCAAAAGTAGTCATTTGTTTATTGATTAGTGTTACATTTTCATCGCATTTTAATGTTTTTCGTCATCATGGATACGTTAAAAATTCGAGTAATTATGGAATATGAGTACCGTCGTGACAGCAACGCGGCACAAGAGGCACGCAACATCAACGACGTTTACGGAGTTCACTACAAACCAACGCACCACCTGATATTGGTTTGCTCGCTTCCGTTCTGGAAATTTCGCCCTGAAAAATGAACCTCGCGGTCGTCCGAATACTTTGGTCGACAATGACGAATTAAAGGTGATTGTGGAAGCTGATGATACACAATCTACGCCTGAATTAGCAGCAGCTTTCGACGTTAGCGTCAAAACAATATTGGTCTATTTGCGTCAAATTGGCAAGGTAAAAAAGCTTGACAAATGGGTGCCCCACGAACTCAATGATCGCCAGCGCGAAGTACGCGTCGAGACGTGCCTTGCACTGCTCAACAGACACACAAATGAAGGAATTTTGAACCGCATTGTTACCTGCGATGAAAAATGGATTCTGTTTGATAACCGCAAGCGCTCAGCAAGTTGATTGGATCCTGGTTCAGCACCTAAACAATGCCCTAAACGAAAACTTACCCCTAGACAAGTGATGGTCACTGTTTGGTGGTCTAGCGCCGGTGTGATTCATCACAGCTTCTTACCAAACGCGGTGAGCATTACTGCAGATGTGTACTGTGAAGAACTGAACACAATGATGGAGAAGCTGGCACATCTCCAAACAGCATTGGTCAATTGCTCGTCTCCGCTGCTCCTGCACGACAACGCGCGGCCTCATACTGCACAGCAGACGGTCTCCAAGTTGCAAGAACTGGGGTTGGAAGCTCTCCGTCATCCGTCATGCTCTGTAGGCGCAAGGTCTGGTGAGTAGAGTACTCACCAGACCTTGCGCCTACAGACTACTACTTTTTCCAGAATTTGGATAACTTCTTGGCGGGAAAAAATTAAATACACGAGAGGCAGTACAAAATGCCTTTGAAGAATTTGTTGCCTACCGTCCAGCTGATTTCTTTAAGAAGGGCATCAATAAACTGCCACTGCGTTGGCAAAGATGCATTGATTGCATGGGTGATTACTTCGATTAATACAAATAAAAAATACATGAAAAAATTCGATTACATTTTTTCATACAAAACGGCAATTTCATAGGTAAAGACCTAATATTAATTAAGAAGAATTTAAAATATAAAGAACGTAAAGACGTAGTAAGCCTCTCTACAGAACGAACAACTGAAATAGCCTGTATAGAGGTGGGATACTTTATTATTGTTAGCGTATACAGACCTCCTTTAGGGTCCTTTATATGATTCATTTGAAAAAATAATGGAAACATTATTAACTAAGATAAGTGTATCTAACAAACATATATTATTGTGTGGTGATTTTAATATAAATATTTTAGAAAGTAATTCCACCACTGTTAGATTTAATTCACTGTTAAAATCATATAACTTAACTCATTTATTCTTTGAACCAACAAGGATCAGTGACAGCTCTGCTACATGCATTGATAACATTTTTACCAACATAGATCCATTAAATAAAGAAGTCATTAACATACTAAGCTCTGATCACTGCGGGCAGCGGGCCATTTTCCCTATAGATAATAATTGCAAACAATTACACAAGGACAGAAACACATGTATACCAATAAATTTCAAACATATTGAGAAGTGTAGAGGTGAAATTATAGCTAATATTGTACATTTAGAGTATCATAGTAGCCCGGATATGTCGTTTGGTAAAATGTTTAAATTAATTAAAGATAAATTTGATACTTTTTCACCTCTAAGACAGTGAGAACAAACAATAAAAGTAAATTTAGTGAATGGGCAACGGCAGGTATTTTAAAAAGTAGATTCAAATTGTATGAACTTTATAATGAAAGAACAACGAATCAAAGTGAAGAATTTAAAAATTATGTAAGGTTATATTCAAAAACATTTAAGCAAGTTTGCTCTGCAGCAAAATCTCTTCACATTAGTAATAAAATTAAGAATTCAAATAATAATATTAAAACAACTTGGCAAATCATTGCAAATGAAACTGGAAGCGTCACCAGCCGCACCACATATTTTAAATTGAATATAAATAATAAAATAATTAATTCCGACAATGAAGTTGCAACTGATTTTGAGAAATTCTTTACTGACATTCCAGTTTCAACCACCAAAAATTTGTATGCCTCCTGCTGATGGTGATTATATTACTATATATTACTTCTTAAAGATAATGTAAAAGACTGTGAAATCGAATTTAGATTTAAAGAAATAGGACCGCATGACATTATTAAAAATTTTAATTTATTAAATATTAAGAATACTGCAGATTTATGGGGCCTATCAATGAAAGTTATTAAATCTATAATCGATATTATCGCACCTTACTTAGCAACTATTTTTAATGATTGTACAAAAAATGTCGTATTTCCTGATCTAATGAAACATAGTAAAGTTTTACCCCTGTTTAAGTCTGGTTGTAAGTCGGATTCATCTAACTTCCGACCTATATCTATTTTACCAACACTAAGTAAAATATATGAAAAAATAATACTTACTCAGCTACTAGCACACTTTAATATAAATAACATTTTACATAATAAACAATTTGGTTTTACGAAGGGTCGCTCTACAACAGATGCAGGCGTTGATCTGATTAGTTATATTTTTGATGCAAGGGAGGGATCTCAGGATGCTCTAGGAGTCTTTTGTGACCTCTCTAAGGCATTTGATTGCGTGCAGCACACAACGTTGATCAGGAAACTATGCCACTATGGAGTAAGGGGACCAGCATTCGTCCTCTTAAAATCTTATTTATCAAATAGGACTCAGAGGGTTGAGATAAATGGAAAAAGATCCACAGGTACCAAAATTGAGATGGGGGTCCCACAAGGCTCCATTTTATGACCCTTTCTTTTTCTGGTCTATATAAATGACCTACCATACCTTATTAATGGAAAAAACGGGATAGTCTTATTTGCCGATCACACGTCGCTTACTTTTAATATTAATCGCCAAAACTCAGGCTATGACGAAGTAAATAATGCTCTCTCAAAAATAGTACACTGGTTTAGTGTTAATAATCTTTTGTTCAATAGCAAAAAAACTAAATGTATAAAGTTGCACGTTGCCAAATGTAAGGCAAACTGAAACCAATGTACTATTGAATCGAAAAGGTATGGAACTATTAGATACAGCTGTCTTTTTAGGTATAACTTTAGACGCAAAACTACAGTGGGGCCCTCATATTGTTGGGTTGGCCGACAGACTCAGTTCACCAGCATTTGCAGAAAGTAAGATAAGACAGTTTTCAGACGAAAACACAGCAAGGCTTGTATATTTTAGTTACTTCTACAGTATAATGTCCTATAGCATTCTACTGTGGGGAAATGCTGCCGATATAAATACTATATTTGTGCTGGCCCCCAACACGTCATTAAGAGAGAAGTTTAAAGAATCTGGAATCTTAACTGTAGCTTCTCAGTATGTTCTATCAAATGTATTATATGTTAAAAAAAATTAAACCTATTCAAAAAGAAAAGTGACAACCACAATAGAAATACCCGAAATAAGCATAAGCTTGATGTACCAGTGACTAGACTTAGTAAAGTAAAGAATTCGTTTAAAGGCCAATGTATACGCCTATACAATAAGATGAAGAAGAATGATAGCACACCTTGGGAATGAGGTGGCCCTCTGCAAGGCTACTTCAAAATTACATATATTATTCTACTCTTGTTATGTAGTTTTAGTCATAGCATTGTTATATATGCTTTTTTATATTTTTAAAAGAACAATTTTCCATCTTTTTGATAAAAGATGGCCCCGCGCGAGTTTCTTAAGCTGGTTCTTCTCGCCGGGCTAGTTACCAAACCGGTGGTAGGCATCATGTAGACCGACGTTCAGAAAGTGTATAAAAATACCTATTTTGAATAAAAGAAATGAATTTTGACTTTTACCAATGATACTTTCTCAGATCTCAAGTACGTTATGGACGGTCTAACGGTGAATCATAGTATAGATTTTGATTGTTATTCTATCGTTGTCCAGTAGACATTTGACGACCTATTCTATATGGAACTTGTTCTTTACTCATTACACTTCTCATTTTCTTCTCCATTAAAAATAATGGATATTTGACAATTATGACACTTAATATGTTCGAGATTACAATTTTTGTGGTTGCCACCGCATTTTGGGCATAATTTCTTCTTTATAAAAACAGTATTTGATAACATGTTCGAATTTCCAACGGCTCAGGCACCGAGTAACGGGGACAATATAATGTTTACTTTTATACGACAGTCATATGCATATAATATATATGTTGGAAAAAAATTGCCATTAAAACCTTTTCTCATAGCTTCACTGTTCACCCACTTGTTCTCGGAATTCTTACATTTTAATATTTTTAATGATAATATTTCCAACTCCGATTCTAATATTTCCATTACCTGCTGTTCACTTAAGTCAAGGATAGACCTTTCACAACAGCGTAAGATATTGATGGCTCATTTATAAGATGACACCTAAATCCTAATTCTTTGAACTTCTTACATTGTAATAATTTGATGGCATCTTCTTTTTCTTCAAATTGAACCAATACTTCAAAGATTTAAAAACTCAAGATAGGCTATGACGTACATTTGACAGAACAAATCTTCATACAGTAAAAAGTTACGCCATCTTGGTTTTCACCATACTTCAAATGTTAAAATAGCCCCAAAAATCTAAAAAAAATAGTGCTGTTGCCCCACATTATTAGACCATAACGCAGAAGTGACTTTACATATGCACGGTAGGACAATATGGCGGTTCTTTTATTGGTCAAATGTTTAATCTGTTTTAAAGAGCATACAAATTTATTTATGCTAGAAGTCAGTTCACCTATTTGCTGTTTCCAATCGATATTTTCGTCAATTATAAGTCCTAAAAATTTTGCATGACTTACTACATTTATTTTTGGTACTAGCTTTTGCCCGCGGCTCCACCCGTGTAAAAATATACTGTATTTACGCGGGCGGTGGCTTGTATTATTCAACCACTGAAACACTATATTTTTTCGTCATAATCGGGCTAATCAAAATCCGTTCAGTAGTTTTTGCGTGAAAGAGTAACAAACATCCATCCATCCATCATCATAAACTCCCGCGTACTAGAATAGAAACAATAAACTAGAATAAATAAACTAGAAACAATAAAACTAGAATCCCAAAGGAACACTGTACTTTTTCGGGATAAAAAGTAGCCTATGTTTTAATTCAGAGCCTAAACTATTACCATACCAAATTTCATCGAAATCCGTTCAGTAGTTTTTGCGTGTAAGAGTAACAAACATATATCCCTCCTCACAAACTTTCACATTTATAGTATTAGTAGAATATTAAGTTTTATTTCATGTCTTTTATTCTTTGATTTATTATATTTAATAATTATTATATTATATATAATTTGATTTATAAAGATTAATTTTTAAATTATTCGTTTCAAGTTAATCAGTTTGTCAATAGTATAATTAGTGAGTTTGAAAGGGACAGTGTGCATCTGCCTAGTAACAATGACCATCAATCGTCATTTTCACGCATAGAGGCCCATTGTATTGCTGTCTTTGTTAGTTTTTTACCTGATGATCCTTTTTTCGAATAAACTTGTCGCAACATGTTTATCACATGAAACATTTAGAGCACAACAATTTTAAATTTGAACACTTTTATTACATTATTACCATGGAGTTATGATATTTTTTTTCCTAAAAACAACCTGTTGTTCTTCTGAAAATCCTTATTAGTGTCCCAATAACGTTTGTGTAAAGAATTTTGGTAGAATAAGATGATTATGACGAAGTTTTATAACCTTTTATAACAATACTTAAAAATTTTGAATTCTGACCTTGATAATTATCTCGCTCCTGTAACTTAATATTGCTAGTAAAGTACACATTGTAATACCTTTTTCGAAACTACACATACTAGACAATTTATTAAGATAATGGGCAGCTATAGCGCCATACTTTTTTTTTTCACAGTAAATGATCAAAGTTGACATTAAGAAAAAAATAGTTTAAAAAAAAGCATAAAAAGATGATTTTAAAAATTGTTTACGTTAAAAACACCCAAAATTGTATTAAAATTAAATAATACACGTCTTCAGGAGTATAATACTAAAAAAATCACACAGAAATACCTAAATTTGATGAAATGGCAACGGAATGAACGAAAAAAGTAGCGAAATTTATAAAAAAGTATATAATGCTACGCCATTTTCATATGGTTAGAAACCCTGGCAAGAAAATACGATTTTCTTACAGATTCACATCCGGACGAACTCCAGTTTACGGGTTATCCATTATTTACGACAGACCCTGTATATTATTCTTATATTGCGATGAGTAATTTGTTAATTCGTTATTTTTGTTTACTCTTGTGGCTATAATGCATTGTTGTCTGTTACAAAGATATGAAGTTATCATTAATGTGAAATTTGTAAATTATAATTTGAGCATAAATCTTGTAGGTCAGTCGAGAATGTGTCCTCTTCTGATAGATAATGATCAGTTAGTATATGTGAGTCCGATGTATAAGATGCATATGAAATATTAAGGTCTGATGTGTTTGGGGGGTTGGCATGTTGGACTATATTTGCCTCAGCTTCTTCTACCGGTGTACGTTGGCCTGCATTAAGATACTGCTTTCGCGTTGTAATGACTGATACCGTGTTGGGGGTGGGACTATGTTTTTCCTTTGTAATGCATGTTTTGCATCTCCATTTCTTTTTCCTTTTTAGTTCATAAGTCTATATACAGGTAATGGATAGCCGTCGCATTCAAATTCAATACTATTCTTGCATATTGAGCACAATGCAGTCTTTTTGGAGTCGACTATTTTTTTTTTGCATTTGAAAGATGAGACTTTGAGCGACATCTTTTGGCAGTTTTTGGAAGATGAGTTATTCCTCGATGGCTTCATATTGACTTACTATAAAAGTTTTGCGACTGTCTAGTTGTCCATCATCACCATCTAGTTGTGCTATCACGTTGTATTTGTATTCCTTTGTTAAGTTAATTTTTAGAAAATCTTTATTTTCACTGTTATGTTCATGCATTTAGAAGATACGATATAGTTATACTCCAAAATAACACACAACACTTCTGGAGTCCAGTTTTACTCACTTTTCACTTGTTCAAAATCAGTTTTATCACTTCACTATTAAATCGTCAATATTTTAATTCTTCCCGTGTATTTTTTGGAGATAATACTACACATTACGAGTTGGCACTATATCGGTTTAAAGATTTATTTATTTCTCAAATTACATTACAATGTTCACATAAAGAGAAACATAACTAAATAACAACATGTTGTTTCACTAGTTTTTTAAATATTGTGAGACTTGAAGAGAATTATTAATCTACTTGGTAATTTCTTAAACTAAACTAAATCTTTTTATAATATATTTAGCACAGTTCGTCCTAATTTACATGTTGTAACCGATGTTAACCGTATCGCCATCTGGCGGCGCCCACTTTTAAAGGGTTTTAGTAGAATCTAAACAGTTCCTGCGCATTTTATATGTCTGTTTTTGAACAGCCTTTGCGCTGTCGGCGTTGCTGCCGGCGTGCTCGGGCCCGGCGGCGCGCACGGATGCGGGGCGGGTGTGCGGGGCGTGGGGCCGCTCGGCTGGGGGCATGCAGTACGCGAGCTTCCTCAACCTGCCCTACGCCAAGCAGCCGCTGGCGGAACTGCGGTTCGCGGTAACTATACCAGTTCTAGTTGGTTCTTTGTTTACGTTTAGATTATTGTATCAGACCGGAGTTTACGACTCGGCTCTAATTCTAGCTTAATTGCTACTAGCACGGCAATGACCAGTTGTTGTGGTCGAATAAGAATTAATCTATTATTTTTCTTATTGCGTTATAATGCGTTACATAATACTATCGCAATGTACTTTATGATATCAGCTAATAGCTTAGTTGACTTAGTAATCAAAAGATCTTTTCGATAAAAATAATACGAAAGATGTTATCTACAAATTGCAATTAAAATTATTCTAACCCATTAAACACAGTTTAGAAAAAATATATAAATGAACGAAACACAACACTATTGCAGGAGTTGCAACAAGCCGAGCCGTGGGATGGGTACTACGACGCCGGATCCGAGGGTCCAGTGTGTCCGCAAGGCACCGACAACTACTTCACCGGGCTGATGCGGACCTCGCTCATGGACGAGGCTTGCATCCACGCCAACGTGCACACGCCGCTGGGTGCGCTGCCCGGGCACGCCTGCCGGGACCTGGCACACAGCAGCAGGGAGCTGCCGGTGCTGGTGTTCGTGCACGGCGGCGGCTTCGTCTACGGCGCCGGACACACGGATCTCTACGGCCCGGAGTACCTCATCGACAGAAACGTCGTAGTCGTAACGTTCAACTACAGGTACTGATTCAATCATCAATTCATCAAATGTGCCTATCGACCGAACTAATGTATGCACGTTTCCAAAGCACACGAGTAAAAACCACGTTGCCACAACGCTGACATTTTCTCCAAAAGAAATGAAATACGTTTGTGATACCTACATCTAAGGTAAAAATTCAAAATTAAATGTCTTCTTCCGTGTGTATAATAATTACTTATTTAAATAGTGACCATTATGACATGACTAATGACTATGACACGTGAAGTGGCTCATGTTTACCTTGAATTCGCACGTTTGGCTATTTTGTTAAATGAGGAAACGTCATAAGTCATAACTCATACTTGTTGAAGTAGGTACTAGGTGTATTAGAACCGATAACAACAATATGATATGGAGACTGAGTCCTCATATTTGATTTAATTAGGAAAATGGAAATATTGAAATATCGTATTATTTTCGAGTACGAGTTCCACCGTGGCACCAGTGCTGCAGAAACGGCTCGAAGGATTAATGATGTGTATGGCGGCGGTGTCGCAAAAGAAAACACAGTGCGTTTTTGGTTTCAACGTTTTCGTTCTGGAAATTTCGACCTGTAGAACAAGCCCTGTGGACAGCCGGAGACCAAAGTTGATAATGAAGAATTGAAGGCTATTGTGGAAGCGGATCCATCGCAAACCACGTCCGAGTTAGCTGCAGGCTGCGGTGTTACTGATAAAACTGTTTTAATCCACTTAATACAAATTGGGAAGGTGAAAAAGCTTGAAAGGACCTCATGAATTGAGTGCAGCAAACCGACAAACGCGCGTCGACTGCTGCGTTATATTACTCAACCGGCACAATAATGAAGGGATTTTAAATCGAATCATTACCTGTGATGAAAAGTGGATCCTATACGATAATCGGAAACGCTCATCGCAATGGCTGAAAAAATGGCAAGCGAAAATTGACTCAAAAGAAGTTACTTGTGAGCGTTTGGTGGACTAGTGCCGGTGGCGTACACTACAGCTTTCTTAAATCTGGCCAGATGATTACGGCAGATGTCTATTGCCAGCAAATGCAAATCATGATGGAAAAGCTAACTGCTAAACAAGGTTCGTCATTCGCTCTAGACCACTGCTGCTTCAGGACAACGCTAGACCACACACTGCACAACAGACGGCTACCAAATTAGAGGAGCTTCAATTGGAATGTTTAAGACATCCACCATACTTCCCGGACCTTGCTCCAACAGATAACCATTTTTTTCCAAATTTAGATAACTTCTTGCAAGGGAAAAAATTCAACTCCGATGGGGCAGTCCAAAGCGCCTTCAAAGATTTTATTGATTTCTGTCCGAATGGTTTTTTTAGTACAGGAATCAATGAACTACCTATGAGATGGCAAAAGTGCATAGATAGCAATGGTATATACTTTGATTAAATAAATAATAGATCTTTTTTTTACCTATGAAATTGCCGTTCTGCCGCATTTGCATTTTGAACCGCATTGTTACCTGCGATGAAAAATGGATTCTGTTTGATAACCGCAAGCGCTCAGCAAGTTGGTTGGATCCTGGTTCAGCACCTAAACAATGCCCTAAACGAAAACTTACCCCTAGAAAAGCGATGGTCACTGTTTGGTGGTCTAGCGCCGGTGTGATTCATCACAGCTTCTTACGAAACGGGGTGAGCATTACTGCAGATGTGTACTGTGAAGAACTGAACACAATGATGGAGAAGCTGGCACATCTCCAACCGGCATTGGTCAATCGCTCGTCTCCGCTGCTCCTGCACGACAACGCGCGACCTCATACCTTGCAAGAACTGGGGTTGGAAGCTCTCCGTCATCTGCCCTACTCACCAGACTTTGCGCCTACAGACTACTACTTTTTCCAGAAGTTGGATAACTTCTTGGCGGGAAAAAAATTCAATACCTGAGAGGCAGTACAAAATGCCTTTGAAGAATTTGTTGCCTCCTGTCCAACTGATTTCTTTAAGAAGGGCATCAATAAACTGCCACTGCGTTGGCAAAGATGCATTGAATGCATGGGTGATTACTTCGATTAATACAAATAAAAAATACATGAAAAAAATTAGTTTAAATTTTTTCATACAAAACGGCAATTTCATAGGGTAAAGACCTAATATATTATTATTTATTATTATGTTTAAAAATCGACTTTATGTTCCTCCTTTACAAAACGCCAGTTTCATATGTAATGGCCTAATATATACTGTAAAGTCATCTCTACTATCGGTATTCATGTCCAGTTATTTAAAATCCAATTGTATAATTTAAAAATAATATCAAGAGCATCATTTCATATGCTCTTGATATTATTTTTAAAATCATTTCGTCTCATAATCAAATATTTAACAAATAATAGTAATTAACTAATTTAAACCATTAATTGTAGGATTACACATTATTATTTATAAGTGTATTACAGTGGCGTGCACAGGATTATGACACTGGGCATGCGGCGAAGTACTCGGTCACAAAAACTTTTTCGTTTATAGATTTTTAGCATAGCTACAGCCAAGCGACGGATCTCTAAGTCGAAACCATGCCAACAGAGCAAGTCTTAGATGTACTACTATTCATGTACATCTTCTACGGCAACGCAGACAAAACGGCGATCGATCGTCGCGGCGGACGAAATTCTAATAAGTAAAATAATAAGCATATTTTAAAATATTATAACTACTCACCAGTCAGCTACAATTTTCACATATTAAAGGTTCCGGTTACTTGAGATTACTATATCCCGATGTAAATTACTAAATAATATGCAAGGAAAACAATATAATTTAATCTTGTGTACACAACCACACAGCCAGCTATGTTTCATAACTTTTAACATGAAATTTTCGAGTTACATTATTTTTTTGCTGGTTTAATTGTTGTAACTCGGGTACACACCTACCTTTAGACAGAATTTGAATCTTTTCACTGAATGACAATTGTGAGAACTTGTTATTTTTAATTTTTAATAAACACACATTTTCAAAACCTCACAGTCAAATAACATTTAAAAAAAATCGACTAACTCACTAGTAAAAGCTAATCACTACAATTATTATAGAAACTCAGTAATAAACTGTTAAATGTACACACTTTCAAATGTTAAAATGAAAAATCTTTAAAGAAAACTATAAATAAACTGGAGCGATTAAATTGTAAACAATGCTTATCACATTAAATATGCAATATGGCCCCCGCGAAACACAAAACGTTTCTTCTATTTAAACAAATAATACCTTACTAAACAAAAATGCATATTGTGCGTACATGATTCATTAGATTCGCGTCGTATTGTTTTTACTCGGATTATAGGCAACGAATAATTTCCAACAAGCCAGTTCGGCGGTTTTCGGAAGCGATCGGATAGCCGAACCGAAGCTCTCGGCTCGGCTCTCGGTTCGGCCATCTCCCGCCGCATGACTTTCGCTGTTTATTTATGTCGATATTCATGGGTGTGTGCGTTTGCGAAGTATGAAAATTACACACACATGCGATGATTTTTCCTGCAGAACTTAACGGCATTAGTTGCTATTTATAAAATATTAGGCGTTTTTAAGTTATTATATTTTTTTAATTAATTTATTTACTATTAATTAAAGTCATCTAAAACGTACGAACGTTTTCTTAAAATATCTGTGAATGACAAGTAAAGCACTGCATTTCTGCCTATATGGAGCGCACGCCCCTGGTGTATTATATAAACTAAAAAAGCTTACAATACTGACAGTACATAAAATCAGACTCTAAAAATCAGACTGCTCTGAGAGCTATACTATATACCAGTGGCTGGCAAGGCTGGCTCTCCTTCATAGGGAAGCCCTAGCCTGTATAATAGGTAGGGATTTGGATAAGGGTCTTCAAGAGGTAAGTGGTAAGTAAGCCGATAGGAATAGAGTTATAGGAACCCCACGACACTGGTATACAATACAATATACTCCTTGGTATTTTCAGGTTAGGAGTACACGGCTTCCTGTCTCTTAACTCCACCAGCATGCCCGGCAACAACGCGCTGCGCGACGCGGTTACGCTGTTAAAGTGGGTGCGGCGGAACATCAGGTACTTCGGCGGAGACCCCGACAACGTCACCCTTGCCGGGCAGAGCGCCGGCGCCGCCATCACGCACCTTCTGGCGCTCTCTAAAGTTACCGTCGGATTGTTCCAAAGGTAAAATTTGTTTTTTCTCAATCAAATTGTATTTTAAAAAGAAAAGTATTAGAGCGAGGCTCCATTACTGCGTTGCGTTGTTGCATCGTCAAAGCTGCGTCCTCTTTTATATATTTTTTTTACCTAACATGCCCCATTAATGCGTTGCGTCGTCGAACGAGACGTTTCAACGGAGCATGGACAGGAGACGGTACGGCTTTAGCCTAACCAGGATAAAGTAAACGTTTATTGTATCAATTCCAGAGCAATACTAATGAGCGGAGTCGGAACTCACAGCTTCTACACCGCATCACCGAACAAGGCAAAATCAACGGCTGATCTTTTTCTGAAATATCTTAATTTAAATATCACGGACCCCGAGGAAATACACACTCAACTGACCAAATTACCATGGGAAGAGATACTGAAGGCGTCCCTTAAAGTTCAGGCGGACGCCGGATTGGTATGTTTTTGCCCGGTAGTAGAGAGACCCGTTCCAGGGTTCACGACGATCATAGACGAGGATCCTGTACAATTGCTGGAGAAGGGAAACGACAGAGATATACCACTTTTAATAACTTACACTAACGCCGAAGCCAACTTTTTCAGACTTGACTTTGAGAAGATGGACATAGTGAAACGGGTTAAAAATAATCCCCTAATACCATTACCGCCAGATGTGGTCATCAAAACTACTCCGTCGAAGGCTCTAGAGGATGCTAGAAAAATGGACACGAGATATTTCAACGGCGAACCCACAGTCGACAAATACATCAAATGCTTTTCAGAAACTGCGCTACAGTTTCCTCCGATAAAGCTAGCCGAGACTAGAAAATATATGGAGTCGCAGACATTTTTACTTGAGTTTGCGTATGACGCAGACTTTAGTCCCATAAAAATAACTAAAAATATAACATACGAGGGAACTGCACACGTTGAAGACTTGACTATTCTATTCCGAACCAATTACATAGAAGATCTTCTCGGATTTTCAACCCCTACTGAAAGGGACAGATCGATGAGAGAACAAATAATAACTTATTTTACAAACTTTATGTCATGCAGGTAAAATAAAACGTAATATCTTTGTACGTTCTACAAAAATTTAACGTCATTTATTAACAACGTAATCATTTTTCAGCGATCCAACATGCTACAGCGGCACTGGAACTTCACCGTGGCCAGTACTGAGGCCGGGTGAACCGACTAAATATTTACAAGCCAAAGACGTACCGGAGCTGCGACCGCTGAGCGAAAATCAACAAGAAATGATCCGGTTCTTTGAAGATCTACTTGCCAGCGAAGAACAGTGATCATTGCCAAGTTTTGGTTAATTAAAGTTGATATTTTTGTTACATATTTTCTTTTTTAATGGTTCCGTTCCAAAAGGGTAACATCGGGACCCTATTATTAAAACTCCGCTGTCCGTCCGTCAGCCGTCTGTCTGTCACCAGGCTAAAAAGTTATAGCCAGGCAACTGAAATTTTCACAGATGATTTATTTCTGATGTTGGTATAACAATAAATAATAAAAACAGAATAAAATAAATTAAGTGATGCTCCCATACAACACATGCCTTTTTTCCGTTTGGTAAGGGACCCTCCGTACATGAGTCCGACTCGCACTTTACCGCACGGCCGGTTTTACACACGGATACAATATATCCAGCCAAACTAAGGAACCTATGTAAAATGCACAATGATTGCTGATGGCTGTTGTGCAGTATAATGGGTGCCTTCGAACACATTTGAAAAGCTAATTGAAAACGTTCAAAGCGCATAATTGCGAACGAATTGTGTGGTTTTTACTTTCCCATTGCGCCAATAATTAAAAGCTATGTAAATAAATAACATGGACATGAATGTGTTTAATGCCATTTCCTTTAGCATTTATTTTCTACAGCCTCTCCAAACCTGTTTTGTGTCTCCAATCATCCTTCAGTCTTTACTGTATCCGAGTAAAAGCCAGTAACTTATCCTCCTTCCTCTTTCTTTTCTCTCTCTCTCATTAAAAGAAAAGTATGAATCCATTAGATATCCGATTATAAGTTTCATGTAGTTTAAGCTTTTGCATGGATATTATGGATATGAAATATCGGATACGATTTACGAATATAAATATAATACTATAACGGTTACGGATTTGAAATTATTTCGGATTATCCGCTAGTTTCAGATATGCGATTTAGAAAGAATTTCAAAAGTAGTATATGTATAATATTTATACTTTTTATCAGAAATTTATCTTAAACTTTAATATCGGAATCGGTGACGGTTATGGATAGATTTTTATTTCGGCTATCCGATAGTTTTGGTTACAGTTAAGGAGTTCCATAACATCAGGTATGGGTAATAATTTCCACTATCTATGATAATTATTACAACTGTTTTTATGCCTAGAACTCTCTTGGATTATTGTTTTATAAATCTCGACTTGGTCTGTTCTAAAACTTAAAAACATAATATTAATTGTGTAAAAAACATAATAATAACCTATGATGTTTTAGAAAGTAGTGATCTATAAAAATAAAGGATGGTCAGTTCCACACAAACCCAACGTGAGTTCCGCGTGTGGAGTAACTATCAGTGAATGTGCGTGTCCATATTCCATAGTGTCCACTTTCCACCAACTCGATAATAGCTTCATCATCAGTTCAGAGCTATGTATCAGTGATTGCTCGCAGTTTGTCGCCAAATTAGCGTCTGGACGTACAGGAACACGACAGGTAAATTGTTTACTTCAGCTATGACAACCTTCTGTCACATCTCACATGTTAAATAGATTTATCAAAAGTGGTCATGGCAACAATAGATCGTAACATTGCTATCATAAATCGACAAGGCATTTTACTTTAATATTCATTCCATTAAATATAGATAATATCTTATGTATGATGCAAACCAAGGCAATAAATTGACGAATGTTATCTTAGGTCTCTATTTTAGGTTACCATGTTTCTGCACACCATGACCCTGTTGGGCGTGGCGCACTTCACGACACAGCACGTCACCATGACGGTCCAAGGCAAGATCAATGGCATAGACATGGAAGGATACACTTCCTACATCGGCATACCTTACGCGTCAGTGGATAGTGTATCTGGTAGATTCAAGGTACGTCAGAATATACTATGCCTTTGTATTGTTGTTATGCAGCAGAAAATGACCTAATTGTATCTTCCAGCGAGCAGGGCCAGCGTCATCGTGGCAAGGAGTAAGGGAGTCCCACGACCCACGCTGCTCGGCCAGCTCCGACGTAGCTCACTGTCTACAGCTGGACGTCCATGTGCCTAGTGCTGGTCGCTCGTTGCCAGTTTTGGTCTGGATCAAAGGCGGAGCCGGAGACTACAAGCCCAGCGCTCTCGTCAGAGAAGAGATCATAGTCGTTATTGTCCGACATAGGTATAGATTACTTGATAATTTCAGTTTTTAAGTAGAAAATTGATCACTTTATAAAATTACTTCAATGTTTTTGCAGACTAGGCCCAGTGGGATTTTTATGTTCCCAAACTCACAATATCCCCGGGAACTCCGGACTAAAAGACGTAGTTCAAGCCTTGAGGTGGACGAGAGACAACATCATAGCGTTCAACGGCGACCCGCACAAGGTGGTAATCGGTGGGCAAGGATTCGGGGCCGCGATGGTGGAGGCCCTGATGCTGTCGCCCACAGGCCGGGGACTGTTCCACGGGGCTATCATGCAGAGCGGCTCCATACTAGCACCGTGGGCGTTTAACCACGACGCGGAGGACAGAGCGGCGTACTTGAGCTTGACATTTAACAACAGTGACCTCACTAAAGTGCCCATTAGAACGTTGGCCAGTGCGGCCGAAGAACTAGAGGTGCCTTATCTACCGTTCGCCCTTTGTGTAGAGGGTACGATTAAGGGCGAAGAAAAAATTTTATTCGAACAACCACACAACACTTTATGGGAACGAAAAGCTTCACCCGTTCCGCTAGTGATAGGATACAACAGCCACGAAGGATATATTTTCGCAAGAGCACTGAGAGATAGCATGGTCTTACGGAACATGCGGAGCGACATGAACGTGCTGATTCCCATGGAGTTGCAGCGTGATAAGAAAGATTTACCAGCGATAGTTAACGAGATTCGAGACACATATTTCAGAAACAATGTTACCATGGAAGCGGTTATAAAGTATCATGGGTAAGGACCACGCATTAAATTGATAGAGTATATATGTAATCTTCATTTCGTAGTTAGGACATAATATGTACTTATATTCAAAATTTAGAAGACCAAGTATTATTACTTGACACTAGATCAAATTTTAAATTTTGAAGATTTCAGAACATCTGCGACTACTGTTTTGCAAAACTAGGTGTTTAGCTATTACCGAAAAGCCCTAATTTTTGCACATTTCAGCGACGCGTACTTCACGTCGCACGTGCACCGCAGCGCGCGGCTGCACGCGGCGCAGACCAGCGTGTACTACTACCAGTTCTCGTACATGGGAGGCGGCGGGGTGTCCCCCGAGCGCGACGTCAGCAAGCGGGGTGCGGCGCACTCCGACGAGCTGGCCTATCTGTTCCCAGCGGGCGGCCACCTGGACCACGATGACGCGATCGTTTAGGGCCGATTGATACGCCTCTGGACTAATTTCGTTAAGTATTTGTAAGTTCAAACAGTTGAATGGCTACTTATTGACGTCACCGATTGATACTAGTATATAATGAATATTGATTGAACAAACTGTAGTCTACTTTAACTAGCCCTTACTTTACGGGTTTGTTTACAAAACTGCGATGCGTCATCGTATTGCAGTTTTATGTACAACTTACAAGCCCTACACGAATCATGCTACTGTTGCAGAAACCCAACTCCCTCAAGTGGCGACGTCACGTGGGAGTCCTTAGACCCTACCCGACCGCGCCTACTGGACATTGGTACGGAAGCCTACATGGCCGTCTCCCCAGCCGATCGCGAAGCACGGCTTTGGGCCGACCTCTACGACAGACTCTACGCGCGCGCCTGACAAGAGAGTGCCTACCGGACACCTGAAATCTTATAATATTCGGGTGCATGACGTATTGTAATATTTGCAAGTATTTAAACTCAAAAAATATAATGGCTTCTACCACTTTGTATGACTTAAATTACTTACCTACCAACGCGTAGCAACGTAGAGCTGATTGACTTACGCTTACCTGAAAAATAAAATATTTAGTTAATAATCTTGTACTATAATTATTAACAGTTACTATATATAGTTATGAGTGACTGAAGATTCTACTACTATGTGTATTGTGTAGTTGAAAACCTTTACATAATATTATGTTGTGTTGATTATGACCCTGCCTACAGAGTAAACACGATCTTATGTAACTTGTAAGGATTCATATTTTATTATGTTCTCTTCTATTCGTATTATATTTACATTTGGCACATACCTATTACATAACAAGCACTAAGTAATTTATTATTAGTTCTCGTTTATGTACACAGTTTGTTCATGTTTATATAGAGTTCCACCGTGCCGCGTGCTTCGCCCTGTAAATATAGGATGTTATGGTTGGGTGGATTTACACATTTCGTAAAGAAACAAGTGTTTGGGCCAGTGGCTACTAGACTACGTATGCCCGCGCGTGGCTATCGA
The DNA here is from genome assembly GCA_037179445.1 of Phengaris alcon alcon. Taxonomy (NCBI): domain Eukaryota; kingdom Metazoa; phylum Arthropoda; class Insecta; order Lepidoptera; family Lycaenidae; genus Phengaris; species Phengaris alcon. The sequence continues at coordinate 68,949 of JAYRCH010000140.1, forward strand.
ACCTTCGGCAGTGAAGTAATGCGGGGCGTGGTGGTGGCGGCGGTGGTGCTGCTGGGAGGTGCGGCGGCGCGGCACCGGGACGCAGCGACGGCGGCGGGTGCAGTGCGGGGGTACCGCTCCCTCCGCTCCCCGCACCACTACGCCTTCCTCGGCGTGCCCTACGCGCGCCCTCCCACTGGCCACCGCCGGTTCGAGGTCAGCGGTGACATAGGCAAATCTAATTTGCGATGTTGATAGATTGTTATCGGCCGAGTGGATCACGTTCGCCCTCGTCATAGCGGCCGCGTGTAATCAAATCACACCTACACATCGTAGTTTAGCCCAGTTTGTGACCTTTCACCTAAGCACGTTTCAAAGTTCATTTGAAACAATAAAGTTTTCTTCAATAGCTTCTGAAGCGCTAGCTACGCCACTAGCGAGATCGCATAGGCTTACTGAGGCCGACTGTATGTCACATGTTGCAGGAGCCGGAGCCGGCGGCGCCGTGGAGCGGGCTGTTCGAGGCGACACACCGTGTGCGCTGCCGACAGCCGGGGGGCGGCGGCGGCGACAACTGCCTCGTGGTCAACGTGTTCGCGCCGGAGCGGGCGCGGGCGCTGCCCGTGCTGGTGCACGTGCACGGTGGAGGCTTCCAGAAGGGGTGACAATATGTAGCAGAGCCGCATTGAAGGCCTTTTGTGCATGATCTCGTATCTTCAGCTTATCTAGCTAGCCACAATGGTCAGATATGTAATTCATGGTGTTTTATTTTCAGCTGGGGCTTCCACGACGTTCCAGCGAGACTCATACGTCAAGATATTATAGTAGTATCGTTTAATTATCGTCTCGGTGCGTTTGGTTTCCTGTGCCTCGGAACCAAGAATGTTCCTGGAAATGTTGGGCTCAAGGATCAAGTGGCAGTTTTAAAGTGGGTCAAAAGGAATATTGCAAGTTTCGGAGGTGATCCGTTGGAGGTGACGGTTTACGGTACGGGCTCCGGAGCCGCGTGCGCCGAGCTGCTCGTGCTCACAGGCGTAGCCAGGAATCTCTTCAAAAGGGCAATTTTGGAGAATGGTTCCGCTCTATCTCCGTCAACTATATCTCGTGACCCCCAGGCAACTGCTTACAACTTCGCTGTCACTCTCGGTTACAGTGATGACAATGTCAAGAATAACTTAGAATATTTTTATTATAAGCTTCCAGCACGTAAACTCACTAATGTGTCGAGAATATTTGTGCCGTGTATTGAAAAAGTTTCAAGTCGGAGTCTGTTGGATAGAGATCCGTGGGAAGTCATCAGAGAGGGAAAGTTTTATCGTGTATCCATGATGATGGTCTATGCGACGGCAGAGGAGACGGCCATGATTGTGGAGGATGCGGGATTGTACAAGCCACCTGAAGATTTTGATGATTTAATACCTCACAATCTTGAAGTTGATTCACCAGATCATAGAGACGTGATTGCAAAATTCATAAAAGAGTTTTATTTTGAAGACATCAACATGAAAAGTAACTCTATCGAGTCATACATTAACTATGTGAATGACATATTTTTACAGTATCCTATGGTTAATTCTGCTGTGCACCATGCATATAAAAGCAATTTGTCTATATTTTTGATGGATTTTTCTTACAAGACAGGAACCACAAATCATCAGAATATTTTCCAATACATCTTTAAGGATAATTTTGATGAGACTGAGTTGGTGTCTGAGATATTAACAACCTTATGGAGCAATTTTATTAAATTGGGGTAAGATTTTATTAATAACTGGTTAGGGAACATACCCATACTACGTTACCTGTTTAGGGGAGGCTCGGTTTTAAAAGTACTACGCACCGTCACATAAGTACAGGTCACCAAAAGGTAAGTGGGTTTTGGTTTTTGTCACATAGTCAATAGTCTTCTAGGAAAATAATAACAATCTCGTGGGACTATCATTCTGCAGGGTGTGAGTAGCGTATTTTTCTGTATGCTAGAATATTTGAAACTGTAGTTATGAAGTTCGACGAGAAGGGGGTAGGGTGTTCGCATATACTACAGATGGTAACCAAGGACTAAAAAGTTGTAAAAAAGTGTTCACATAGTATGGGTATGTTCCCTTGTTGTTTTACCAGTTGTTTTATATTTTAATAAAAGGTATTGTTACTTACTTGTCATAACACTACAATTTACAACACCATTCAATAAATAAGCAGCTTTTAATTTTATATTTGCACAAAAAATCTTGAGAAGATATAATAATATTAGACTGTTTTAAGAGTTGACTATTAGCAGTATACATCTACTGAAAAACTGACCACTTTAAACAATTTCTTTAGATATAATCATTTCAGTGACCCAACTCCTCTGACCACATCAGAGATATCGACCATCTGGCAGCCTGTGGCCCCACGGACACTGGACGGTGCTCCCCTCCTACGAGCCACAAGGTGCCTCAAGTTTAGTGGAAATATAGTCAACACTGAGCTTAACTGCCCACAACTTCTATTCTGGGACCGAGTGTACAACCAATTCTATAGAAGTAATCAAGAGTGAAACAATCTTATAAGACTATACCATGATTTTTACAATAACTTACCTCATAGTACATGAGAATAGGCCATGAATTTGTCTTGTCATTATTGTTAGTGTACCAAATGATTAAAATGAGATGGTTTTCAGTTAAAATGTTTGTTTCTTTTGTACTCATTATTCGGTGATCATTGGCAATCCTTGATACGAATCTTACATTAGATGAGCATTCTTGCTGAGATTTAGTACGATAGTATTACGATAAAAGATCTCGAATACCTGATGGCAAAGCACCTCAGTCTAAATAACTTAATATATTATAAGCATGTTAGCAATTTTGGCGACTCATACGTCCTCAAAAATAAATAATACCGTTACCTGAACAATTAGCACCCAAAAATATGTGGAGGCGCGGATCACTAGCACAAACTCACGACACTATAGCGACATATCTCACTGGCAAAATATATGTCGGGTTTCACTTATTTATTTTATGTTTTAATTATATGAAATCAACAAGTAATTGTAAAATGCAAAACATGAACCACCCGAACATTTCACAACATTGACATTTGACGTAAGTAGTAAGTACTCTAGTGATGTCAGAACTCAGATGACATTTCGCACAAAATATTGCACAGGCTATGCACACAGCACATGGTGGGAGCAAATTTCCCTTGAGGATTTCCGAACTATCTTATGACTGACATTTCCGTCTGGCTGTTTAATAAAATAGCAATAAAATAGTAAAAAGAGCCGATTCTATTTTTATTTTGAAATAATTCTTTAAAAGTGCTTCATGATTTCATTGTTGGACATATTCGTAGTGGTAAAAATACTAAAAACCACTTCGTCAGGGTGAAGAGTATTTTAATTTTTAAAAGTAGAATATTGAGTTCTGCCGGGGAATTCAATGGGTGACGGTGTGGATTTTGCATTTCCTTCATAAATTTGTGTTATTTCGGTTCTTAATGTGTAATATTGGTAGAATATTAACCATTAAATATTCGTTACCGTGCACAAGTGTGGGCAAGTGGTACAACTTCTAAAAACGTGCTATTTTGAGTTTCCCTCCAAAACTCCCTAGGAACTTCCAGTACCTAAAGCTTCTACCACTTTATTGAATCGACTGACATGACTCATGGACTGCACTGACTATTTATTTGGACTTTGACTAGACTTTAGACTTGACGATTTAGGAATACGGTGTTGAAAATTGAAACGAAAGTTCGATTTCCTGCCTTTTTAACTTGACACTGGCAAATGGTTATAGGCCGATACCATATGTGGCGGACCAATTAGCGCCACAATCCTGAATCGCGCTATCGAAGTTTTCTATGATCGGCACTATATATACGACATCTGACATTCATACAAGTGGGCTTCGGCCTGACCGAGCATACCACCTCGCTCGGTCGGAGATCGAGAAGGGATTTGGGGCTTGCCACCATATTCCCACACATATATATATAATATATGTGTATTCCCTCTTAAAAGGCCGGCAACGCACCTGCAGCTCTGAGCTCTGATGTTGCGAGTGTCTATGGGCGACGGTAGTTGCTTACCATCAGGTAACCCGTTTGCTCGCTTGCCCCCTTATTTAATAAAAAAAAAAAAAAAAAAATTTGAATGTTATTGTGTATTGGTGTAAATGAACGAAAATCTGAAGAAGTTAGGTGTTTTAGGCTTTATTTATTTTTATTTATTAAATTTTACGACGACTTACAGCCACTTACAGCTAATTACAAGCCTGGCTTAGCCGTACAAATTTCTGGAAAGTAATCTAATGACTAATTCTGTGAAATGTGAGCAAACTCGCATGTATTTTGAAGCAGGTTTTCTTAATTTTAAGGCGTTTTCCCAACATTTTCGTAACTTTACGTCAGTAGGAAAAATATGAAAACTTATAACTGTTGTGTTCCTCAATGTTTTATAATAATTATAACATTTAGGACCACAACAGTAAATTTATTATTCTTTTAAATCTTTGTTGTCTTTATAAAATTAAATTTATAGCACAGTTTATTTTAAATTCTTCAAAAATTCCAATTTTTTTAAAATCATTTAAATTCGTACGTTTAACTGCGACTTTCCGCTAGGAAATCTGCTCATCGCCACTAATTGTACTGCGATATTGATCGTACACGAGATAGGAAAATAAAGTCCATAATAAAGAGACATCAACTAAATATAAAGAATAATATTTATTTCATACGACAAAATGATATTTACAAAAAGAAATTTAATCTGCATAATATTGCTATTCTTTTTCAGCGCCATCTAGCGGTGAAGAGGTTATTAATTATCTTGGTAAGTTTTATAACCGTAAAATTTTACCATAGTATTTTAATCATACCAGCATCGTTGATTTACAAAGAGGTGTGGATTAGATTAGACATAAGTAGTATTTGTATTTAATGGTATCCTTATTATGGTATAAGGCCGCCATTGTGTTACCTGTGTATATTGTTATTTTTCTCTTTTCTTTTATATATATATATATATATATATATATATATATATATATATGTGTAAGCTAGGAACTTACACATGCGACTTTTAGCTGAGGGAAGTAGGTATATAGGTTAATGTGAGGGCTGGAGAAATCTGGGACTGACCTTATTGTTGAGCTGGTGGTTCTGTATCTGGGCGGAGGTTTCTTCTCACTACACTACAACAGCTGTTGAGCGGATTTTCGATAGATTTATCGCGGTTCGCCGGCGAATTTGGTATTATATTAACGAGCACAAATAAATATGCGCACACGCGTTCGCGTTCACTAGGTTTCGGGATGAGCTGAAAATGCATCCAGCGCGGGAGGGGTTCTAATTGCAAGTGTTCGTCACTCTCTGACCGCGCCCCTGAGTCGGTCGGCCATACTTCACGTAGTGATGTCCTTTGTGTTTATTCTAAACGTCGCGCTAGGGTTGGCGCGAACATCCTGGGGGGCCCGCACAGGCGGCGAGCTGAGCCCCATCCTGAGCAGAATCCAGTGGGAGCCGGGCAATCTTGCCGACAGGCCTCCGCAGCTGGCCTTGAGTCGTGTCCAAGTCCACAACTCTGATGACTCCATCCTTCCCAGGTAGCAGACGTGAGATTCTTCCCATCTTCCATTGTAGAGGAGGCAAATTGTCCTCCTTGAGCAGAACCAGTTCTCCAATTTTGGGTGGAGAGGAAGAGGAAAGCCATTTGGAGCGTATTTGAAGGGTATGGAGGTAGGACTTGGTCCAAAGGTTCCAAAAGCGCTGAGAGAGTGATTGAATGAGCTGAAAGCGTTTGAGCGGAGATATTACTCTTTCATCTAGAGTCAGCTCGGGGAGAGCTGTGAGCGGACGGCCAATGAGAAAGTGGCCAGCAGTAAGGGGCTGATAGTCCGTGGGATCAGACGAAAGTGGACTGATGGGCCGAGAGTTTAACACAGCTTCGATTCTAGTGAGCAGAGTTAAGAATTCCTCGAAAGTGAGGTGTTGCTCACCGATAACACGGTATAGAAGTTGCTTTGTGGATTTAACATTAATCTCATGGATACCTCCCATCCATGGGGCTTTAGGCGGATTGAGTAACCAAGTTATATTTTGAGTTGAGAGTTTATGAGAAATGGCGTCGTTATTGTCATTGAGAAATTGTTGTACCTCTAGTAGATGATTCCTAGCTCCTACATAATTTGTGCCACAATCCGAACGTATCAATACCGGAAGTCCGCGACGTGAGCAGAACCTTTGTAATGTTGCAATAAACGCTTCGGCAGTGAGCGATGAGACTGGTTCTAAGTGAACCGCCTTTGTAGTGAGGCAAACAAATATGCAAAAATATCCCTTAATTAACTTAGCATTACGTAATTGACTTGATTTGAGCAGAAACGGTCCGGCGAAATCTGTTGATACGTGACTAAATACGGGCTGAGGTATGACTCTATCAGCTGGCAGGTCAGCCATGATAGGTACTTCGGGCTGAGCGCGGCAACGGAAACATCTTATGCATTTAAACGTTCTGTGCCTTATAATGCGGCGGGCAGATAATATCCAAAATTGCTGACGTAAAATAGCATGTAGCGTGTCCGTGCCAGGGTGGCAGTGTATGCGATGATAGTCATCTATTATGAGGTCTACGAGCGGACTAGAACTAGGCAAAATGTATGGGTGTTGAGCATCGTATGTGAGTTCCGAACGAGTGAGTCTACCTCCTACTCTGAGGAGACCGTCCTGCGTAAAAGGCGACAGACGTTGTAGTCGTACTGTGCAGATTCTATCGGTTTGCAGGCGGTGAATATCTTCTGCGAATGCATTCTGCTGTACAGAGCGGATCCAGAAGAGTAATGCTTCTCTACGTTCACTTACAGTTAGAGGGCCTAGTTGTCGCGAGTTTGAATTTAGTTTACAGTTACGAATGAATCGCCTCATATAGGCAGTGACACCAGTTAGTTTTTCTAAAGAGCTGAAGCGAGTGAGCAGATCACTATCGACACCGGGTATCGAGAAATTGCATGGTACGTATTTTGGTTTGAGCCCTGGCAAGTCTTGTCGAGTATGAGCTGAAGGCATCTTGGGCCAGGTATCCTCTGGCAATTTGAGCCATGGAGGAGACCACCATAAATCATGAGCGGAGAGAGCTTGAGCTGATAATCCTCTGCTTGCACAGTCAGCAGGATTTAATTGGGAAGGTACATGACGCCACTTAAGTGTGAGTGAATTTGAGTTAATTTTTGTTACTCTATTTGATTCAAATGTTTGTAAACGATGGGGCGGAGCTTTTGCAAATATCATGAGTAGAATGAGCAGAATGTGTAGAGTGAGCCGACTGAGTATAATGAGTATGAGTAACATGAGCAGAGCCAACTTGAGCTACAGGTGAATCGCATGAGTGCTCAACGAGTCCTATGAGTGCAAAATCAAAAATCGTGCCGAAGGCTATGGGCTTCCCCGGGCCCAAAGCAATCTCCATAGGTCTTTAAAACGCGCATTTGTTACTCCGATTTGTTAGATTTTGAGTCACCTTTGTGTAATGCCAATGCGATCTCTCTGAGCCGACTAATAGATTTTATAGTTTGCCTAAATATGGCCGCTTGCGATTTTGTAGGCATGTTTAAAAATATATGCGTGTAACTAAGTTAAATATTTAAAAGTAATGAGCGGAAAATACGCGCGCAATTATATTAAAACGCAGAAAATAGATTTTAATAATGTGCCGACAATGTATACAATTTTATCATAAAATGTGTACGAGTTAATTAACAAATGAGCTGACCGATCGCCTGATGCCAATATAGTACTAGTGTATGTTTGATGAGCGGAGATTAATGCGTTAGAAGTCGTCTGTAATATCATATTAATGTCCTGAAGTTTGAATATAAACAAATCTTAGCGGGCGCGTTAGAAACAAAATAACGTAATGAAAACAATGTAAGTAGGTATGAGCAGGTTCAATCTCAATAATGTGCCGACTTATTCAAAACAGCTGTAACGTAACACCTATAATATATTTTTTGTATAAACACAGAACGTCGATAAGAATTCTTATTTAAAACAGCTGTAACGTAATACCTAATAATATTTTTGTATAGACACAGAACGTAGATAAGATATGAATTCAATGTGAAGGTCACTATTTATTCTATGAAGAATACCTAATTGAGAATGAATGTAACCAGCTGTTGTTTACGCACGGGCGCCGTGTAGGTACCTATTACCTACAGAATGCACAAAAATCAAGTACCGAAGCGAGCCGACGATGTTTGTATGGGCACTTGAGATGTTATGCGACTCATAACTATTAAAATAATGCTAAGTTAATTAATATTGTGTTTTAAAAATTGAGAATATGAAGATATAAACGTTATATATAGATAAAATACTTAGTAATGCAACGACGATTCACAATTCTGTTATGAGCCGAACGTAATTCACAATACGCACTAGTTATTACTTGTTTTATATGCGAATCAAACATTAAAATATTTTGTATGTAATTAAGAGCTGAGAAAATTATATGAGATATTATTGGCACAAATTATGTATTAGGTACGTTAGGGAAGTTCTGGAATGTTCGAGTTCTTTGTTCGACAATAAGCCGACAACCTACCCACTATTTTTTTTTATTTATTTTTTTTGGGTTTTTCCTATGAATTTATGGGCCGAAATATGCACAAAATAATTTAAATAATTAACATATAGGTTAATATCAAAGTACAGAATAGGGGTTTAATGTTAAATGTGCCGAATTGATAATGGTAGTGGACTGTAACTTGGTTTTAAAATGGCGGGGCGGCCTGGCCAGAATTAGTTGGACAAAATATAAATAATCGAGCTGATTTTATGTGCAGATTTGGGCGGAGTGGAACTGTAGGTGCTGGTTCTAATGAGGCCCAACGCCGGTAATAGGGAGAAGGGCTTCACGAAGGCTCGATGGGCCAAGAAATTGGTAAGCTAGGAACTTACACATGCGACTTTGAGCTGAGGGAAGTAGGTATATAGGTTAAAGTGAGGGCTGGAGAAATCTGGGACTGACCTTATTGTTGAGCTGGTGGTTCTGTATCTGGGCGGAGGTTTCTTCTCACTACACTACACAGCTGTTGAGCGGATTATCGATAGATTTATCGCGGTTCGCCGGCGAATTTGGTATTATATTAACGAGCACAAATAAATATGCGCACACGCGTTCGCGTTCACTAGGTTTCGGGATGAGCTGAAAATGCATCCAGCGCGGGAGGGGTTCTAATTGCAAGTGTTCGTCACTCTCTGACCGCGCCCCTGAGTCGGTCGGCCATACTTCACGTAGTGATGTCCTTTGTGTTTATTCTAAACGTCGCGCTAGGGTTGGCGCGAACAATATATATATATATATATATATATATATATATATATATATTGCAGAAAGTAGTTTTTTTTATTTACTCTGCTTACAACTTTCAAGAGTTCTTCAAAGAGAGAGGCTTCAAATAATAAAAGTGGTTATATAAAATATTTTTATTGCCTATAAACACTTACAAAGCTATTATAAATACTAAATCGTACAAAATAAAAATATTGCTAATTTTTATAATATCACATTTTTGGAAGCTAAAGTTTGTCAATGTTATAGAAAAAATATTGCCTTAAAGTAAGTAAACTTAATATTAGCATGTTATGGTCCAAAGTTTGTGAGTCATTGTGTTATTTTCTTTAGCATGGATGTATGATGAAATCCCCTATGGAGAGTCGGTGTTCCACTTACTGGTTCTCTATGTATTTGTTTACTCTACCACTCTACTACTTCCAGAATGCAATATGAGTAGTCAAATACATGCTAAGTATGACTGTATTTTTGCTAACATGCTCTAGCGTGTAACTATAGAGAATACTGAATATACTTAGAATATCAAGATGGGAAATATTATTGTAGCGTAGAGTTGGCGAGGAATTGGGTGTTCCTGTTTCCTGAGTCGTGACAGGTATTTTTAAACGACACGGCCATTTTTGTACTTTCGAAAACACAGTCGGTAGCTTTTGACCACATCGCAAGAGTTGGATGTGGTCGAGCACACATTTATATTTATTTCCAATGCTACGTTATGCAATGTAGGTAATTGCTTCTAATCCAAACAAACCTTTAAGTCTCGTTCATGAATACCGCAGGAGAAATTTGAATTTTAATGTTATAAAGAGATCATATTATAAGTTAATGACTATTACGTCCATAGTCCTGCATGAACTGACAGAAAATGGTGCTGAATTTTTGACATGTTTTTAATAACTTAAGTCGTAACATGGAATACACGCCACGCGCCGCCTCTGTTATTATTTATAGTTACGATGGGCTAAATGATTCGTCAAATTGCCACACTGATAGTAATGTTGACAATCATGTTATAGATTAGAGATAAATACTGACTTAGCGTTAGTTCAAATATTGACGCGACGCGGTGCGCACTTTTTTAAAACCGACCATGTTCGAGTTCTACTCGCGCACTTATTTATGGTTTCCGTCCCATTATACCAATATTTTACTTGTTGACGTGATAGCGTCTTATAATTTATAAATCGATGAACGCCGGCTGCGCGCACGAAAAATTGTCACGTTCCGCCAGAGACGTTCCGCCTGAATCACGTTCCGCCTGAGTCACGTTTCACCTGATTATCACGTTCCGCCTGTGCCGCGCGTGCAAGCGAGAGCGCGGAACAAGCGATAGAGAGGCACGATCGGCCTAAGCGTTCGGCTTTTGATGAAGTTAAAACGTAAAATTATCTTCCGTAAACCGTCTTAACAGACAAGCATTTTTTTACTTATTACTTCGTTATTTTCGTACGAAGTTTTCCAATTAAGCGCATTTTGCAAGATATGTGTCTATAACTCCTGAACTAACAAAGTTAGAAAAAAATATTTGGTCATTTTATTTTAGCACTTTTTTGACGTGGTAAATACACATCTCCATGCTAAGTTTCTTCTTTCTAGCACTAACCGTTTGGACGGTAAGCCGAATACACACGGACGGACGGACTGACAGACCGACGCGACGAAGGTGACGAAACCATAAGAGTTCCGAGACGTGAACTATGGGACCTTAAAAAGCGACTCAAAATTTAACTACTTACACACAAACATACACGTTTCATTGCAAGAGTTCGAAAATTCAAAATGCGCGTCGCATCGCCTCTCGGGAGTGAGCTGACCCTTACAAAACAAATCGTTGGCACGCTTAAAACGTAGTCCCTATAGAGGTTTACTATACAATATACGAGTTAAGTATGTAGTGAGTTATCAGTGCAAATGTGAAAATTTACTAACGACGCGTCCGCACTCCGCACTGATTGAATGGCTTACTTTGGTGAATGTGAACACTGCTTAATATGCGTAATTGGTCAATTTTGGCATTTGCAATGACAACTTACTGCATTCTTAGCGCTAATCGATGAAATTTGGTATGGTAGTAATTAAGGCTCTGGATTAAAACACACTACTTTTTATCCCGAAAAAGTAGAGTATTCCCCGTGGGATACTATATTTACGCGGGAAGAGCCGCGGGCAAGAGCTAGTTAATAATATTATCACTAACTATAAGCCAATTCGTGTTGAGTTTACAGTATGTCATCAGGGCAAATGTAAAAAAAAATATATTTTGTAATTTGTGGTGTAATGTCTCATTGTGTCAAATAAATAAATAAATGTGTCAAATAAATGTTTATTTATTTAATATGGCTAGCTTTGATTGGTGAATGAAAACGCTGTTGTGACATTGGACAATTTTGACATTTTCACTGATGACTCACAGTCGAATAGTAACCATGGATCAACTATTAACACCTACACTAAAAAAACGATATCCTTAAAAACTAATGTTGTTTTTTTAATACCCAAAGAAAATGTAGCACATAATAATATCTAATAATACCTGATAATATTGGCAAACTTTGCAAACACAGGAACATTTTTAAAAAGAAAACAAATTAAGGAGTACAAAAATAATTATTCTAGCCTGCATGCATGATGCATCTGTTCAGTTTTTTTTTTTTGATATTTGTAGGAACGTTTTATTTGTGACTACCGTCACAGAGTCATGAGAAAACGTGGCACAATAGAAACTCTATAAATATTTGCTGCGGTTAAAAAAAAAACGATTCGAATAAAATAATAGGTCGTAGCCGTTTAAATGTGGATCAGCGTCATTGATCGAAGGCTGAATTTGGACTAATTTCCACCCAGCACGCGTGGGCCGTGTGGCACGACCACCGTATGCTCAGATTGACAACGTAAGAGAAGAAATATATTCGTTCCTTATCCCAATACTAATATGAGTACCTTAAAGTCGTAATTTCAACGTCGTAAAAAAGGGGAACCAAAAGATCACCAAGTCGGCACATTCTTCGAAAACAGCGAAAATATCTTCGATTTTAGTGATTCTTGGACAAAATGACAGATATCCGTAATATTTTCTATTATTCCGCCAGACTTGGCTAATTTCCACGGTGGTCATGCTACTCGTGCTGAAACGATTCTGCCGCTGGTGCTCCTGGTGCTCCTGGTGCCCCTGGTGCCCCGTGTCCGTCACTGGCAGTGCTCGGTGACGTCGACCACGGTGTTCTTGCGCCAGCCGAAGCAGAAGTAGCCGGTGGCCAGGCCCAGCACTAGCGCCAGGCACAGCCACACGTTGTACGTCATGAACACCAGCATCAGCAGGTACGACGCCACCGCCTGCAGCGCGTGCAGCAGCGTCTGCGCCGCGTGGCCTGACGACAGCATGCTGTATCTGCAACGTCACCGCATTGTACTTTATCACATAGTACTTATAAAATGAAACCGCTGTAGAAGGTTTATATTATGTATAATCTTACCTATATATAATTATCTATTGTTATAGTCGGCGGCAAAAAATGTAGCAGTAAGCATTAAATATACTAAAGTGATGATGATGATCACGAATATAATTTTGGCAATAGCAAAATTTCAAAGACATTGATATCGGTGCACAAAACTCTGATGAGTAGTTAGTTAGTACCTATGTCATCATAATAATATATTGGTGTTTCGTGTGAATATGGTAGTGATGATGATGATTACTGTAAGTGGTATGATGGTATATGCATGCAGTTCTTTAAACAATGCCGGAATCGCCAAACATGGTCATGGTACCCATCATAGGTCACCACTTTGGTGACCATGGGACATATCTCGAGTTATAGCCTTTACAACAACAAACGGCAAAGTAACGTTCAAAGATATCCGTGGCGGTGTAAAATACTATGAGAAGTGCCTATTATATCATCATAATGTGATGATGTATGTTGTGATGATGATGGTGATGATTATGTTTACTGTAATTGACATAGTGGCATATGCTTGCAGTTCCTTAAACAACGCCGAAATCCCCAAACATGTATCTATAAGGAGTCAGGAGTTCTGTTCAGTGGTTTTGGATCCAGAGTATACTTGGTGCAAAATCTTACTTTTTGGTATCATATGCTTGGACTTCTTCAGAAAAAGTCGTCGTCGTCATTGTGTCAGATGTGTCCATATAAATTTCGAGGAGTTCCCTCGAATCCTCATGGATTCCATCATCATCACTTTGATGTCAAAAGGACCAATTTGGGATTACACCCTATACATTAAAAAAAAAGAGTTGAAAATCGGTCCACAGACGGCGGACTGATCGTTGAACATACAGCAGAACAAAAAAGCGGTCATACGCTTTTTTTTGGTAGTCGGTTAAAAATTGATTGCAATTTCAATGTTTCGCTAAAACTCGAGAACTACTGGACCGATTTGGCTAATTTTGATCCGAAAATAATCGTATCAGTTCGGGGAAGGTTTAAACAGTGAGAAATATCAGTTCATAGTTCACTATTAAGGCAGAAAAACGTGTGCCGGGACAGGCCAGTACATTATACATTGCACCCGTGCAAAGCTGGGGCGGGTCGCTAGTAGTGTACAATGAATATTATTAACTTAATTATTGCAAACTACGCAATATTGGTAGCGTATTATACTACAATTTACATAAAACTATTTTATGCATATATAGTTATGTTGCTTTTTATATGGACAATATGAATGACCTGCCAATCGCCGGCACCCAAAGAGAAATGTAGGTTAGATAATCGATATTTCGGATAGGTCTCCAAATTACTATATTATTTACATTAGTAGATAATATAGTAATAATAATATCTATGAACGCTTGCACACACGTCAATCCGTGGTAAGTTCTCGAAGAACTCGTGTTACGGCCTACGGGTATTAGACAACGGAAATATATTTAATACTTTTCATACTATACTTATATTTAAGATTTTTATTATATTACACACATTACACATATTTTAGCCGGTTTAGCGGGATTCGAACCCGCGACCTCCGGGTTGAGCGTCAATACGCTAACCACTGAGCCACAGTGGTCGTCTAGAATTACTACGTAGGTTGCGAATTCCAATACAATACTGACTTGATTACAGCCGTGCCGCTGCAGCGCGCGCCGCACTCGCTCTTGGTGATGTTCACCTGCGAGTCGGCGGCGGCGGCGGCGGCGGCGGAGTGGCGCGCGAACAGCGCCTCGCGGTAATACTTCAGGCCCTCGTACAGCACGCCCGCCAGGAAGATGGCTGCCGCTGAGCCCAGCAGCTCCAGCGCCGACCGCGTCACCCAGCCCGAGAACAGGATCTGCTGGCACACGCCCAGGTGGAACTGGAACACGCAACGCTCGAGTTAATAAGGATCCAAGATAATCTCGCGGCTCTTGCCAGAAGCCCGATTCTGATAATTAAATCCGGCAATAATACAGTTACGATCCAGTCCCGATATGTTAAATATGCAAAATGGTATTCTCATAAACGTCAAACCCGTTTTGATTGGTCCAAACACCAAAAATCAGTTTATGATATCAAGACAATTCAATAAAAGCAAAATGAAAGTGTAAGTTAATAACGAGAATTGGGTTTCTGATCAATAATTAGTGATCAGAAACGATTCGATCGCGATTGCCGCGTGAGTCGATGTACGTCCGCCTAGTCCGCCTTAATTTACGCGCGTAATCCGCTATTTCTGAACAAGATCGAAGGGTCCGGTCACATAGTAGGGTCAAATAATATAATAAGACAAAACGAAAGCCGAACATACAATTGACCGCTTGAAAATTATAACGCCTTTTTAA
This sequence comes from Phengaris alcon alcon, assembly GCA_037179445.1. Classification (NCBI taxonomy): domain Eukaryota; kingdom Metazoa; phylum Arthropoda; class Insecta; order Lepidoptera; family Lycaenidae; genus Phengaris; species Phengaris alcon. The sequence goes on from JAYRCH010000140.1 coordinate 84,059, forward strand.
AGACCTTTGTGTAGCCTCACATTAATAACATCAATTTTAAATGTACATAATAAAATGTAAATAGAAACTACTTATGCGTTAGATACGCGTGTTCGAGGTGTGAAAATAACTACCTAATGTTCGTTATCGGTCGTGTTGTCGCCGCGCGCTGTGTGAACTGTGGACAGTACGGGACGGCAGGCGCGGTTACTGCGGTCGCCGATACGATAGCGATTCACCACCGCTATCTACCACTACACTTTGACACATATTTTTATATTCTAATAATATTTGGGGGAAACCAGGGGAAAACTATTCACCCAAAATAAAATAGCAAAACAATATCAAACTCGAGTTAAAATAGGGTTATGCGCGCCATCTTTCGTTGAGTAGATGAAAGTTCGAGGTTTACCTCTAAAGAAATTGCCATAGTTTTGGGCTTTGCCCACGTTTTGATTGATTTTTCTTTTGACAGTCAGCTCTATTATAATATTTGTATTTTCCGTTCAGATCCAATTCAATCTAAACGTAAACGAAAATAATATGAAAACCGAATTAATGTGGAATTGTATTTCTTTATTGCGCGATAATATTATATAAGCTACATTTAAATTGGTAGCATTATGTGCTCTATTGTTCTTTTCGTTTACGTTTGGACTTAGTTTAGAGTTTAGTAGCTATATGGCTACTCACCACCATGCTGTGACCGCTATGGCCGGCGCAGTCGTCCGCCGCCTCGTGGGCGATGTGGTCGTGGGCGGCGTGCGCGGCGTGGTCATGGTGCTCGTGGCCCTCCATCTCTGTAACCACATAGACACGTCTTAACATGAAAATCTATTTTAACTAAGGTAGCAGCAGTGAAGGCTGGTTCTTCATCAAAGGGAAGCCTTAGCCTGTAGATGTAAGATCAGTTGCAGAAGTTATCTTAATACGTCTATAACATTACGTCTCAGTATCAACTTATTTAACGACGTTGAAATCATTTATATCTATGTTGCTACCAGCTCCCTAGCTAATATAATGCAATGTAATTACATTTACAGCCACCGTATGAGCCGACATTAACGATGCCGATAACAGCCGCGGGTCGCGACGTCAACTACGAGTGTGGCTAATCCACCCGTAACGAATACTCGCGAACCGCGACTGTGGACAATCGGTGCCGTGGCGTGAAAATACACCCATTACAACCTTGGATGCGATTGCCCATACACTCAGGTCCACTTGCGCAGATCTGGGTTAAAGTTAATACTGGGTTAAATATCATGTTATATATCTCGTTATTCGTATTTATGAAACAGAAGAAATAGAAAAAACACTTGAGAGTAATAATTATGAACGGTATTTAATATTTTTAGTAATGTACCTAAAATAATAATTACGAGAATTGTGCCCCAGACTCCGTGACTCGGTGATTATGGCCAACTTTGTAATACCGATAGGGAAGTAAGTTGAAACTTCTGAGCCACTTCCAACAAGAAGCTGCATACAATTTATACTCTAAAGCCGGGCAGAAGAGCTGTGAATGTTTGTGCTGCAGCGGCCAGTCAGTTGTGCAAGCAGCTTTCACCCCGCTCGGTGCTCGGAGCTTGTGCAACGCACCTGGCGACGCCCGCACACCCCACCAGCCTCAGTTCAGATCCAATTTAATATAAAAATAAACAAAAATAACACAATGCTGCCAATTTAAATGTCACTTATTTACCGTTCACTAAAGAAATACACTGACACATTGATTTGTTCGTATTTCATCTATTTGTTTACGTTTGTATTAAATTGGATCCTGTAGGTCGATTCTACTATATAAAGTTCTAACGCCCGAATACTGAAACGCTTATCAAAATTAGGAGCCCTCTTATTCAGTACCGGATTAACCATATAGGCGAGGCAGCAAGAGCTACGGGCCTCGCGCTCCAACGTCTGTCCGGCCGCATCGACCGTGGGAGCGTAAAGTATAATTTTCATACATAGTAATAAAACTTAGGCCTTTTCATCCGTTATTGGAAGATTTATACAGTATTCTCGGAGCGAAGTAATCACTCTTGAAATACTGTAGTGCCTGGTTTTTGGTTAAATGTCGTATGGTTGCCCAAACACATACGGCATTCTCACAACATAGTCAGCCTAGTCCGGAGTAATGACTGGTCAATAAGTCTGGGGCCAACCATGTGCGGGTTTCCTCACTATGTTTTCCTTCACCATTAGAGCGTCCGTATAATGTACTTGAGATCTGAAAAAGTCTCATTGGTACACGCCAAACCTGGGAATCGAACCTGCACTCTCTCGAGTGCGAATCAAACGGTCTACCCACTAGGCCACGGAGCTCTGCACATAGCAATAACAGCGCTGAAAATAGAACTCCGCGCTAATGTCTAATACAATAATGCTGAAAATCGAACACACGACAGCACTTAAAAAACTTGACGCTTGTAAGTTCGATTTTCAGGTCTATTGTATTCCCCAATAGAGCTCATGAGGAGTACTCAATAGCAATATAGAGCGGAAAATCAAATACACGAGCGTCGAGTTTCTAAATTTCTGACGCGATTTTCAGCTCTATTGCTTTACTCCTATTGCTATACCTGAAAAGCTAAAACTCTATTTCACCACGTTAAATCTCAATTCCTTAGTGAAATTAATAGATTACATTTTATATATTAGTCATTATGGAATTCAACATTATTTATTAGAAAGGAAATTGTTTAATTAGCAGATTTGCTTGTCGATAAATTTTTAAATCTATAAAGTACCTCTCAATACGTTCTGAATACAAAAAAAAGTCTCCAAGGAGGCCTTGTGCGCCTAACGGCCGAAAAAAATATTTAATTAGTGTATAAAAAAAACCAAAAGTACACGCCACAAAGTTGTTTTTATAATGAAAACATAATTAATTCTCAACTTAAAGATATTTCTCGAAGTCATAGATCGTGAACAATAGAAAATCAAAACTTTCCAAAATCATGTGTACAAATAAGGTTTGGTAAAATCAACTACCGATATTTTGGTCATATGGTCTACTGCACAAGATGTTTAGGCAGAAAAATAATTTAAAATTTCGAAAAAAAAACATAAAATAGTAAAAAAATAAATTACATTACTTTCTTTATGGCATTCTTTAAACCAGTAAAATAAGAAAAAAATTTGCTTGCTCGCTGCGCCCGCTCGATTTTTACATACTCAATATATTCTTTTAAACTGACGCGGACGTTCTGTTTTAGGCTATTGATTTGATTGTGATTTGATTGTATTTTCCCAAGTGCAGTCTTTCAGGGTTTAAAATTGAAATAGATTTAAATTAGTCAAATAGAAAAATAAAATCTCGCTCGCTCCGCTCAATACTTTTGACATTAACAACCAACTATTATAATATTATTTAGTCCGATGTACCGTTATAATCTGTTGATTTTATTATATTTTTCCGAAGTTCACAGTCTTTCAGGTTTTAAAGTTGAACAGACTTTAATCAGGAAAGTAGGTAAGTAGTATCGTAACATAAAGAACATAATATTATATTATTATTTAGTACCGATGGTCAGTTTTAGACTATTGATTTAATTTCTAAAGTACACAGTTTTTCAGGGTCTAAAGTTTAGTTCTGGTCTACCTGAACTAAACTGTACACTTACTTTTACTAAAAACAGAAGAAAAAAAAACTTGCCCGCTCATAGAGAGCTCAAAGAGCATAAGCTCGCTCGCTTTTAGTTCGGGGGCCCCGCGGCAGTATTTGCTACGGGCCCCGGCGCTGGCTTAATCCGGCACTGCTCCTATTCACAGGCTGCCGATGACTCTGATAGCCGAAACGACAAGGACAGCAAGTGAGTTCATTGAGCGTCACATAATTTAACTATCGTTCCAGTGTTCGGCCGTAAATCAATAGGTATAACGTAGTTCGTTCGCGATGAGTGCGAGAGCGCCGAGAAGATCAAAGCATTCCAAATGCTATGTCGCGCGTTGATAATATCTTTTTGACTTTCGTACTAATATAATTATTAAGTAAGTAAAGTATGTTAGTACTAATTAATGTAAGCTACAAAAACCTTGGTCAAATCCTATATGATCAATGATCATCGTGTATTTCATTAATTGATTTCTTATGTTTACGCGAATATTATTCATTGTATTGAAAGCAGCTGCGTGACGACAGATCGAAAGTAGCCGAAACGTCGGGAAAAAGAAAAGTGTGTGGTGGACCTATTAGCGCCACAATCCTGAATCGCACAATCGAAGTTTTCACAGCTCGGCGCTATATATACAACGTCTGAAAACTACCACAGTGGGCTTCGGCCTGACCGAGCATACTATCTCACTCGGTCGGAGATCTCCCTTTGGGGCTTCCACTTATCACCACAAGTGCACCGCAGTCCGCGACACAATCCGTAAGTGTTTAATACTTTTCCATTTGATGAAGCCGTTCAAGCCGTAGGATTTATTCCATTTCAACTCCTAGATTTTCCGCCGGGGGTGTATGTTGAATGTAAATATACCTACAAATGAGGACGAGGGTAGAACCCGTTTGAACCCGGGTTGAACATGAGAGGTTTATGTCATAATATTATTATGATTCAATTGGACTCGGCACGCGTCACGTTTTCTCCGATTCGGTCATGTTGTGTGAAACTATAAGAACTAAACCTTCCGAGCATTATAGGGATAAGTCATAAGTGACACTAGACGCCCGCACTACTACTACTGTCTACTACTGCATTACTGACTACTGTGCGGCAAACATTTTACGGCGATAAAAAGTTGCCTATGTTCTTTCCAAAGATCTAATCTATCCCTGTACTAAATTTTCTGCTGTTTGCACTTTGGGTGTGACTGCGTAACCGGTAACAGCTAGACAGACAGAGTTAGTGAGCACGGATATTTTGATTAAATCGAAGGCAGCTGTCATAACTCATATCCGAGCCCTGACGTCACTGCGACTCAAGAGGATCTATTGTGACTCCTTCGCGTTATAGTACCGGCCCCAGCCCTATGCTGCTCATAAACTGAACGAATTGCCTTTTTTTTTATGAAATGAACCAGGAAACGAGTTGACGGATCTTCTGATGGTAAACGATTACCGCCGCCGATTGAAACGTAGTTACATTTCTTCTCCGTAAAATCAATTATTTCGGCGCTACTTGCGTCATCTATGATTTGTATTTATATATATTATTTTAGTCATTTAGAGGCTTTAGCGCCACCTATCGGCGCACGTCCTTAATAAAACGGCGTTAGCCTTGCTACTAATATTTGGTTCATAGATCGATATTACTTCAGTCTTAAATCTTAAAAAATAATAATTTAACCTTGGTAACCTCGAATACTAATTAAAACACAGTAGAATTGCATTATTATATATCATTATATATTGATTATTAATATAATAATTTTTTATTCTATTTGTGGACTTTTTCTCTTTACGCTTTAGTTTCTTAGTTGTCAAATGTTAAATAAAAAAGACGAAGAAGGGTATATAAGGCACTTCGTCGAATGACGTTTACCTTTTAGAATAAAATTTTCTATAGACTCAAGATGTAGTCTTTATATTTCTTAATCCCGTTTTTACGGTGAGTTTTTTTTATATCTGTGTTGTGAAGTTTTATTTGGTAAATCACGGTTGTATTAAGACACATTATTTTTTCATGTGAATCACCAGCTTGTAAAATTAGTTGACAAAATTTGATTGGCCAAACACGTGCTCATTCGTAATTTCATCTTTCCGTTTTTGCATTGATTTATTAGATATGCATACTTTAATTGTTCTTAATATCCTCTTTTATTTTGCTTACCCTTTTTTATTTTGTGATAGTCACACAGCCCGTGATTTTGATCGTTTGGGGTTAAGATCATGCCGGCTGTGGGACTCCAACTCCACATGCTTGTACGGATTTTCCAGGAACCTACACTCCGGGTTCAACGCACCGTTTCGCATGGACCCTTTGCTAGTTCCACACATCCGGATTTCTGAGTGCCGCTAGCTATATTTCGGACTGAACTGACTGGCTTCTGACCCATTCTGCACCGCCCCTTGGACGATCTACGTCGCGGCGAATATACCAGCCTGAACGACAGAGAGACAGAGACGCTACCGGAAGTTGTGCTCCTCGCGCCACGTGCTGACTACACTCCCGGACCCAGCTAAGTGCCCGTGTGGTTTAAGCCCCTCCGATTCCCACAGACACCAAGAGGCTGAACCAGATTTCTCGGCCTTCTGCCCACGTCCACTTTTTTTAAAATATATTTGTCACGTTGGTAATTCCTGGTTACATTTAAAGTACCCGTAACACGATGGACACTTGCAACACTAGAAGAGTTAATACTTGTACTCCTGCGGTATTACGACTTGCGTTCCCAGTCCTTAAAATCCCCAACCCCCCTTGGGCCTCCGGTACGCAAGCGTTATTTCCGGTTCCGGTTTTCTGTGAGGCCGTGGTATTTACCCGGTCTAGCCGGCCCATTTATGCCGAAGCGTGGGTCTCCCATAATTAGCTAGGGTAGTAATTTCCTCTGTGGCAGAGTATTCGTGCTGCCAAGGTACCTGTTTCTGTTCTGTTGAAGTGCTGGACTGTCAAGGAGACGGTGGAGAGGCGGAGCACGGATAGGTGGAGAGGCTGAGCATGGATAGTTTGTATAATTTGTATTTTACAATTACCTACTGAATGGAGCCACCGGTAGCTGTTGTCGATTAGCCAACTAGTAATTACGAAGCTGTGCTCCGTGGCCTAGTGGGTAGACCGTTTATTTCGCACTCGAGAGAGTGCAGGTTTCCATTCCCAGGTTGTGGCGTGTACCAATGATGCTTTTTCAGATCTCAAGTACATTATACGGACGCTCTAATGGTGAAGGAAACATCGTGAGGAAACCCGCACATGGTTGGTCCCAGACGTAGTGACCAGTCATTCCTCTAGACTAGGCTGACTATGTTGTGAGAATGCCGTATATGCTTGGGCAACCATACGACATTTAAAAAACCAACTGTCCCAGGCACTACAGTATTTCGAGAGGGGTTACTTCGCTCGGAGAATACTGTATAAATCATCCAATAACGGATGAAAAGGCCAAAGTTTAAGTTTAATTACGGAGCTCGGGGAAAAACCAGATACAGGAAAATGGCGATTAAAATGATCATAAAAAAATAGCAATCTCGATTTATCTCCGCGACTTATCGTGGAGCGGATAAACGGCGCTATTTACCTGGAGGATGTTTAAGCGCGGGTGTTTTGTGTGACGTAACTTTTTACCCGACTGCCAAAGAAGGAATATGTTTTTCAAGTAGCAGCTACGTACATGTTGTTATGTGTATTATATATTTATTCCAGTTTAATGCAATGTCTGCCGGGTCAGCTGGTAATGCAAAAAATATAATACTTATAAAATTCTCCTGTCACAGTGTTTGTTACCAAACTCCTCCAAAACGGCTTGACCAATTATATAAATATGAAGTAACGTATATTCGGTAGCTCTGAGAATAGGCCCCAAGCAATGTTATATGTATACCAACGAGCGGTAATTTGGATGGCAAAACAAAACTCAGGGTCAGCTAGTAGTTAGTTTTTACGAAATATACAATTATTGATGAAGGTTTTATAAAATACTAATAAATAACTGGATTTTGCCCGCGACTTCGTGCGCACAAAAGTCAATCTCGCGGAAACCGTACATTTTTTCGAGATAAAAAGTAGCCTACGTCCTTCCCCGTAGTCTACTCTATATCTGTGCTTAATTTCACCAAAATCGGTCTAGTAGTTTCGGAGCCTATTCAATGCAAACAAACAAACAAACATTTCGTCTTTATAATATTAGTACTCGTATAGATAAGTAAACATAGTACAATGAATGGTTTAATATGAGTTAATTATTATTATTATTTGGTTATGAGATGAAAGTATTGCCAGCCATATGAAATAGTGTTCAAAGTGTAATGTTCAATTTGCATAAAAAATATATTATTCAGTACCGTCAATTATTTTGGATGGACGGACATTAAGATTGAGACAAGTGTTATAATAACTTAAAGAGGATAAATCCTGTAATCATTGATTGGACTTTTAATAACTGGACATGAATACTGATTGTAGAGAGGACTTTAGTTACTACACTAGGTATAACTTTACAAGTGATCATACAAAGTTGATCCGTGGGGTCCGCTCAACTGTAAACCTAGGGTTGCCAGATGGAAATACTAGATGGAAATTTTAGGATTAACGTCGGGACAAATAAATATTACAATTAAGCGCCATTTGACACGGAGACGCGACACTTTTTAAGATAGTGATTCAAAATTGAACTTTATTTATTAGACAAAAAGATACACGTAATTGAACTAAAGTCACAGGTTTCATTGCGAGAGTTCGAATTGCAAGTTGCACCGCGCTGCGCAGCGCGTAGTATATCAAGTTGAATTTTGGATCTTTGTGGCCTTTAATACTTTAATGTTAAAGTTACAACGAATAAGTATCATTTTATTATTAACGTTGCCGATTGCTACATGATCTCATAGCCCAGGAGCTACTAGGAAATCTAGAGCAGGTGTTTGAGGCAAGCTGAAACCTTGTCCTGTACTTCTCCTGTTGTACCCCAACACGAGACTGCAGGTCTGGCATTAAACTAACACTATATCAAAATTTCGAATTGCCTCAAACATTCACTTTTCTTAATTTGTATATTGACTTATTTTGATTCTGACCAGCCAGACCTGCAGTCTAGTGTTGAGGTACAATAGGAGAAGTAATTCAATACAAGGATTCAGCTTGCCTGAAACACCTGCTCTAAATTTCCTAGTAGCTCTCCATCTATCACTAAATCTGTCTGTCGCGACATTTATACTTAATTTGCTGGGATTCTGCTGGACATAAAATGTCGGGACAATCCAGACGAATTTCGACCATCTGGCAAGTGGCCACCTATATGTATCCGACCATAGTGATGCTTTCATATACGTAATGATCAATATTCAATAGATAACTGATACACAGACGTAACAATTAATTCAATACTCGCTACCATATTTGAATGTCTTACTTGGAGATCGCTAGCATACACGTCATATTTATCTATTGCTAATTCACTTAAAATATCTAAATAGTGTCGTAAATATTAGCAGGTCACGTGCTAGTGCCTGCCTGCCTCACAAAACTGCTGTGTGTTTGTTTATTTGCCTCAAAATCATAGATACTTAGTTGTTTCGCAGTTCGCATCCAAGCTACACACTAGTTTAGCCGGATTAAAACTAAACAAAGCATTTGACTATGTAATACATTCCCACATTGCCTTCAATTAGACGGACAAGGTCAAATATTAGTAAACATGTAAAGATTTAAGATCATACGCGTAACTCGGTCGCTGGCAAGCCAGTGGCTTTTGAATCTTAATTCTGTAGTAATAAGGTTGACGAGTGGACGGCTTCGGTAGTAACGGACCGGCTCACCTTGGAGACGTCATCACGATGCAGTTTTACATCGAGACTGCTAATAACCCCAGATCCGAGAAGAAAATCCCCACTTGCCGATAACCTGTTAATCCGATAGGTCTAGACTCAAGATGTAACTATTGCCTTAATAGACTAACTAGTACCTAGTAACTTTTCATTCCAATAGCTTGGCTCAGGGGGCTTAGCAGGAACAATTGACATAAACGTATCGGTAACTTTATGGAATAAAACTTTTATAGGCGCTGCGCGCTGTCAAGATTTTCATACAATTCTCATTCGATAACGTTAGGAATTCGATATTTCGATACAATTCTCATTCGATAACGTTCCTGCTATCCGCCTGATCGATGGAGAAGTCGAAGTTTCACTAAAGGCCTCAACAGACGAGAGGCCGATCGTTTCCGTTAGAACTGATGTCAGTTCGGCCTGAACGGATTCGAGCACATACACGGAGAAAATCGCATCCGACCGAACTGACGTCAGTTCGGTCCTTAGATTAATAACGCCTAGATAGTCTTCAAACAAACGCATCGTACAAAGTGAAGCAATCAACAGAAATATGTAGGCGTAAGCATTACATACCGACATGCACACAAACAAAACTTTAAAGTTGTGGAGTGTGTACTCTTAAAATTGGAATTATTTTATTTGTTTTTCTTAATATAGTTCGATGTAAAAATATAACTTTATATTTCATTTTAAACCATCTAAACACAATTTGTGAACTTTATTTATATTAAACTGGTATTAAGGAATATATTAAGGATTATCTTAATACTAGCTATACTTTAAATTGATAGTTAAAAAAATCAGAAAATATTATAAAACTTTGTTTTAGTTGCAACTATTAGTTAGCCATGAAAATTTTGAAATAAATTTATTTTTACTAGTAAAATGAATTACTAGTAAAAATAAAATAATTATAATTTACTAGTAAAAATAAAATGAAAATTCTGTCGTAATATATATTGTAACGTAGTTACATTTCCTCTCCGTAAAATCAATTATTTCGGCGTTACTCGCGTCGTCTATGATTTATATACTTAATTATTTTAGTCATTTTTTTAGGCTTTAGCGCCATCTGTCGGCGCACGTCCTTACTAAAACGGCGTTAGCCTTGCTTTAATATTTGATTCATAGATCGATTTTACTTCCGTCTTAAAACTTGAAAAATAATAATTTAATTTTGATTAATAATGAAAATACAGTAGAATGGCATTATTAAATTACATAATATATTGATTATTAATATGATATATTTTATTTTGATTTGTGGACTTTTTCTCTTTACGCTTTAGTTTTTTTAGTTGTCAAAAGTTTAAAAAAAAGACAACGGAGAAGGGTGTATAACGCACTTCGTCGATTAACGTTTCCCTTTTAGAATAAAAAATTCTATAGACTCAAGATGTAGTCGTTATATTCTGAATTCCGTTTTCACGGTGAGTTTTCTATGTCTGTGCTGTGAAGTTTTATTCGTAAATCACGCTTATAATAAAACACATTATTTTTCATGTAAAATATCACCTTGGTAAAATCTGTTGTCAAAAGTAAAATTTGATTGGCCAACCACGTGCTCATTTGTAGTTTCATCTTTCCGTTCTTGCATTGTTGGAATATTAGGATGTTTGTATCCATACTTTAATTGTCCTTTATATCATCTTTTATTTTGCTTACCCTTTATTTTGTGATGGTCACACAGCCCGTGATTTTTATCGTTTGGGGTTAAGATCATATCGGTTGTAAGAAGACTCCAGCTCCACACATTTTATGTATTTTCCAGGGATTTATACACGTGATTCAAGGCACCGTTTTACAAGGACTATTGGCTATTTTCCCACATCCGGATTTCTGAGTGCCGCTAGATATTCCGGACTGAACTACTGGTTTTGGAATCAGTCAGCACTGCCCCCTGGACGATCTACGCCGCGGGGAACGACAGAGACGCTACCTGAAGTTGGAGCCCCAACTCGCTCTCGCCACGTGCTACACTTCTGGACCCAGCTAAGTTCCCACGTGGTTAAAGCCCCTCCGAACCCCACTGACACCAAGAGGCTAAGCCAGACCAGCCAGAAATAAACCAAACAGGTAAACTGAACGCAGCTACAAATATTTCACAGTGAAATGACAAATTGAACACAGTGAACAGCTTAGTATGGGAAAATTCAATCATCGTTTTTAGTATTTTCGTCGCAAGTTTTCCAATATTTCTCACCGTTTATCCTTCCCTGAACTTCTACAATTATTTCGAGACCAAAGCAGCCAAATCACTCCAGCCGTTCTCGAGTTTTAGAGAGATATTGTAATTGCAATCCATTTATATATAAGAGAAGAAGAAGGATTCTAATGTACCGAAAGTAAGAAGACCAATCAGAATACCTCAATAGTAAATCATCAAGGAACCAATAAATATGTACATATTTCTATTGTAGGCAGATTATACACCTACTAGCCCTATAGCATTGCACACACACACAGGAAGACACGTCGCCGGTCGTTAGCCAGGAACTAGCACTGCAACAGATGCTTTTGCTATCGATCAATAGCTCCGATAGTAGTATTCGTGTCTGGATCACACTATGGAGCTACTCTATGTAGCCATAACTAAAACGAAAACTAAAATAAAGGACACGGGGTATTCTACTAAAAAAAAGATAAAATCAGGTTAGGTGTAAGCGACAAGCGTGCTTGCACCTGGATTACAAAGGCATGGATTGCATTTCGCAGGAGGTGAGGAAAATACTCTGATATTTTAACTCCTTTTAACGAATATTTATGTCATAAATTATGATTAATTATTTATTGATTATTAAGTATCTCGACTTCTTCATGGATTCGAATAGCATTACGATTCGCGTCGCTAAGCTCGGGCGCTAAATTCTTAAAAATCAGGCCTTTTCATCCATTATTGGATGATTTTTATACAGTATTCTCCTAGCGAAGTAAGCACTCTTGAAATACTGTAGTGCCTGGGACAGTTGGCTTCTAAATGCCGTATAGTTGCCCAAGCACATACGGCATTCTCAGAACACAGTCAGCCTAGTCCAGAGGAATGACTGGTCAATACGTCTGGGGCTAACCAGACGGGTTGGCCCCAGACGTATTTACCACCAGGCCACGGAGCTCTTGGCGCTAACTGCATGCCGTACAATAATATATAACTGAGGTCACGAGTACCGTATACTATTTTATAGGTAAGGTAAGGTAGTAAGATTACACCTAATCACACCCGCACACATTGCGTGTTAATGATCCTCCACATGTCATTACACGCGATCACACTCGCAAACAATGCGTGATAATGATCCTCCACAGGTCATCACACGCGATCACACCCGCAAATAATACGTGTTAATGATCCTCCACAGGTCATCACACGCGATATAACGTCATCACACGCGATCACACCCGCACACGACTTTTAATTTAGTTTTAATGATCCTTCACACGTCATCACACACGATCACACGTAATCACACGGAATCACACCCTCACATAATTGAATTTCGCATGGTGTAGAAAAGGGCTACTCGCTCACGGAAAAGCGTTCGTAAAGTGCGGGTTTAGGTCACACAATATAAAAATATTTACGTAAGGGAAATGAAATGTAAATTAAAATTGTACAATCTAATAGTCTTAGGGCCTTTAGTCCAGATGCATTCTATAATGTCGACGGCGAAGTTCGAAAACAAAATGTATGGGATTTGACATAAGGCATCGCACCGACATGTCACATAACGATGACATATGTCAAATCCCATACATTTTTGATTTCGAAGTTCGCCGTCGAAATTCCCGAATGCATCTTGACTAAAGGCTGGGCTAAAAGAATTTGATTTGTGGTTGCCACTTTTGAAACAGCGGGTAAAAATGCATTTTTGATAAAAAAATATATAATAGGTCTTTCCCTATGAAATTGCCGTTCTGCAGTACTGGCCATTTCAAATCAAAATATTTTTTTTGGCTTTGGTTTGGCTAAGAATTCTAATTTCAAATTAATTTTATTTAAAAAACATGGAATTCTTTTTCCAAAATTAGTCATTTGTTTATTGATTGGTGTTACATTTTCATAGCATTTCAATCTTTTTCGTCATCATGGATACGTTAAAAATTCGAGTAATTATGGAATATGAGTACCGTCGTGGCAGCAACGCGGCACAAGCGGCACGCAACATCAACGACGTTTACGGAGCTAACACTACAAACCAACGCACCACCTGTTTGCTCGCTTCCGTTCTGGAAATTTCGACCTAAAAAATGAACCTCGCGGTCGTCCGAAGACTTTGGTCGACAATGACGAATTAAAGGCGATTGTGGAAGCTGATGATACACAATCTACGGCTGAATTAGCAGCAGCTTTCAACGTTAGCGTCAAAACAATATTGGTCCATTTGCGTCAAATTGGCAAGGTAAAAAAGAAAATGGGTGCCCCACGAACTCAATGATCGCCAGCGCGAAGTAAGCGTCGAGACGTGCCTTACACTGCTCAACAGACACACAAATGAAGGAATTTTGAACCGCATTGTACCTGCGATGAAAAATGGATTCTGTTTGATAACCGCAAGCGCTCAGCAAGTTTGTTTGGATTCTGGTTCAGCACCTAAACAATGCCCTAAACGAAAACTTTCCCCTAGAAAAGTGATGGTCACTGTTTGGTGGTCTAGCGCCGGTGTGATTCATCACAGCTTCTTGTCAAACGGGGTGAGCATTACTACAGATGTGTACTGTGAAGAACTGAACACAGTGATGGAGAAGCTGGCACATCTCCAAACAGCTTTGGTCAATCGCTCGTCTCCGCTGCTCCTGCACGACAACACGCGACCTCATACTGCACAGCAGACGGTCTCCAAGTTGCAAGAACTGGGGTTGGAAGCTCTTCGTCATCCGCCCTACTCACCAGACCTTGCGCCTACAGACTACTACTTTTTCCAGAATTTGGATAACTTCTTGGCGGGAAAAAAAATCAATACCCGAGAGGCAGTATAAAATGCCTTTGAAGAATTTGTTGCCTCCCGTCCAGCTGAATTCTATAAGAATGGCATCAATAAACTGCCACTGCGTTGGCAAAGATACATTACATTGATTGCATGGGTGATTACTTCGATTAATACAAATAAAAAATACATGAAAAAAAATCGTTTAAATTTTTTCATACAAAACGGCAATTTCATAGGTTAAGACCTAATATATATTTCCTTCGACAGAACCACATATTTACTTGTCAGATGTCAAATGGAGGACTAGTTAAGGTATTTAATAATACACATATATAATAAATTGTACAAGTTACAACACTACAATAATGTGTATAATTATGTTGCCCAACATACGTACGTACTTTTGAACCTTATGGTCTGATAAGGTCGAAAAGTGGTGCGCCGGGTTTTACATCGTATACATGCGGTTGCGGTCCGTTATCAGTTATCTTATCACCCGTCCTCAAACTATCTCCCACAGTCCTATCTATATACACGCCACACGGGTCGTCATTTAGGTACTTAACACTTACAATCTAAAATCTATCAAAATTAAGCTTTCGCAGCTCCTCTAGTTTTAAACAGTTTTTGAGGCATTACTTAAAAAACATATGTAGTATGGACGCTTTTACACCACGCCAATCTGGTTCCGTGCTAAGTTCTCGAATAATCTCTGTTACGGGCTGTACGATGCCAGACAACGGATATATATTTAATACTATACACTTAATTAAGATTTTTATGAAATAATACACATATTTAATACACATCAATGGCACAGGTGACAGGAACATAGAAACCCTTTTCGTTCCCTGGCGGGATTCCAACCCACGTACTATATTCTGTTCAGAGGGATAAGCACAAACAATCGACGAGTACATACTCGTAACGTTAACAAAAGAGAATTGTATGAAAATTATGACACGGGTCCATACAATTGACATTCGATAACGTTACGAATACGTAGTCATAAATCGTTCTTGCTTGGGATAGTAATCCATTTCATCTTAAAATAACCAAAATAATAATAGAACACACATTAAGTGTATATTTCTTTATTGCACGGTTAACGAGTGACATTTGAAATGGTTATGTTCCATTTTGTTTCTCGTGCTGTAGAAATACAACACGTTAAGTGATTCGGGGGTCTTTTATCTTTTGTTTACGTCTGTATATATCTGAATATTACAGTGAATAATAGTGATGTGTGTGTGATAGTGAAAATAGTGATGATAATGGCGACGATGATGATGATGAAGATGGTGATGGTGGAGATTAGAGAGTATATCGGGAACAGTTGCTAATAGCTAACAGTCTCCGGGCTGAGAGTCAACTGGCACTTATTAGCACATTCTGCGCGCGATATTCGTCAGTAGGGCACGCTCCTGATGGCGGAGAGCTGCTCGCACAGCTACATAGAATGTTCAGAATACTGACTAACTCTGTTCCGATTCAATGCAATCTAAATGTAAACAAAGCACAATATGGGCCGCTATAATGCTACCAATTGAAATGTCAGTAATTCACCGCGCAATAGAGAAATACAATGACACATTAATTTGGTCGAATTTAATTTTTTTGTTTACTTTTAGATGAAATCGAATCGGAACGGAGAACATAGTGGCAACTGGGCAGTCTGGTGATAATATGACGTAATATGCAAACAAATTTCTACGACCGTAAAGTTTTTATTGTAGAAGCATCGGATGCAAGATTGGCTCTACGCAAAAATGGCTGTCATATTCAGAAAATACGAGGAGCAAACGTAAATAATAGAGTCATAGCATACAGCGTATTTTAAACGCGTAAAGGACGCGCGTGTTAGCAATGCGCCCTTTCGGCGCCGTAGATTCTGATTATCGCTAGAAATTCATTCGAATCTCGTTTGAAGCGCGTATACGCGCGTGTTCTGCGCGTCCTCTACGCGTTTAAAATACGTCGTGACGTGCTATGGCACTTATGTGTGATATTAAACGAAACACTTTGCATTGGAAATAACGACCTTGGCTGTCTATACTGGTCGGGCTCTGTTGTTACGACTGCTGAGTTACCTGTGGAGTGCCTGTAGGTACTGTGCTGAGTGTACTGTGTCGCAGCACCGAAGTACTGTGTGTGTACTTCGGTGGACTCAACTGCGGAAGTGGCCCATTGTCTTGTTATGCTTATTACTCGTGTCGCCCCGCAGTCTCGCCTGAAGCCCAATTCTCCTGACTATTTGTGAGTTGTGATCATAATCCTGTGTTCTGTGTGCGAGTTTTTATCACTAGTCGCCGTGAAGAAGTTAACTACTATTAGTATGGCATCGAAACAACGCCCCTAGTGGCAAACGATCTAACCTAACCTAACAACAAAATTGACAAATTGTAGTTAACTTCTTCACGGCCAGTAGTGATAAACACTCGCACTTAGCACACTGTTTCTGTACGCGTCGTGTCGCATTCAATAGCGGCAAGCGCCCGTCACAGGTACAGGTCTGACTGCGGTAACCGCGTTCCGAACGTGTAAATGCGTGGGGCTGACAGTCCGATCTGGCATGGCGATGACAGCGCAGTTCGAATCGCACGCTATGAATTATTTTGACGTATGACGTATTATATAAGACGCCGGCAGTCCAAACCGTGACGCATTTTCAGTTGTAAATTATAATAAGCACTACAGTTCGATCCGCAGTCCAAACTGCACAGAGACCTCCGCAGATTAGAACGCAGTCCGATCTGCGGTCCGTGTACTTTTCGTGTGCAGGGCGGTTATCGCTTCTATCGCGCGTGTCGACGACATCACGCGGATCGAAACAGGATTATGTCCACAAATAGTTTACGAGAATTGGGCTTCTGTTTATAACTCACACATACACCCTGTAAACACCTATGTTAGCAAAAATATGTAGAGTCAATATTGCATTCGAATCACGACAGCACGAGTTACCTGCTCGTTCGATCGGTCATCTAAACTTACATCTTCGAGTTTGTTAAACAATTCTTAAGTCGTTTAATAAGACCTAGGAAGAAGAATAAAATATAGAAGGAGTACTAAAATCGCAGCCGTAAGCAGCTATCTGTCTCACAAAACAACAGTGGCACAAACCCATGAGAGTGAAAGAGAAATCCGTGTCTTTACGGTTTTTTCTAAGGTTGTCTCGACGTTGGAGATACTTTGGAGTAAATTTTTACGACGTCGGAATTACGACTTTATGGCACTCACAATAAGTGTTAGCATGTGGGATAGGGAACGATATATTATGTTTCTTCTGGTTCCCTATTTATTCGCATAAAATCATATGTCGTAATTTAACTTGGTATAATTAAATTTGTCCTAGTAATAGTTCCGCATAATATTAATTTGGCATAACTGTTTAGGTATAATTTGTTTTTATACAATTTAATTAATATTATATCTAGCAATATCCCGCGAAAAAACACCCACAACCTCCAAGCAAATGTGTGAAGTACTCGCATATTTGCTTGCAGGTTGGTATATACATAGGTATGCTATGGATTTCCGCAAAGTAACGCTTAATTTGTACTATATTTTTCTTTACATAATCACATTAAGCATAATTTTTCAAAGCATAAACATATTTAAACATAATGATATAAAAAAATATTTAAAGAGGTTTTGAACGCGAAAAAATGTTCTAACCAAACCTAAACCAAAACTATACAAGCGTTATTTACGCCAGATTAAACTAATGTGCTGTTGTTACACAAGCTATGGTACCAAAGTGTGCCAGGAAATAATTGTGCCAAAGTATTGTTATGACAAAAAAAAATGCGTAACGAGTTATGCCAAAAAACAATTATGCCAAAGTATTGTTATGACGGAAAAGTAAGCCTAACCAGTTATGCCACATTAAATTAGGACAAAAAACATTAGACTAAATGATAATTATGCCTAATGATAAAGTATGGCAAAAAACAATTATGCCAATGTATTATTATGACATACTAATTTTTTGGCATAATTTAATGTGGCATACCTCATTCAATTATGAAAAAGAAAACATTATGTCATAATAATACTTTAGCATAATTGTTTTTTAGCCAAAAAAGGATCTCGTTTCTTCTCTTACTAACAGCTGGGTCTCTATGCTATCGTTATCACTCTGAGAATGAGACCTTATTATAGGTCAGGAGCGACAGATGACCTGATGCTGATGGCAGCGTGGTCTTGTGTTTACGCTGGCAGTTCCGCCGCCTGCCGATCATGGGTAAACAGTAAACACCCACGACCGGCGATGTTGACATCCACGTATACAAGCGTATACGTTGATGACATACACGACCAGAATGGACAACAGAGTACAAACGTTGTAACTCCCCCGGGTGCGCCTGGGGAGTTGCGCCTATCTTCTCTATCACGTGCCCCAGTGAGTTCGCTAGTGCACAAGAGCACTCTCTTCATTTACTCTCGTAATCGAGAGGGACGGATGCGAGATGACCGACACGACTGGCGAGAGATCAGGCGCAGGACCGACTTCTTTTCTTCGAGGATTCTTAACATAAAAGAGTGACGCTTCGGCACGAATGGACCGGCTAGACCTGATAAATACCACGGCCTCATAAAAAACCGACATGAAATAAAGTTTGGGTTGTTTTTCGCCTAGTGTGTGAGTTTACCGGGCCCCAAGGGGGTTTGGGGATTTTAAGACCGGGAACGCACTTGTAACTCCTCAAGTGTTACGGGTATTCATGGGTTATCGCTTACCACCAGTCTACTCGTCTCCTGGTTTAATTCATAAGCAAATGACGTATCTCCATTAAAATCCACTTTTTGCTAAAACTGAGCTCTATTAGGCCCGTATTAATAAAGCGTTCTTATCTCTAAGACAATTCTCAAGTAAGTACTTAAGTCGTTGTTTTAATTAATAGACCGTACTTAAGTACAGCTGTAGGTACGGCGTATCAAGTGAGTGCGAACGTATTATTAAACAAGACTCGTTACTCAAGTACGCTGTCATTGCTGTCAAATTGTTACTTGAGACGCGGTTTCGTGGGTGCAGTCAAACCTTGACTTGAGTACGGCTTGGGATACAGTGCAGTATTATTTGTTGTGTTTTTGGTTGTGTTACAATTATGTAAATTAAAATCTAAATACTTATAATTCAACTAGCTCAGAATTTACACTACATACTCAAAACAAAATATAGTTATAAAAAAGATGCTATATTGATACATGATTGATACTTATTCTTCTTTTTTTGGTAATCGCGGTTGCCTAGGTTTTGCACCATTCTGCCGGTGTCGAGTATTTGTAGAAATATTTTCGATTTTATTTAAATATATTTATTTATTTATTTATATTAAACGAATTACCTATTTGATTTATATTAATTGACTTGATTTGACACTTCACAGCAGTACTTTTTTTCGCTGCCCAAAAAACAATCCTCATTATATGATCCCTCCCTCCTACAATTCCTCGCCCTATCAACCTTAAATCTGTTCTGTGTTTTGTAAATACTCCTTTTACTGAAACTTTATATACATACTTTGGTACTGGCCCTAAATTTGTCTGTTCTAGGTTTTAGATTATTCAACAGACTTCCTCCTGTACACCGTGCCCTTGTTTATTCATAAAACCCACTCATAAGGCAGAGTTTTCGTCAACACAACACATTGGCAAATCACTAAGGAGCAACTTTAAAGAATAAGAAGAAGAACTTTTTTCGAATGGCAATGATCCGCATTCCGTTTTACGTAGTTGTTAAAAAATATGGATATTATTATGCTAGACAATAATAAATATTAATATATACGTAAAAATTAATGAAAATCACTTTTTTCAATATAAAGAATACAGACTAAACTTTTTTTGGTATTTATATTACTAAATATTACTTTTTAAAAAGAAATATTGAAGGAATGTATAATCTATAAATCCGTTCTTTGTAAAAGTGTAAACGAAACGTTATTTTATTCGTTCTTTGTCGTGCAGATGACGCTTAAAAGTTGAGTAAGTGATCTCAATAACGTTATCAACAGAGACGGTCTTGAGATCATACTATGAATTAAAGATCGTCTTGAAAAGCTAATCGTTACTTGAGACTGTCTCAGCTAAGAAAGGTCTTGAGAACGAGTTTGAGAACGGTTTATTAATAAGGGCCTTTGAGTGTTTTATTACGCCATGTTGATCCACTAGGTCTCTACATAATGAAACTATGCAAAAATTTATTCTAATAATATATCGAATAATCGAATGGTATAATTTTGGAAAAAAAAGTACAGGTGCGTATTTTTTTTCCAAAATCAGTCGGTTTAATTTGCCTTAGGTATATTAAATTGATTTATCGAAGTCTAATAATGCAGATTCAGTTTATATCAAAATGGGGCTCGCAACTGTCAGCATTTTTCGCTATGCCTAATGATTCGGATTCGGGATTCGGTCTACCATGCCCATTGCCCACTTGAAACATTCATTCTGTACAAAATCCCCACGTTTTTTAAAAACGGTCGCCATAGTAAAAAGTTATCTATTCTAATAATCTTGACACCTGTTTCAAATTTGAATGGTGGGGACGTTTTTTCCCATTGGCCTTTCAGATTGACTCCATTGTCTTACTAGTTCAACAACTGTAATACAGTAGCCGCTACGGCCACTCGGTTAAATAGAATGCTCATCGACTTTTGAAAAGAGATATTCGGCTAATGTCGGCTTTATAGAGCGCTTGCTCTTACGTACCAAGCAGCGCGACTGACTTTGCAGTGACAAATGACGCATTGGCAGCGTTTGACCACTTGACCAAGCCTGGCAGAGATGATGTTCTATAAAGCTGACGCAAACCGAATATCTCTTCAAAGGTCGAGGTGCTTTTTTTTGTCAGCCAGTGGTATCTAAATTGAAGTTTGCACTCGTTGTAACAGTCAATTTCTAAAAGTTTCTCAGCCAGACCTTCGAGCGTTGGGCAACTCGCAACTGTCCCGTGCTGTTGCGCCAGTGCAGTTGCACAAGCTCATAAATTTAATTGCTTTAGGTGTGTACTCGGTTTTATACTAAACTTGAGACTTATTTAATCGCCACTATCTTCATGATATAGCTGCTAAGTACTAGCTACTAGTATAAGCCTTATACCTACTGGCTACTAACCTGTGGGACTAGCAGGAACAATTGACAACTACGTATTTATCGAAGGACAGTTGTATGAAAATTATCATAGCCCCAAATGCCCATACATGATAAAATTGACATTCGATAACGTTACGAATACCTAGTTGTCCTGTTGTTCCTGCTTGGGCTACTGTAGGCAGAGATGAACTTAGTGCAAAAATAAATTGACAAATATTTTTCGCAAAACAGGATGACACATTGCAAAACTATTTTAACGTATACCGTTGTATTAGTTCAGGAGGTAGAATAGACACAAAGAGCATTCAGTGGCGCGACTAAACACCTGAACAACACGCTACAATACTTTACAATACACACACATAACACAGATAACGCGGCGTGACGGGCGCTTCAGCATAATACGGTGCCTGTAAAAAGTTGACCCTGAGTCGACAGCAACCAAATGGTTGCCACTTGCCAGTGTGTTCACTTTGAATCATATTTGTTTTCACCAAGAGGGCATTCCTGAACTCCATCGGGTATAGAAGTTATTGGCAAGAATAACATCCAACATTAAGCAGGAAACGTGAGACGATGTATGAATAGCGACGACTACCGAAATACATTAAGTACGTGGTGGTAATTCATTATAATTATAATATTTTGATCGGTGTAGATAGTAGGTATGTATTTTTGGTGTTGTTTTAGGTGAACTTGTACATACACCATACACCATATTATATAATTAAAATTTTTGGGATTGCCAATGTGGTCACCATTGGCAAGCATTTCATTGCTCTGTGGCTCTGTGTTTCTTTGTATAGATTTTTGGCGATGTTCTTTTGGAGCAGGTAATTTAGGAAGGTCATGAGGTCATCTTCATCATCACCGTCTACTGAGTAGAGATCAGGCGAATGAAAAGTGTTACAAAGTCGCTGTAGTACGTATTGAATTATTATTTATAGCTGGCTTACACCTTACGGGTTCAAATGATCTTAACACGTTTAAGTAATTTCATAGGAGATGAGACATCAGCGCCCGATGCAGTTCATTCAGTACAGCTGATCAACAACTGTTGGTGACATTTACAACCGACGAGCGGGACACCTTTTGTGGGTATTCCTCGACCCCCAGACGTAAATTCAATTTGAGGTGTGTAGTTTCTAGTTTATACGTCACTCCTAAACACAAAAGTAGAATTTTTATTTGGCGAGTAAGTATTAAAATTGCTGTATTGTAGTAGCCTATAGGCTGTATCTGTGACTGTGTGTTTACCGTCCAGAAGTCCCCGCCCGGGAACTGGTTATAAGCCGGAATCCAGTGCCTGCGCTAAAGCCTAGGTGACCTAGGAACCGCGCCGCGCCGAACCTAAGTTGTGCACACAGAGAAACTGCACTGGTGTAGTTGTTAAAACGTTGCAATCAGGAACAAGTCATATTAGACCAGAGTGGACGCACAGCGAAGCGAAATTCTGTATAAATTTATAAAGAAATATAGCAAATTCACCCTTAGGGAACCTACCCATACTACGTGAGCACTTTTCAAACTGTTTCCCTCCCTCTGTTATCATCTGTAGTATAATATTATGCCGAGACCCCTCTCTCTCCCTCCCTACTTTTCGCGTAATGCCTAGTCATAACTATACTGTTTAAAAATATGAAAACAGAAAAAAAAACAAAAAAATATATTTAGCTCAAAGTTAAAGCGTCACACTCACGGCCCAGCCTGCAGATTCAACAAGGTAATTAAAGATATTATGTACGTTACTAAAACGAAAACCGGGAGGGGTTTTGGTTTTTGTCCTCGGTGAAAATGAACACCCCGCCTCCCCTTATGGGTGGACTATATTATGATCCGGAATTCAGCGGGCCCAGAAAAAATCAGATCACTGAAAATAGAACTCTGCGTCAATACAGTCGAGTATCAAACTGTCATATAACTCATATATGACATTGATATTTGACTCGACACATTCTTGTGTGTTCGATTTTCAGCTTTATTGTGCACATATTAGCGCAGAGTTCTATTTTTAATGCTCTAAATTTTCCCCGGCCTACCGAATTCCGTACAATACAGTCCCAGCCTTAAGTCAAATAATGTCTACAATTCGGACGTAATATTCCTTCTGAGATAAAAGGCAGGCGCGCGAATTCGCTCGTCTGTTTTCGGCCTACTCTTCCTAGATTATGTGCGTTACATTGTAGACATAAGAGTGATTTTGCTATATTACGTTATCATAATTTCGCTTCGCTGCACTTCGACTACGCGTTAGTATGAATTGACCCTTACCTCCTGGTGAAACTGTAATATATATCCATATCTGAATGTTTTTATTGCGACCGATTTAGGTTTCAGTATTTTATTACGACTCCGAGAGAACAATGCATGATTAAACCCAAAACGATAAATCTAAGCGAGTGTAATGTTTTAGACACGAAATGTATATTTTATGGAAAAACATCTGAATGTAACAAACGTTGTTAGTTACAGAGCAGACGGTTATTAAATATAATTAACTACCTACATGCAACATGGTGTTATTTATAAAAACAATATGCTCATCATTAACAGAGGCAGATCAAATAGTATAGGAGATACCACTGTAGCTTCCAGAGACTTCCAGAGAATTTGTAACCCCACCCCTACGACAGAGGGGTGTTATTATAAGTTTGACGTTTCTATCTGAGTGTGTCTGTCCGTGACATCGTAGGTCCCAATCGGATTCAGAACCGATTTTGATCTAGTTTCTTTCGTTTGTAAGCTGACATAATCGAGAGTGTTATAATTCATCATCATCAGCTCGATCACTAGTTGACATTTCAGGGGTTACTTAAAATTCTTATTAATTTTGTTTATATTTAGAAATCAATTATTAATATCCGAATGAAGCTGAGCTGACACACGTTTTCATAACTAGCACTCAACACTCTACCACCATCGCATATTACGTCTCATGTTACTGATATGTTGATTTACCTGCAACATTAATATTATAATATTACCACAGTGAACTCAGGTGTGCCGTGACCTCAGGCAGAGATCGCCCGCGCCCGCGCCCGCGCCCGCCACAAGCACGGCCTCTACCGGCGCGGTGCTGTATATATTTACTATTATAGACTTACTATTTCATTATCATATCGTATACGCGTCGTCTGTTTTTACCCGACTAAGCCAAAAGGAAGGGCAATGATTTTGGCAGTCTATATTTGTATGAATGTATGTTTGTTCCATTGTAGCGCCTAAGCTACGGATCCGATTTTAATGAATAAGGTGTCAATAGTTTCGTAATAACATCCCGAGTAAATAAAATAGCCTATATAATTTACGTAGTCGGGTTACTGTTTTTTTTTTTATAATAATTGTAGTTATACAGACAGAATTTTGAAAAACAATGTTTCAAACATAATCACAGGCTAAAGCAATGTTTCTAAAATTGATCTGGACACTGGTAGGGTCAAAATGGTTTGCAAATTGACAATTTGACTTTACGATTGATAGGCCCCAGCGACCGCCCGTTTAAATAATAGAGGCCGAGAGGGCATCGTCTTCGCTCGGGACAGCGACGGGTATGGCAATTGGCAACCCAAGGATCT
Organism: Phengaris alcon alcon; assembly: GCA_037179445.1. Classification (NCBI taxonomy): domain Eukaryota; kingdom Metazoa; phylum Arthropoda; class Insecta; order Lepidoptera; family Lycaenidae; genus Phengaris; species Phengaris alcon. The sequence goes on from JAYRCH010000140.1 coordinate 109,066, forward strand.
TGTCCTGAAGTTGGTTGATTATGTTAAAAGTTTTAACTTTTAACCATCGTATTTTAAGGAAATGGATCAGGAAATAAGTAGACGGATTATCGCCGCCCATGGACATTCGCGCCGATTGCCAAATCATCATTGAAAAACCTATATACGAGGGCGGCACTGAAAATTTCGGGAATCAAGGAAGTGACACAACATTACTATTTAAAAATATATTTATTGCTTTTCGAAGTATTCTCCGCGAAATTTGACACATTTTTCCATACTATGGAACCAATCATTGAAGCAACCATTCCATTCGGAAGTTGGGGTCTCCAAAAGTGCCGTTTTGTTGGCGTCCACAGCTTCTTCAGGTGATAAAAATCTCTGACCACGCAATTTATTCTTTATTTTAGGGAAAGTATAGAAATCATTAGGGCTTAGGTCGGGGCTGTACGGCGGATGGTCTAATAATTCTATGATTTCATGCTCTAAAAACTCTTTTGTTCTGTGCGCGGTGTGAGAACTCGCATTGTCGTGATGGAGGATGATGCGGCGGTTGCAGTTCTCTTTACGGAGTTCAGAAACGACCTGTGGTAAACAAATGTTAGCATACCATTCTGCATTAACCGTTCTTTGTCCCTCAAGAGGAATAATCGCAACATGGCCGGTTTTGGAGACAAACGTGGCCACCATTTTTTTTGCAACACTCCGTGAACGAACAATTTTTGTTGGCTTTAACTCATTTTCGAACACCGAAACTCGTGACTGGTTTTTTGTTTCGGGTTCGTACGCGTATATCCTGGATTCGTCACCTGATACGATGTTGTATACAGCATTTCAGGATCCTGCGTGGAATCTTTCGAGAGTTCTGACGCACCAAGTAACGCGAGCCGCTTTTTGCTATTCACAGAGCAAATGCGGTATCCATCGGGAAAACAACTTTTTTACACCTAATTGTTCATGCAAGATTATTTGTATTTGACTCATGCCAATGTCTAAAGTTGCCTGAATTTCGCGGTATGTCACATGTCGATCTTCCTCAATCAGCTTACGCACAGCATCAACGTTTTCTTGGGTGACTGCAGTTTTTGGACGACCTTGACGGGGATCATCACTGAGCTTGACACGTCCACGTTGAAATTCAGCAAACCAGCGATAAATTGTGGTTTTGGATGGGGCTTCATCACCAAATGCAGAAATCATCCGGTCAACACACTGTTTTTGTGTTAAACCACTTCGAAAGTCATAATAAATCATCGCTCTAGAATTTTCTCGAGTCAATTCCATTTTCTCAACGACTAAACAAGTTTGACAAGACCTTGTGACAAGACCGAGAATCTTTTTTTAAATAAATAAACGGTATTCGATTTTTAAAACCAAGGAGTTTTAAATTAAAAAGATTTTAATATGACAGAAACAGTGGAAATATTCCATTCCCGATACTTTTAGTGCAGCCCTCGTATGACGTTTATATAATGAAGCAGTTGTATACACGTTTTCATAATGACGTTTGTAAAACGAACCCCATCTTGTTTTACAGCAGTCAATTTGAGATACTTGAGTGACTTGGTTGTTCTTTTGTGACTTATATAATATACCTTTTATATTACATGTTGTCGATTAATGGCCGGTTTCAATAGCCTATCTACCAATAACTATTTGTTAAAAACGTCGTCATTCAATCATTTGCCGGTTTTTCTGCGATACAAATTTGAAGTTTTTAACTAATAGTTATTGGTTGATAGATTATTAAAAGGGGCCGTAAAAGTCATGCCCTGACTTTACCAACCTGAACCAAATGCGACAACAACATCGCATTTGAGTCAAATTTTTACTTTTAAACGCCATATTAATGGAAAGTTTGATATAATTTCATTCTAAAAATGATATATTCTTATTTGAATATAATAAAATGTTTTGTAATCTGCACTGCGATTTTACTACGATAAACTTTTTCCCGAAATTAATAAAAATATAAAAAAATAATAATCCTTTTTATATTGTCAATATTCACACAATATCAATTAAATTTTCAAATTTAAAGATAATTGATATTGTGTTTAAAAGGATTATTCATTTTTTGAGGAACCCTAATAGTAATAGCGGATGGCGTAGGTATTGCATTGTCTTGAAATAACCTTAAAAGAACTTACTGTTTTTACAGCGTCATAAAGAGGTATGTAGGTATGTATGCGACAAAAACAAAATGTCTTCCATTTTTAGAAGTAAACATATTTTTATTAAAAATATTATAATGTTTCAAACACAAAACTACGAAGGGGCATGTGAATTTGATTAGTATATTATCATAAAACTTAAATTCCCAGTCTAACTAAATGGTAAATTAGTTACAGATAGCAAGATATGAAAATTAAATAACATGATAGCACTCATCATTTATTATTTTGTGAATACTTATATTGCACTCAAATCTCTTGCCAAAAACCACAAGTAACCAAGTCACTAACAAGAGAAAAAAAACAGTCGTACAGGTGTTGTTACTTGACTCAAATAAACCGTTTTAGTCATCCAAATCACCTGTACGACCACAATATGACAAAACGAGTCGCTTTAAAGTTATGATTAAACTACTGTGCGATGAAAGTGGTCATTTCTTAACGTTCACACTGACAACTTGACATGACATGAAAAGTTACAAGTGAGTAACTTTTGTATGACGATTATACAACAACGTTGGTCGTATAAATGAGGCCCACTTCGCGTTTAATTACAACTCAGTATTCTACTAAACCTAACAAAAAAACAAGCTCGATAACAGAACCTAAACTAAAGTAACTAAACTAAACTAACTAAAGTATTTCATAACACCCTAGAAAGGAATAACGAGATAGGATTAAGTACGGCTGGATAATATAAAAGCAAAAGCAAAGTTTAAAAATGTATGTCTGGTAACTAGAAGATTAAAATGGAATTGGGCTTGGACATTTACTGAGAGAAAAAATCGAAAAGTGGACAAACATAATAAAAAATTGGTACCCAAGAAATGGACATAAAAAGAAAGGCAGACGATGTAAAAGATGGGAGGACGATATAAGGGAAGTAGCAGGACCGACGTGGAGAAGGGGGGCAAGGAATAGGGAGGAATCGAAGTCGCTAGAGGAGGCCTAAGTCCAAAGATAAGCTAAATACAGAGCTCTTGTATGTAGCAAGACAGGCTAATAAATAAATAAATAAAAATTTCTTCTAAACGAACTTGGTGATGCTGATGTCAAATCCCGTACATTCTTGTTTTCGAACTTCGTCGTCGTAATTAGCGATGGCAACTTGGCTAAAGGCTCTGCAAGCTGTCGAACTAGAGATGCCGGTAAGCTAGCCACAAGTCAATACATTATAACCCGTCCTAACCCAGTTCTACCAGCTCCACGTAGCCCGCTCTAATGTTCGGTAACTAATGACATTTACGTAAGACCGAGCCTCGAACAATAGTTAGTACTAGTTGTTGATAAACTGGAACAACTGTATGTTACCTGGTTTTGATTATATCATCATTAATAGTTAGAGTCATCACGAAAGTTATGTACACCGGACGTTCTCCACAGTCATCAAAATTTAACTCTGATATTCAAAATATACTCACGTAATTCCAATTTTGATACGTGTTTTAGTCACATGCATTCAAAAAAATGAAGTACAACAGCAGTATTATTTGAATATTTAATTAGCAGAACCTTCTGGTGAGGGCAACGGGTATGCCGACATTCAACTTACCTACAAGTAACGACGTTACAAAGTATTTCGTAGTTATTACAACTCGCAATCTTCACAAACCAAATATGTATATTGTATATACTGTGCAGCTCAGCTATGGTGGTATAATGCTAGCCATACGTAATGGTATACCTGCATAGTGCACAGGTTAGCCTGTTCAGGTATACCGGAGCGTGTATGTTTCCCAACTGTGCAGGTTTCCATACAGTATCAGCTCAAGCTTACCGGACCCGTAGCGGACCCGGACCGTGTAAGGGCGAGACGAGAGGCCGATCGTTTTAATTAGACCTGACGTCAGTTCGGCCTGAACGGATTCGAGCACATACACGGAAACATCGCATCCGTTCCTTCCGGTTTCCCGCGACCTACGCTCGTTTTTACTCACTACGCTTGTACACGATACACGCCCGCACGGCCGCGGCTCTGGCGAGAACTGAAGCTATTTGTCACACATGGTCCGTTCAGCCCATCCGTTCAGTCTAGACTTAATGTTGCCAACTTAATTATTTTACAAAGTTTTACTACTAAATTTAGTATTTTATTCCCTTCTTAGTAGGAATTTTGTTATTAGTAGTAGGAAATAGCCAGAAAGTAATCATATGCAAAATGTCCTAGGATAGGCACAAAAAAAAACTGACACCTTATCATACTAATACATCGTAGCATTCGTCTGTAATTTGCTTCAAACTACCCGTCTACTACATAGGTAATATGTCCTAGTATATTATAATTTAACGGTAAAATTATTTAAACGGGCGGTCGCTGGGGCCTATCAATCGTAAAGTCAAATTGTCTATAATAATAAATAATATAATAAAATAATAATAAATTTCAATAAACAATAAAATTTTCATAAAAGAAAACCTAAAATGCAGTGGTTTTTGGCGGCTTTAGGGATTTCTAAGTTTAGTAGCTTTTTTGACAGTTTTCAGTATTCTTTTAGAAGTTTTTAGTAGAAATCGACGCGAGTTTAGTAGTTTCACAAAAACAGAGTTGACAACACTGAAACGAATCGCTTCAGCCCATCCGGCCGACTGATGCGATCTCGAAATTACACATAGACGATACGATTTTGCATCCGATCAGGCCGAACTGCAGGTAAACCGGACCGTATATGGTAAACTGGACCGTATATACTACCTGTGCAGGCAACCTGTCAGGTACACCACGTGTATGGCTGCTTAAGGAAAGATTTGAGGTAAATAGTAAGTACAGAACGAGCACGTAATAGGTACTAGACTAAACAGGTTCCATATTATTGTTACAAACATGACTAGACGATACATTTTCAATGAAATATAAACTACATATTGCATCCTGTGATTAAATTCTTCAAAAACAAAAACTTATCGTAATTTTACTAGTTACTACGCTTCTACTACGTATTCTATCGCGTATTTTTTAAAAGCAAAAGGTTTTTGGCTCACGCCCGGTGTAAAAAGTTATAAATGTTTTAAATGATAAAGAAATAAATCAACCGCCTCTTTAAAAAACCATACCAAATGTGGCTCAGACCTCAGGTATTAAATTAATTAGAATACAAAATTTCACAAAAAAACTAAGGCACGCTAAGACAAAGATAAAAGTTTGTTTTTAATTCCACGATAGATATAACAATAAATTAATATAAAAATAAAACTCACCAGGTAAATAAACAAAAAGTTTGTTTTGACAACACTGACCGGTCACGAAAAAAGTTGTGAAAATAAGCGCGAAACGAAACGTTGTCACTTGTCAACACGTAGCGCGGGAATGTCGGCACTCGAGCGCGCACAGAGCCGCGCCGGTTACGACCACATGGCGCGTCAGACAAGATCCGATAGCGTCGTGATCTGTATGAGCGCGTTGGATGTGCGCTATACATTCCAAACATTCGGGTAATACAGAGATAAAAAAATCATATAGTATAGAATATCAACAATATTTTGATTTCAACAACAGCTAATTGTGGATAGAAGGAAAACCCTCAAAGGGGAATAATACTAAACCGTTGAAAGCTGTAAGCGAAACACCTTGTAAGAATAATCTCATATTAATTTACAAGCCGGAACCAGGAGAATTATACGCTACGAATACGGAGAATCTCTAGAATAACCACATTCCACGAATAACGACCACTGAATCAGCGAAAATAATTAATCAATATACTCGTAGTTTGAATTATTATTGTCTAAAATGTAAATGATTAGTTAGGGGTTTTGATCAGCAAATAAATATTAAAATAAAAAAAATATTCTACGTCGCGATGGTGTCGTCGCGTGGCGCCGCAGTTCGTGTGGCGGGCGCGCGCGGCGGTAACGTGGTCGTTACGTCACAGCGTGTAACTCGTTTATCATTGTACACATGTACACACAGCTTATGCAACACTAATGAGTAATGACCCGCCACCGTCCGCCGAATGTCGTCAATACTCCCCGGTGGGCCGCGGGGCCGGGGCCGCGGAAAAGCGGAAGGCCCGACCCGGAAGGAGGAGCGGAGGCGAAACCATCTTCCTACGTCACTTAAGAAGCTACTAGCTTTTTCCCACGGCTCCTCCCGCGCAAATACAGTATCCCACTGGAACACTGTACTTTTTCGGGATAAAAGGTTACCCTATATACGTTAATCCAGAGCCTGAACTACTACCATACCAAATTTCATCAAAATCCATTCAGTTGGTCAGCGTGAAAAAGTAACAAACATCCATCTATCCATCCTCACAAACTTTCACATTCATAATAGTATTTTAATACATCACAAATAAATAAAATTAATGTGCTTGTAATTTGAAATTTCATTTGATTGGTTCAAACTCCAAAATCAAGATTCAAGAATCAAAGATTCACTTATAATTCCTTGAAAATAAATTGAAAATCTATGTTAAATACGAGAATTGGAATTTTGGTGATGCGCGCGTGGGATCCTGGGTCTCTAAAATTCCTACACCCCCTTGGGCCTCCGGTATCGTCACTCACTCGGAAAAAGACATCGCAAGCGTTATTTCACGCTGATTTTCTGTGAGGCCGTGCTATTTATCCGGTCGAGCCGGCCCATTCGTGCCGAAGCATGGCTCCCCATGTTACCAAATTCAGGCCATACTTAAATTATCTTATCAAATAATTTTATCATAATTATTATTGTCTAAAGTAGCTATGTAATACATATATTATTGTATTAAATAATGTCATGGTTTGCTGAGGCTTCACACAATATTTGATTATCCGATACAAATCTACATATTATAATCTAATTACGATAAAGTTTTTGACCCCGTGAATGATCACAAACTGTAATGAAAGAGTATTTATTATCATTACGGTTTACGAGTTACGACCCAATTTTGTTATTTTACAAAATCATGCTAAGCATTTATGAAATCGCAATTCAAGTGTGTCTTACTTTGATTATCAATTGTCTGTATCTAAAAATAAATGAAACAGATAGAATACATACTGGACAAAGCCGATGTTTAATTAAGTTGGTGATTAATATTTAATTCGATACGTAATAATGTAATGTATTCGTCGATCCGTCACGCGGCGCGGCGCGCTTACACGACGCGACGCGACGTGTGCGCCATTGTAATGGACTTGTTACCAAATCCGTTAATATCTACTGCTATAGCAGCGCTCTACTAGTTACCACTAATTTAGCACTACATTACCAGCACTACATTAGAATCGCTCTAATACTGCAGCTATATCTCAAGTCAATTCGGTAGCCCCGGTCAATTATATAGACAGGTCTGAGGAACGACGAAACTCCTTAGTCCTATGTTCATAACTGTATATTATGACTTTAGAGTTAAGGGTTTATGTCGTTCACGGCACAGAACACATATACTCACGGAGGTTACGGGCTGAGCCTCTACATATTATGTTCTCCAAGTCTGACGTGATGATGTTACAGCCATTAGAGCTCTTGCAATCATCTTAGCCCTTCTGAAATATAGTTTTAGATATATTGTTCTACACTGGGCTTTATCATGGCTATGTCAAGTATCGGCACTGGGCTCTATCATGGCTATGACAGGTATCGGCACTGGGCTCTATCGTGGCTATGTCAGGTATCGGCACTGGGCTCTATCATGGCTATGACAGGTATCGGCACTGGGCTCTATCATGGCTATGACAGGTATCGGCACTGGACTCTATCATAGCTATGTCAGGTATCGGCACTGGGCTCTATCGTGGCTATGTCAGGTATCGGCACTGGGCTCTATCATGGCTATGACAGGTATCGGCACTGGACTCTATCATGGCTATGACAGGTATCGGCACTGGGCTCTATCATGGCACTTCTTTAAACAAAACCGATCAATTGGGCAAGTAGTAATTAGTATTGATTTCTTATGTTGACGCGAAAATTGTTCTGCGTGGATGCGTGTATATGTTTTGCGTGGATCGGAACACAAATAGTAATTGAAAAATCTTCTGGTAGTTTGAACAACTTCAACAAATCGAACTATTGACACCTCAGTCCTCCCGTGACCACGTGCTGGAAAGTAGCCGAAACGTCGGGAAAAAGAAAAATTTAAAACAATAGTAATTAGAATGTTAACATTTGACAATTTATCCGGGACTTATTTACGCCTCGTAATGCATATTACAGCCATTCTGAGTAATATAAATTAAGATTTATTATCAAATACAGTGTTTGTGTTACATAATGTTTGCTTTGCGGAAACGAAAATGAGAGTCACCACAAATCACGGTCTAGAAACGTACGTAAATACTAAAGCGTTATCCAAAACATATCATTCGCTATCTATGTCAAATAATATTATATAATATATTTTTTAAGAAAATAGTAAGACAAGGTTTAAGAAATTATCTTTTTCAAAGAAGAATAGTTTCATTTCAGTAAAAATGCGACAAAAACCGGACGTGCGAGTCGGACTCACGCACTATAGGCTCCCACAGACGAAAGGCCGATCGTTTCAGTTAGAACTGACGTCAGTTCGGCCTGAACGGATTCGAGCACATACACGGAAAAAATTGCATCCGACCGAACTGACGTCAGTTCGGCCCTTAGATTAATAACACCTAGATAGTCTTCAAACAAACGCATCGTATAAAGTGAAGCAAGCAACATATTTATGTAGGCGAAAGCATTACATATCGACACGAACGCAAACAGAACCTTAATTTTGTGTGATGTGTACAGTTTTAGGGGTCAATTTCCCCGGAAAATGTTCCTCTTAAAATTGGAATTATTGTATTTGTTTTCTTAATATTGAGATGTAAAAATATAACTTATATTTCATTTTTAACCACCTAAACATGATTTGTGAACATTATTTATATTCAAATGGTATTATGGAATATATTAAGGATTATCTTAATACTGGCAATACTTTAAATTAATAGTTTAAAAAATCAGAAAATATTAAAAAACTTTGTCTTAGTTGCAACTATTAGTTAGCCATGAAAATTTTGAAATAAATTTCTTATTACTAGTAACACTCACAATTCACATTATTGCATCAAGATGTCGACATCATATGATTTTTTTTTTAATTTTATAAATATTTGCATTTTTCGTCAAGTTTTGTCCGAAGCATTTTTATTATTTTCCGATGCATTGTAACACCCACTAACGACACAAACCGTCATAATTATGCACAGTCGGAGATGTATGCACTAGCGCTTGATCATGACAACTGACGAGTCATTCGAACAAACGGAGCCGATATTGCTCATGATTTGCTTCATTTTTCATGCGCGTACCCGGTTTCTAGGCGTTTTAATCTAAGGTTCTGCCTGAACGGATTTGAGCACATACACGGAGAATCGCATCTGGTTTGCCGCGAGCTAAGGTCGTATTTTAGGGTTCCTCAATACTTAAGGAATCCTTATAGTTTCGCTCTGTCTGTCCGTCTGTCTGTCTGTCCGCTCTCCTAGCTTCTGTAATAACTTTATGACAATAACTTTTGAAGTAATTCAAAGAAAACCTATTGCGGGTTGATAGTTACGGAACCCTCCTTAGACATGTCGTGACATGCTCTTGGTTAGTTTAAGCTATTATTTTATTTATTAATTGTATTTTGCTGCAACTATAATCACGCTATCGACGAAACCAAATTATTGTTTCATACATTTTTCCAGTAATATGTTATAGAAATCATTTCTCTTTGTTTTATAGTAATAGTCTTTAGATTTATCAACGATAGTGGCTTTAAAGTTTTAAATACTTCAATGAACTACAATGAATTTACACTCGAATTTTATTACCGCTCAGTCCAATTTTATTACCGCTCGGACTGAGCAGTAATAAAATTCGAAATCCGTTCAGGTCAGAATTAATATTGCCAACTTAGTTGTTTTACAAAGTTTTACTACTCACAGCACATAGTAGCACATAGTAGCACGCATCCATAAGTCGCTTAAAACTACCGATTTAATTTCTATATACGTAATATTTCCTACTATATATTTTTTTTATTTGACGGTAAAATGATCATATTTTCAATATATTAAAACTAAAATGCAGTGTTTTTTTTGTGTTTTTTTTAGGGATCCCCAAGTTTAGTAGCTTTTTTATAATTCTCGGTACTCTTTTAGTAGTTTTTAGTAGAAAACGACGCGACTTTAGTAGTTTCGCAAAAACAGAGTTGGCAACACTGGAACGAATCGCTTCAGTCTATCCGGCCGACTGAAGCGATCTCGAAATTGCACACAGACGATACGATTTTGCATCCGTTCAGGCCGAGCTGAAGGAAAACCGGACCGTGTATGGGGCCCCTGAGGGTTCCTTACCACTATCTATACAACTATTAGCACCTATTAATATCGAGAGATAAAAACCTAGTTTTTATATGGAAGTCCCCATTTTGGTGATTCTAGTGACCGTTTTCGAGTAATCAGCCTCCAAAGTGGATCGCAAGTTGGTTAGGCCCTGGCATTTCTAAACTATAAGAGGTACAAACTTGTAATTTTCAATGTTGATAGGTCATGTACACACGCTACAAACTCTGTAGGGAATTTTTTTTGAGCAAAATCGGACAACTTTTCAAGTAATTTGAAAAAAAACCTGTTACGCGTATATAGTTACGGAACCCTCCTCAGTCATGTCCTGACATGCTCTTGGTTAGTTTATATAATATTGCAGGCTCTATCATTGATTTGAAATAATAAACAAATTATAAATGTATAGAGTCTGAAATATTTCTACATCGGTTTTACGCGAAAGTAGGGCCCTTCTGTTATCTATCTCATATTTATAAATTAAAATAGGTACTCATTTTAATACTAGGCTTAAAAGACTCTCTATAAATTTTGAACATACCTATCATCAAATAATTTATTTACTAAATACAGCAGAACATTTTGTTTGTATGTTTGTTTGTGGTGTCGATATGCTATCGGTCATTTGCTATCGTTTATCGTACAGATACCGCGAAACCGCGGGCCGGTGTGTGTATGTCGTCCACAAGGTCATACAATTCCGGACGAAATTCACCAGGAAACGAGCAGACGGATCGCCTGGTGGGAAGCGATTACACTTGTACGAGGGCTGCACTAAAAGTATCGGGAATGGAATATTTCCACTGTTACTGTCATATTAAAATCTTTTTAATTTAAAACTCCTTGGTTTTAAAAATCGAATACCGTTTATTTATTTAAGAAAAGATTCTCGGTCTTGTCACAAGGTCTTGTCAAACTTGTTTAGTCGTTGAGAAAATGGAATTGACTCGAGAAAATTCTAGAGCGATGATTTATTATGACTTTCGAAGTGGTTTAACACAAAAACAGTGTGTTGACCGGATGATTTCTGCATTTGGTGATGAAGCCCCATCCAAAACCACAATTTATCGCTGGTTTGCTGAATTTCAACGTGGACGTGTCAAGCTCAGTGATGATCCCCGTCAAGGTCGTCCAAAAACTGTAGTACCCAAGAAAACGTTGATGCTGTGCGTAAGCTGATTGAGGAAGATCGACATGTGACATACTCGTACCTCGAAATTCAGGCAACTTTAGACATTGGCATAAATCAAATACAAATAATCTTGCATGAACAATTAGGTGTAAAAAAGTTGTTTTCCCGATGGATACCGCATTTGCTCTGTGAAGAGCAAAAAGCGGCTCGCGTTACTTGGTGCGTCAGAACTCTCGAAAGATTCCACGCAGGATCCTCAAATGCTGTATGTATGTACAACATCGTATCAGGTGACGAATCCTGGATATACGCGTACGAATCCGAAACAAAAAACCAGTCACGAGTTTGGGTGTTCGAAAATGAGTTAAAGCCAACAAAAATTGTTCGTTCACGGAGTGTTGCAAAAAAAATGGTGGCCACGTTTGTCTCCAAAACCGGCCATGTTGCGACTATTCCTCTTGAGGGACAAAGAACGGTTAATGCAGAATGGTATGCTAACATTTGTTTGCCACAGGTCGTTTCTGAACTCCGTAAAGAGAACTGCAACCGCCGCATAATCCTCCATCACGACAATGCGAGTTCTCACACCGCGCACAGAACAAAATACTTTTTAGAGCAAGAAATCATAGAATTATTAGACCATCCGCCGTACAGCCCCGACCTAAGCCCTAATGATTTCTATACTTTCCCTAAAATAAAGAATAAATTGCGTGGTCAGAGATTTTTATCACCTGAAGAAGCTGTGGACGCCAACAAAACGGCACTTTTGGAGACCCCAACTTCCGAATGGAATGGTTGCTTCAATGATTGGTTCCATAGTATGGAAAAATGTGTCAAATTTCGCGGAGAATACTTCGAAAAGCAATAAATACATTTTGAAATAGTAATGTTGTGTCACTTCCTTGATTCCCGAAATTTTCAGTGTCGCCCTCGTAATTACTTATGTCACTTAGCGAAGCTTATGTGCAAATCCCATATTATGTTTTTGTTTTCGAACGTCGTCGTCGTAATTCCGTATTTACCTGTATTTTTTATTACATAAATGAAAAGTGCTCTTAAAATAAAAGAATAAGACTGTTCACAAAAGAAATAGTAAACTAAAATTCAATATTTTCAAAGAAATTACGGAATGCCTGAAGCACTTTTGTGAGTCTTGTAAAAACGCCCCATGCAAAAGTCGTACAAGCAGGTGAAGTCACATATGCTACAGGCCTGTAAGTGGGCCCAATTAGCGATGGCAACTTGGCTAAAGGCTCTGTCCTAAAAATCCCCAACCCCCCCTGGGCCTCCAGTAACCTCACTTACTCGGCGTAACGACGTCTGTCGGCTTAGCACGGATAATTGACAACAACCTATTTGTAAATTTATCGAATGAGAATTGTATGAAAATCATGACAACGCCAATAAAATTTTTATTTAGTATCACTACGAAAATTTCGTTGTCAATTCTTTGTGCTAAGTCTGTTGCATCTATCGCCGTAAAGCCCCGCAAACGTGTAAGTAAGAGTATCGCTCACAAGGTTTCCTCACGTTGAATTTACAAGAGAACAACTGTGAGGTGAATTTGTGGCGCAAATGTCTAGTCTTCCTTTTACAGATTTACTTTGGTTGGCAAATTAGTAAAAATTCATACTGAGACATTACTTGTTTTATCAAAATATTAGAATATAGTTGTAGCAAGATGTAAAAGAAAGCGACACGGATGACGGGGGCCCGTGATTGTCAGTTACCTTACGTTGAGTTTCTGGGCACGATTCTACTAAAATTATTTTCTACTAAACTTATTCCGTGGCGTGCAGTCTGCACTGCACACTGGGATTCATTGTCCAAAATTGGTTCAGACGACGACATTTTGACTATGATTTGCTAATGAGCTCGTTACTTTGTGACCTTCAGATCCTAGTCTAAGCCTAAACAAAGAGAGCAATATAATACATAGTGCTGCCAATTTAAATGTCACTTATTTACTGTGCGATAAAAATATAAAGACACATTAATTTGTTCGTATTTGTTCTTTTTGTATTAGGCTAGATTAAATTGGATTTGAACAGAGTATAGTAGAGCAATTCCCGGCATCTGAGGAGGGTTTTTTGTGGGTTTATTTATTCAATAGCACTTTTGATTGGATGACGAAAACGCGTTAACCAATCAAAAGAGCTATTGAATAGATAAACTACCGACAAAACAGCTCGGAAACCGGGCATCAGGAGTCCATTACGCGTCCGCAGTGGGCAGGAGTGGTTTCACGATGGTGCTGGAAAGTTCGTCATCTGTAGAACCTCAATTCGTTGCGATTCGTGCGCGTGCGCGCCGTGTGCGTATATCGTAAATTATCTGCTAATTTATTTCTATATATTCTCCGCTTCACTGAATTCAATTACTGATTTACATATATTGTTATAACAGAAGCACGTTGTTTTGACAATAATGCTAAACCGAACGCGACCGTCCGTGCTCTATCTGGAATAAATAGCTTTGACTCGTTTTGTTTACTGATTGCAGGTGTAGTTGCGTGTAGATGATGGGTCCCTGATATAACGGAGTAGCTTTTTAATGATAATAATAAGTGGACTATTGTTTCAAACACTTACGGATTGTGTCGCGGAGCATTTTTCTTTTTCCCGACGTTTCGGCTACTTTCCACCCGTGGTCACGGGAGGACGGCTGCTGGAAAGTAGACGAAACGTCGGGAAAAAGAAAAGTGCACCGCGACACATTCCGAAAGTGTTTGAAACAATGAACAATATTCGCGTAAACATAAGAAATTAATAAGTGGACTATATTACTCAACATCTACATCACAACAGGAAGTAGAATTTTTTGTTGAATCGAAGGCAGGTCAAAATCGAGCCCTGACGTCACTGCGACCCAAGTGGGTCTATTCTATATTGGATTGATAAACGATATATAGAACAATCAGATACCAAACGCTATAATAAAACAAAACAAGATAATAAAAGATGAAGACATAAATGACATCATGATAATAAGAAGAACAAGAGGAAGAACAAAAGAGATTTTTAACGTCGTAACGGAAGAAACACCGACACTCTGGAACATTCTAGTAGACAAAAAGTACATATTGGATTTCAGAGGGTATTGATAATAGACCACCATAATCACCCATTGTTCAATGCTATAGATGCCTAGGATTTGGACACACAGCGAAAGTGTGCACAGGGGACCAAAAATGCGGATACTGTGCACACAATCATGATACAAGGGGGTGTCCAAACAAAAACGGAAGGCCTAGATGTACCAACTGCTCATAAGGAGATCACCCAGCATACTCATCAGAGTGCCCCCAGTGGCATAAATGGGACAGAATAGCCAGGAGCAACATCAACTATTGCTAAGGAGGACAATGGGCAGAACAAAGATATAAATAAATATAGTGCAAATAAATCTGGGCAGAGGCAAAAGAGCGCGCGCGTACCTGGCGTGTGGGTACAGAGTAATCCAAAATACCATTAACAGAACAAAAAAAGCCGCAGTGGTAATTCTGGACCCAAACGTCGGGATCCTGTCAAAAGAAAAATGGACAACAGAGAACACAGTGGGAGTCATAGTAACGTTCAGGAATGACCTCAAAGTGGGCCTAGCATCCATATACTGGGAAGGGAATGAAGATATTGAAAACCAAATAAAAGAACTAGACAAAATTATAAAGGATATGGACACATGGAAAACAATGAACAATATTCGCGTAAACCTAAGAAATCAATATGCAATAGATAAGTAAATATATAGAAATAATGTAAATAAGTATAAAAAAAATGTAAAATATGATAGGAATAGGAAATGAATGTAACAGCTAAATATAATAAAAACTAGAAAAGAGAAATGTAAAGGTAAAAGAGAAATGTAGTGTAAAGCAAAAGAAATTATATGAATGTATTCAAATAAAAGTAAAAACAAGTAAGAAATGTAAACAGAAATGTAATATGTAAGGGTGTAGTGGAAAAAGGAATGTTAAAAATAGAGTAAATGTATAAGTATAGAATAGATTAAAAATAGAATTGCTAGGAAAAAAATGTGTAGCCAATAAAAACAAACTATAAATGTAAAAATGTAACCCAGCAAAAAATTGTCCTGTCCTCGCTGTTGGGGGAACAAGTAGGCCCAGAAATGGGCCTTATTATTGGAAATAATTCAACACTCACTTAAAACACTTTATTATTTTATCATTTATACACTTTACAACAGTTTATGACGAGTGTATTTCTTGAAGGTTGATTTCCAACTGCCTTCCCTCCGTTCTGCCAAGCTCTCACTCCTACTCTCCCCACTTAACCACACCACTCAACGGATATGGATACTCAGTTAATCAGTTAAATCACTAAAATCAACCTTCAGGAAATCAAAACTAGTTGACATTTTATTTTCACACTTTGCAATTAACTTATATTCATAACAGTAAGAAATAAACATAAGATTTAACATTATTATTAATAAAATCATCAGAATAAATTATGACATAGTACGATTTATTCTACAATATGCTTACAACTCGGCCATCTGGTGAAGGGAACGTCCCCGTGCCTAGCAATATGAAATTTTTTTTAAGCAAAATAAATATCAACTTAAAAACATCATAATATTCAATAATAATTTCATACTACTTAAAAATGTTATTATTATGATTTATAGAAACTGCCATCAAATATTTCATAACAAGACATCGATTTAACTCTACTGTTAACTACATTAAATTCAATTAAACTATAAGAATCAATTTGCGAAAAAAACAAATTTATTTGCTAATTACTTATAATTAGATTACATTATATAGATCTTAATCACGTTGTCGAACAACTATATGTTTTAGGTAGTTAAATTCATTTGTCGTTGTCACTGTCATCGTCATTGTCCGTAGAACTATTTAAGTCAGTTGTGAGATTAAGCCAAGGGCGTATTTTATCTAAAGCTACTATAGATTCGTAACGTCGTTTAGTTTTCTGTGTTAAAGGTGTATCTTCTATCAAAAATCTGTCATTAGATAAAAGTTTTATAATGCGGTAAGGTCCTTGAAATTTAGGCAAAAGTTTTTTTGATTTGCCATCGTTAGAACAAATTTCACGATCAACTCGTATGAGATCACCGATCTTATAAACATTACCCATTTTCCTTTTTCTATTAAACCTTTCACTATCTTTTTCTTGTTGCTGTTTAATCAGTTCCCCCGCCTTTTCTCTCATTTCACTCAATTGTTCAGAAGGGGTTACTTTAATCGTTTCATTAATAACATCATGTAGCATTCCTTCTGTAGTACTAGTTGTTCTAAAACCAAATAACAGTTCGGAAGAACTTTTTTGTGTCGTTTTATGTATTGATGTATTAAGACCAATTTGTATATCCTGTACAAATTCGTCCCAAGATCTGTCACTTTTCCCATGAGTTTTTGTTGACAAGGCATCTAATATCGTCCTATTGAAACGCTCGACCTGTCCATTTGCACGCGGTGTGGCGACGGCATTAAGAATATGTTTAATCCCGGTTTCTTTTATAAATGTTTTAAAAGAGTTACTGGTAAAACAAGAGCCTCTGTCAGTAATTAACCTAGTTGGAACTCCAAAATAACTTATATGATCTTTGATAACTCGAATAGTTGTAGAGGTTTTTACATTTTTAACGGGCTTTATATTAACGTATTTTGTGAAACTGTCTACTATAACCAAAAGATAGCAGTTACCGCGTTTGCTTTTTATAAAGGGGCCCAGATAGTCAGCATGAATCGTGTGAAAGGGTCTGTCGATTTTGGGTATGGGGTGAAGAAATCCTTCACGAGGCCCTCCTGATGTTTTGTGGTGGGCACACTCTAAACAAGCACCTACATATTTTTTTATGAATCGACGCATTTTTGCAAACCAAAAAGAGTCTTTTACTCGAGCTAAAGTTTTGTCGAAACCGAAATGACCTATGTCATCATGGTTTTTTTTTAGAATTTGCCACCGCATAGGTTTTGGGACTAACCATTTTGGACCAGACTCAGTTTTCCGATAAACCATGCCATTTTTAATTTCATAATTATTTATTATTTCTATAACATTTTTGCTATCTGGATTACTTAAAATATTTTTAATTGATTGAACTTCTTCATCTACTGATTGGACTGTGCTTAACCAGTTACTATCGGACTCTATATTTAATACGTCTAAAACATGCGTTTCTATTACTTCCGAGCTAATAGGATGTCTACTAAGCGCGTCAACGTGAGCCATTTTATCACCGGGCCTATATTCTATCTCGCAGTCAAATTCCTGTAACTGAATCCACCAGCGCGCTATTCTTGGGACAAGATCTCTTTTTATGAGAGTAGGTCGTAGAGCGTTACAGTCTGTGTAAATTTTAAATGGTATTCCTAAAAGATATACCCGAAACCTATTAAGCGAAGCTATAACGGCTAGCGTTTCCAACTCGTAGGAGTGCATTTTTTGTTCATCTATGGTAGTTTTTCGACTATAGTATGAAACGGGACGCAAAATACCATCTTTATTTTTTTGTAAAAGTATGCCAGCTACACCTAACTTACTTGCGTCGGTATGCAGCTCAGTTACTGCGTGTGGATCATAAAGAGCTATAATTGGACGCTCTGTTAACTTTTCTTTAATAGAATTAAAAGCGGTAGCTTGTGACTCTGTCCATTTCTAATCACAATTCTTACGCAGAAGATCCGTTAAAGGCCCAGCGATAACAGCAAAATCCTTAACGAATCTTCTAAAAAAACTAGTAAGACCCATGAACTGTCGCACCTCGTGTTGGTTCTTGGGGATTGGGAATTTTGCTACTGCGTCAGTTTTTCTACTGCCGGGACGAATGCCCGCAGAGCTCACCTCAAACCCCAGAAAATCTATGGTTTTAAAAAAAAATTGCATTTGCTTAGTTTAAGCGTCAAACCGCCGTTTTTGAGCAATTCGAGTACCTCCCTCAATCTAAAAAGTCCTTCTTCAAAGTTATGCGCTGGAATGAGAATATCGTCCATGTATACGACCGCGTATTTAATTTTTGCTTCTGACAATATTTTATTGATTGTACTCTGAAAAACTGATGGGGCTGTTATGGGGGACTTCCTAAATCCCTTTTTAAAAAAAGATTTATTTTACAAACTAGAAAATATATAGAAATAGAAACACAGAATTAGTAAGTTCGGCACACGACCGTCAATGAATTAGGATGGATGAAGACTGACTGGGAACTTGGGAGGATGTTTATATAAAGGGTATAGGATTGCTGATGAGGATGGAAAGATTATGGATAGGGCTTAGGTAAGGGAAAAGGCTAACAAGGATAGGATATAACACCTCCCCCGGCCAGGACTAAACTTCGGGGAGAACCGAAGTTTGGTTAGGTGAGACAGGGTCTGTGACAGGAGATTGGGAATGGATTCTGCACCTGGGAGAAGCTGTATTGAGGTTTGTATCTGGATTCACTGAGGAACCAGGATTGGGTAAGTTAAGGGTTAAGGAAGGCGGAGTTTGAGTTTGACGGTTGTGCCCCTTTATTAAAAGATAAATTTTGAAGATAGCATAACATAAGACTGCAATGATTAGAATTAAAGTGATTATAGAGTCATGAGCCTCGTATCTGATTATTGAGTGTTTATTAATTATTTTGTCTGTTTCTTGTGCTATTGATTTTAATTTTGTTTTTGCTTCTAGGGTAAATGCGTCTAAATCTATATTTTCGAAATGGATAGGGGGCTCATCACTTTTACTTAATTTAAGGTTATCAAGCGTACAGCATGTATCATTAATTATATTAAAATCTGGTTGTATATTTACAGAATCTACTTTCACAGAATAGGAATTTGAAATAAGTTTTGTGCTTTTACAATAGGCTGTGCATCCTGTAGGCAAAAAGAAAAATCCTGTACCAATTATGTTTAATTTTACAATGGTTTGGTTAATACATTCGATATAGAGTTTATTAATTTCTGTTTGTACAAAAATCCACTTATTGTTAGTTATTTCTTTCCAGATGTCTAAATGTCCTTTGATAAAATCCGTTTTGCATTGTTGCGGTACACTATTCAAAACTTTAGTAATGAGTTCACTTTCACAATTAGGGTTTGCACTAGTAGAGAACACGGTTGTTACGTCACACATGTAGGAGCCTTGGTCTATTGTCGCACATTTTCCGAGTGACTCTAGTACACAATATTCTGATTTGGAATTATCTATAGCTATATACTTATTACTGGGTATTATATAACTAAATACACTATGATTGACACTACTATGGGCAACAGGCAGTGGTATGTTATGGTATATATCGAATACACTGGTTGATACTAGTGGTATTCTTAGTACAAAAGTAATCCTATTATTTAAACTAAAACTTATAACACTAGATATATTGATAAACTTAAACATATTACTTAACTCTAGGTCTATCGGGAGTTTTACAGTTCCAGATAAGTATCTATGGTTATCAATCAATTCCTTGTACAACACAGATGGAGGTAAAATGGCTGGATGTATAATATTTTGACTGCTAAACATTATTGCATTCATTATATCTAATAGTTAAGGGTTCTAATATACTCAAGCATTTTAGGTTCATTTCATTTTGGTTTTCCAAACGATGGCATGTGAAGCGTAACGTGCCTAATATTTCTATGTTTACTAAACTACAAACTTATATTAATCTTCTTAACTACTAAAATTTGGGCTCGTTTGAGCTGGTACTGAGTCTTGGACTTCAGCAAGTTTGACTTCATCGTAATGGTGTCTTATGTGGCGTCTATTTATTAATAAAGACAATGTGTGGTTACCGTGTATCTTAACCACTTTGTATGGCCCTTTCCATACAGGCGAAAGAGCTTTTCTTAATCTTAAGTGATTTTTCAGGTATACGAAATCACCAACTTTATATTCTACGGATCGAGTTCGCGAATCATAGTAGTTTTTTGAACCCTGTTTTGATTTGTTAATGTGTTCTAGGGCATTTTCACGGGAGTGTTTTAAGCGATGTTGAAGCATTTTTACATATTCGGGGTAAGTTGTAGAAGAGATGTCATTATATACAGATGTTGGGATATATGGTTTGTGTCCGAATAATAATTCATAAGGCGAGTAATGTGTCGTGGAGTGAATGGCGGTATTATATGCTAGTACAGCCGTATATACATATCGTGACCAATTGTCCTGATTTTCGTTAATGTAAGATTTGAGATATTCTTTTAAAGTGGAATGTGATCTTTCTAAAGCGCCTTGAGTTTGTGGATGATACGGAGATGAGAATAGGTGTTTAATTTTCAATAATTCGCAAGTCTTACTGAATAGTTCTGCGGTAAAGTTTGTACCCTGGTCTGTAAGAATTCGTTTTGGAATTCCAAACAGCGAGATACAATGTACGAGACACTCACTAGTTTCTTCGGCAGTTATGCTGCGCATAGGATAAGCTAAACTGAATTTGGTAAGATCGTCTTGCATTGTTAGAATGTATTTCAGCTTTGCGGTTCCACATTCGGGGAGAGGTCCTACTACGTCTATCGCTAGTCTCTCAAAAGGAGCTGTAGATGTAGATGTTATGACCATAGGTGCACGATTGATTTTGCGTAATGCTTTATTAGTCTGACAAGATGAACAATTTTTTACGTAGGCTTCAATGTCGCTACGCATATTCTTCCAAAAATATTTTTCTTTAATGCGGCTAAGCATTCTACTACTTCCTAGGTGTCCGGCAATAGGAATATCGTGGTTTTCTTTTAAGATTTTCGGAATTTCTGATGGAACAGGATAAATTATATTATTATGATAAACATGAATTGTGATATGTGTTCCATCAAAAATGTGACTAAGCATATTATATATTTTAACGAAAGAAAGCCTATCAAATGGATTTCGAAAATCTGTTATACTTACGTCATTAACAGATGGATAATTCAACATTATTTGGTTTCTTATGTTTTTCAGAGATCTAAAGATATCTGGATAGGTAGAGGAATCAAAGTGGTGTACTTTAGTGAAAAGGAAGATATAAGTTTTATTGTTGTTTTCGAGGGGTAAGTACTCGAAAAGGGATCTCTCTTGTTTTTCAAACGTTTCACGGACAGGCGCAGGACAATTATTAATTATTTCCTGAACGTATGGAATGGATTCATCCATATCAATTGACGTTGGGATTATTATAAGTTTCTGGGGTCCCTTAAGGGGATACTCATTATGTTGTATTATACGTGTATCATTAGATTTATTATTTAAATTTAAGAATTTTGAATATGATTCATCGTTTTTATCTTTTTCAGGTTGGTTCGGCTGCGGAGGACTTAAGGGTGGATAATCAGGTGAAGAAGGAAGAAGCGGCGAAGGCGGATTTGAAACTTCGGGTTCATTTACAGGATTGCGGAGTACGGGAGAGGGTGAAGGAACACTTGGATTATTTGTTGTTTCAGGTTCTCGGGGGAACGATGGATTTAGGTCTAGTGGGGAAGGGGTTTGTAGGTCAGGTTCAAGAGTTTGTTGGCTCGTGCCAGGTTCTGGTTCTATTAGTTCAGTCTCATCTAGGTTAAGGTCTGCTGGCGTTATCAGCTCATCAGGATCAAAGGATGTGGGGGATATAAGTAAATCCATCAGATCTCGGTCCAAGGTATTTGGATCTATTTCTCTAGTACTGGGATTTGCAGGAGAGTCTTTCTGTGGTAAGACAGGGTTAACAGGATATCGGGAGAGTGCGTCTGCTGCGGAATTTAATTTTCCTTTTTGGTAAACAATGTCGTATTCGTATTCTAGAAGTTGAAGTCGCCATCTTTGCATTTTGCTACTTGGGTCAGTGTGGTTAAACAGCCATTTTAATGGTCGATGGTCTGTTACAATAGTGAATTTGCGGCCAAATAAGTATGGTCTAAATGTTTTGCATCCCCAAACTATAGCTAACAGTTCCTTTTCTGTTGTGCTATAGTTGATTTCACTTTTGCTTAACGTTCTAGAGGAGTAAGCTATGGGATGGTCCTTACCAACAGGACCTTGAGAAAGGATGGAAGATATAGCATAATTAGAGGCATCGCAGGTTAGGTTAAAAGGTTTCGTATAATCTGGATATATGAGTACAGGAGCGGTTAGAAGTTTATTTTTTAGAGTCTCAAAGGATAATTGATGTTCGTTTGTCCAGTCAAACGGCACATCTTTTTTTAGGAGTGATGTTAGAGGTTTTGAGATTTTAGAAAAGTCAGGAATGAAGCGTCGATAATAAGATATTAGTCCCAAAAAGGATTTGATGTCTTTTTGACATTTTGGGATTGGAAATTTTTGTACACATTTGACTTTATTTGAGTCCGGTTTCAATCCGTTCTCTGAAATTATATGTCCTAAATAGCCAACCTCTTTTCTTAGGAATTCACATTTGTCTGGTTGTAACTTGAGATTAAATGAACGGAGTCTTTCGAAAATAGTGGTCATGTTTTTTATATGAGTGGATAAATCAGGAGAGTATATAACGATGTCATCGACATAAACGAAACAGCGTTCTCCTTGCAGGCCAGTGAGAACGTTATTCATTAAACGTTGGAATGTTGCTGGCGCGTTTTTAAGTCCGAACGGCATTCTAGTAAATTCGAAGTGTCCTTCGGGAACACTGAACGCTGTTTTGCATGCATCTTTTGGGGACATATTGATTTGGTGAAACCCAGACGTTAGGTCCAGGGTGGAGAAGTATTTGGAGTTGCCTAGTTGGTCAAGAATCTCTACTATATTAGGTATTGGGTATGTTTCACCGATAGTGATGTCGTTAAGCCGACGATAGTCGATCACAATTCGCCACTTTTTTTGTCCTGAGGCGTCGGTCTTTTTCGGGACTATCCAGATTGGTGAGGACCATGGAGATACAGACGGTTGGATGATCTTTTGGTCGAGCATTTTCTTAATTTGAGATTTTACCTCTTGTTTGTGTACTTCAGGAAATCTATATGACTTAACGTTTATAGGTTGATCGGAAGTGGTACGTATTTCATGTTGAATAGCGTCGGTTGTGGTAAGAGTGTCATTTGGTAAATAGAAGATGTCGGAGTATTTGGAGCATGTATCGTATAGGGCATTGCATTCTTCTTGATTTAGATGTGAAACACGGAGTAATTCTAGGACTTCTTTGGTTCTATTTAAGCAGGGTTGTTGGCAAAAGTTAGTTTGGTAAGATGTGCTATCCATAGGATGCAAGGTAAGTAAAAGATTAGGGTTAAGATTTACTGGTTTTTCTGACATGTTAAGAACTGTTAAATTAATTCTTTTATTTTCTTTTACTTTGGCTATGCAATTGGAAACGTATAACTTTTTATTTAGGTGTTGGTCTAATACGAGTCCTTCTTTTAATTCAGGATTTTTTATAGAACATTCGATGACCATTTCAGTCCTGGGTGGTATAATGTAAGCTGGTTCAAAAAAATGTAACTGTAAGAACGTGTTATTAATATATAAACGGTTTTCATTGTAATCTATTTTGCAGTTATTCGTATTTAACATGTCAGATCCTATTATTCCATCGTATGGTAAGTTAATTTCTTTAATAACGTGGAATGTATGCAATATATGAGATTTTGGTAATTTAATTTTTAATTTAAAATGACCTTCGGTTTGTATTGACTCAACTGTTGGATCAATACCTTTTATATTGATAGTGTCTTTTCCTAATTTAGGACTCCGGGATAAACAGGAGCGTTTAATTAAGCTAACTGAGGATCCTGAATCTACGAGTAAGCTCAACGGAAGGTCAGATATGGAAGACTCTATTAGAACATGAGGTAAGAGAGTTTTTGTTGGGTCATTTGTTATTTCGAAAACATTTGATTCTTTGAATTTAGTATTTTTTTGTATATTATCAGGTTTGGTACTGAGGATTTTGGATTTATTGGTTGATTTCGAAATTTTAGTAGAATCATCGATTGTAGTATTAGATTCAGAGGATTCAGTGGATTCAGCAACTGCAACGTTGGATTTAGGAGATTCAGTGGATTCAGCGACTTTAATGTTGGATTTGGGAGATTCAGTGGATTCAGCGACTGTGATGTTGGGTTTAGGAGATTCAGTGGATTCAGCGACTGTAGTATTTGATTTGGGAGATTCAGTGGATTCAGCGACTGTGATGTTGGGTTTAGGAGATTCAGTGGATTCAGCGACTGTAGTATTTGATTTGGGAGATTCAGTGGATTCACTGACTGTAGTGTTGGATTTGGAAGATTTAGAATTTATTAATTTATTTTTATTAATATTATGATTTCGTTTTTTGGTGTCAGGTGTATTGTTGTGTCCCATGTGACACCGCCACGAGACATTGTTTAGTTTTTTTGGTTGTCTACTGTATCGTAACCAGGTTCTTCTGGCATTTGGACGGTGAACGGGTTTTGTGTGTCATCGTTCACGTAATGTGTATTGAATTGAATAGGTCTAATTCTGGGATTGTTATTGTTGTTTTGTTGTTCTTGGTTTGTTCTGTACCTATTGTTATTATATTCTCGCTTTCTGCAATTTTCGATGCTATGACCTGGGTTTTTGCAATATCTGCAGAAGACAGTCTGTGGCATAGGCGGACGAATACGTTGGATTGTTGGATTTATTGGTGTTGGAATTTTCTTTTGAAGCATATTTTGAATCTTCTCTTCGCTTAACGCTAAGTTAATGGCTTCGTTCAGATTTTGAGGGTCCCTACACCTAACCATGTTTGAAATATTTGGTTTGAGTCCTAATAAAAACGTGTGTAAGGCTAGATCCTCCATGGAGGCTACTCTACCTGGGAGTTCTTTCTTTGATTTGTTAGCAATTGAAATTTCAGTTAGTAATTTTGATAGCGAGGTTTCGATTCTTAATGAATATTGATGAATTGGTTCATTAGGTAATTGTTTGCAATTTTGTAATTCTGCAAGTAAATGTGTATAATGCTTTTTTTCTCCGAATTGGGTTTGTAAAAATTCTTTTAGTTGAGACCAGTTAGAAAATTCTTTAATGGATACTGCACTTTCAGCTTTGCTCTCTAATTGGGACTGAATAAATTTAAATACGATATTTTTTTGGTTGTCATTTCCGAGATTAATTGCATTATCGCAGTTTGTTATAAATGATTGAAGTTTTTCTCGGGACCCATCGAAGGGTTTTATAAATTTAAAAAGGACTCCAGTAGGAATTGCATCGTGATCATCAGAAACAGCAGCACGTGAGTTTGCTGCTGTGCAGCAGGGGGTTTTGTTTGCCCCTCTCTTGCCTGACCTAGTAATCGGACCAGACGGAGCAGGCGGCGGTGGACAAAGACAGTCCATTTGTGCCTCATCCTCCTCCAAGGCAATCTCGGGTTTTGGACTCGGTGCTCGACTTTCAGACATTATGTTTAAGTAAAATACTTACTACGCTAATTATAAACAAAACTAAAACTAATGCTTAGTCTAGAAATTTAACATCGATGTAAATATATCGTGGTGAATCTATGTAAGATTATTTTATATCAATGTACTAGAGTCACTTACTGCGACAGGAATGCGGCGATAAGAACGGCTCGTATAAACATCCCGTGCGTCCCGTCGACTGCTGGGCGTTCTCGGAACTCGGAGCGTTGGACTCGGCGAGATTGACGTAATCGTCAATCTATGATTGCTCGAAATTTCAGGAACCACAGACTTGTTGCACAGATTTAGGCTTTAGCACAGATTTAGGATTTAGCACAGAATTTAGGATTTAGTACTGGTTTAGAACTTGATTTGGATTTAGCACCGATTAAGTATATATTTAGGATTTAGCACAGATTTTGGTGATTTTTTTGGGTTACAACTTGGAACACTGATTTGTTTCACTGGTTTTTACTTTGAGTTTGAACACTGAGCACTGAATATAGTTCAGTTTTATTAACAGTTCAGTTCGCGAGGCGTACCTGGGACTTTTAAAAATCCCACCGCTGCCACCATTAATGTTATGGGGGACTTCCTAAATCCCTTTTTAAAAAAAGATTTATTTTACAAACTAGAAAATATATAGAAATAGAAACACAGAATTAGTAAGTTCGGCACACGACCGTCAATGAATTAGGATGGATGAAGACTGACTGGGAACTTGGGAGGATGTTTATATAAAGGGTATAGGATTGCTGATGAGGATGGAAAGATTATGGATAGGGCTTAGGTAAGGGAAAAGGCTAACAAGGATAGGATATAACAGGGCGTTAACTAAACCAAATGGCATTCGAAGGTACTCAAATTGTCCTTCGGGTGTGACAAAAGCCGTTTTGTGGCGTGACTCTTCCGTGATTGGTATTTGGTAATACCCTGACGCGAGATCTAACGATATAAAATACTCGTGACCCGCAAGGAGATCAAGTTGATCTTCTACTCGTGGAATTGGGTAATGTTCTTTGACAGTTTTCCTGTTTAGGGCTCTATAGTCGACACATAATCGTTTGTCCCCAGTCTTCTTTTGTACCAAGACAATAGGACTTGCATAAGGCGATGTAGATTCCTGAATGATTTTAGCATCAAGCATTTCCTGAATCATACCTTGAACCTGATTACGTTCAGCCAAAGACAAACGATACGGTCTATATACTACTGGGTCTGAGTCCGTCAGTTTAATCTCCATTTCAGTCACCGTCGTAAAACCTAGATCTTTAAGACTTGTAGAAAAACAATATTTAAATTCTTCTAGCAAATTCTCTAACTTTATTTTTTGTATAGGAGTAATGTCATCACAGTGTCTTATTTCGTAAGCATCTACTGGGTTGTTAATTGTAGTAATTCTGTTTACGTCAACAGTCCTGTCGGAGGGCACTGCTCGAGTCAATAACGAATCTTTAGCTAATCTTAATCGATTTGTTGTAAGATTTTGAACAAGAACATTACCAGTTCCTTCTGCAATCAAATATTCTCCAGGAAGCAAATAATATTGACTAGCAACAAGCCTCCTAACAGAACCGTTCACATAAATACTGCCGGTAAAATTACGATCTGTATTAACAGGTATTGCCTTAATGCTTAAAGGTTCAACGCAAATTTCAGATTGAACTGTAAGGAATATCTTATCTTCTTTTATACTTTCAAAAATTAAACGGGTTGATGTTTTTGTAATAAAGATACGGGGCTGCTCAGTAAAGGAGTGTCCAAGTAATACGGGATATTTCAGTACATTGTCATCAACTAAAAAAATGTCAATAGAAGGAACGGCTATTCCTTGTACCTCAATTAAAGCATTAGTTTTTCCTATTGGCGCAACCAAATTCCCACCTAACCCTCTCATTAATGGCAAGTTGTTTAAGGCGACCGGCAATTTTAATTCTTCAGCATTAGAACGTCGTATTAGGGAACACTCACTACCAAGATCTACATAACACTTTAATGGATTATTGTTTAATTTAATTGTTACAACATATTTGTCATTGGGTGAATCAGTCATTTCTCTGTAGGTATTATTTTCTTTAGTTTTTGCAGATTTAGTGTAATCTTCCTTATTTTGATTACATAAATCTAATTTCAGTACAGTTTTCTCATCATTAGACTTATTTTGGCTTTTAGACAAACTTGGACACGTTACAACATTGTGACCCAATTTATGACAGTTGTTACACTTAATTAAGGGTTTTGGACATTTAAAACTAACGTGTCCTTCTACGTTACAGTTAAAACATTTTAAAGGGGGCTTGTCAGTATTCATTTGGATAGATTTATTAGGGTAAGTCGGCAATGGTCGTCTGTCATTTCTTGTTCTAGAATTAGTACTAATTGTACCTTTTAACTGGCCCACCTTAACCGATTTGAAGTACTTTAACACTTCTTCTGGTGTCTTAAATTGAACAGCTTGAGCTCCTACTTTTATAGCTCTATCCTCAATACCATGCAAAATACAGTCTACTGCTTTCTTCCCAGTTATCTGACATCGGTTAAGGAGGTTCAGCTTTGAAAAGTAATACTGTTCTAAAGGTTCGCCGTACTTAACTCTTAAGGCTAGCATTTCTGTCAACAATTCCGCATAATTATCGCTACATGGAAATGACTCAGTAAGCTTAATTTTCCATTCACTCCAAGAGAACTTGACACTAGGAAGACTCTCATAACATGACTTGGCTAAACCCACTAGTTTTGGTATAGCATAATGTATAGTTTCGCGCTCGCTCCATTCATAAATTTCCGAGCATTCATCTACCTTCCCTATCCAGTTAGTCATGGTCTGAGTTTTATTCATAGGGTCAAATTCCGGGATTACGTTATTGACAGAACGAAGTTTATTTCCACCCCTACTAAGACATTTTAAAGCATCTAAAAACTGACTAAACAATTCATTAGATTGTCTATTATCATGTACAAAATCACCGCCGTGGTCCGACATATGTCGAGAAATCGAAGCTCGGTGCTCGTTTGGTCGGCACCTCGGTGTTCTCGAATTGGAACTGACAGGTCGGATCACCAACTCACGATCTCTATATTCATTACGTCCCAGTTGCGACCGGTCGCGATTGTCACTCATCGAACGTCGCTCAAGCTCATCGTTCGGGTGATGATATCTCGTGGTAGGTGTAGAGATCGGCCGTCGCTCAAGCTCACCGTCCGAAACTCTACCTCTACGTCTCGTATCCCTAATCAAATTATCCCTAAGACGTTGCTCAAGCTCATCGTCATTAGGGGTGGGTGTACGTAAAGACCTTCGGTTAGACTCACGATCACGACTGCGTCGAACTTCTTTCGGTGCGAGTGAAGTACGTGGTCTGTGTTCCCAAGGGCCAGGCAGCGTAACACTTGGACTTCTCGATCGCTCTCGAGAACGCGACCTCGTCCCTCTCGTCCTCGATGCGGACGCTCGCCGCGAACTGCAGCCAGGCTCATCACGATCCATCTGAAACTTGTAATTATTTGTGTGAGGTCAAATAAATTTTTATCTATCGTATTTTAATCAAAAATATAATGTTATAATGATACCATTCATTATTTTGATTGCTACATGCAGAAATCAGAATTAAATAAAAAGTATATTTTGTTTATAATATATTTGTTCTGACAAATCTAAACAATCAAAAATTAACAAGTAAATATCACGAGTGTCGGTTAGATTTTGTTAAAATTATAGTTAAGTTCATGAAATTACTTAAAACATGTAATGTATAGGTACCAACTATCACATAATACAACTGTGGTAAAATATTTTAGATTTTTTTTTTTAAAGATCAACTGCTCAACATTTAATAGTTCTCAGTATTAAATTGCATTACTTTACTGTATTAAATGCCCTACAATGATTGTGAATATTTTATATTATTATTCAATAGCAAATAAATTAAACATAAAAATGCATATTGGGTTCGGAAATGAATCCTTCATTATGAGATGATGAATAAATTCTTTTTCATTATCTTGCTGTCATAATATTTTCTTAGTCATGTGTTTACAAAAAAAATATAAACCCCAACAACAAAACAACAGTTCAAAAATGATATTTTCCCTACAATGCTTTTTATTTTTGTTTTTATGATATTATACTTTATCATCTTGGGAAAATCTATAAATTATAATAATATAATTAGTAGCGCTAAGAATAGTTTTTATGTTTACCAAAAGCTTAATAAAACAATACAGTAAAGCCATTATAACGGGTAATGACTAAGAAATGGCGTAATCTAAAATGAAAAAGCTATTGGATTGGATATAAGAATTCATGTCGCAAATAGAATGAATATTTTGAAATAATAAAATATTTTGAAATACTAATTTCTTTATGCGAGTATTTTGTAATATATTTCATATTATACAGGTGAAAAAAAAAGAAAAGAATAAAACGCATTTAAATAAGATTTACTTACGTTCTCCTTGCTAAGGGCGTCGTAGTGAATCCCACTTCTGAAGATATTGGAAATAATTCAACACTCACTTAAAACACTTTATTATTTTATCATTTATACACTTCACAACACTTTATGACGAGTGTATTTCTTGAAGGTTGATTTCCAACTGCCTTCCCTCCGTTCTGCCAAGCTCTCACTCCTACTCTCCCCACTTAACCACACCACTCAACGGATATGGATACTCAGTTAATCAGTTAAATCACTAAAATCAACCTTCAGGAAATCAAAACTAGTTGATATTTTATTTTCACACTTTGCAATTAACTTATATTCATAACAGTAAGAAATAAACATAAGATTTAACATTATTATTAATAAAATCATCAGAATAAATTATGACATAGTACGATTTATTCTACAATATGCTTATTTTATTATAAAAAAAAAAACACCCCCTACACAAGTATAGTAGACATAACCTTTTGCAGCACAAACATCCTAAACCTCATCACGGACTAGAAGGTAGACCCAGATCTAATCACAACCTCAGACCACAGAGCAATCACATTTAAAATAAGGACAAACAAAAATATGAAGGGTAAATATAATACAAAACAACTAACATCAACGAGAATATACAACACCAGAAAAGCGAATTGGATAAAGCTGAAAAAAATAATTATAGAAGAACTTACAAATAGTAATATGACTAAACAAAACATTGACTTACTTATAACTAAAAGTCATAAACCATATTACAGAAAAATATACAGCAATCATCAAAAAAGCTAGCAACGAAACAATCCCTAGAATAAAACAACAAAATGACAAAACAAATAAATTGGTGGACAAATGAGCTGGACGACCAGAAGAAAGAAATAAAAAGATTGAGAAGAAAAATAAAGAAAGCCAACCCCAGAAGGAAAGAACACTTAATAAGAAACTACCTCGACGCCCTAGAGAAATACAAAGCTAACATAGAAGAAACAAAAACACAGAGCTGGAAAAACTTTTGCGCCACCCAAAACAAAGAATCAATGTGGGATAAAATATACCGCGTTCTGAGACACACAAATAAAAAACATGATGACTTACTAATAAAATCAAACGACCATTACTGCAACCAAAAAGAATCTGCTGAGCTCCTTGCAGCAATATTTTACCAAAAAGACGATAAAGATAGACACAATAGACAATAAACTCACAAGAGAAGAAGGAGAAACTATCACTACACAACTAGACAATACTGACATGACTGATCTTACACAACTTACCAAAATCACAATGACAGAAATCGACATCACATTTGAGCACATGAACCCCAAAAAAGCACCCGGTGAAGATGGACTAACAAGCGATATCTGCGAAGCAGCTTACAAGGCAGACCCTGAAACTCTAGCAGCTTTACTCAACGCCTGCCTAAGAACTGGCTGTTTTCCTGTAATATGGAAAAGAGCCACCATCATAGTCTTAAGGAAACCCGGCAAGGAAAGCTATAATACCCCAAAATCCTATATACCCATTAGCCTCCTACCTATTATGGGAAAGCTATTCGAGAAAATCCTATGTAGAAGACTGCTTTGGAGCCTGGGTCGCGAAAGGCAACTTAACCCAAGATAATATGGATTCATGCCTCAGCGTAGCACCGAAGATGCCCCTCTACGACGCCACGGAAATAATAAGACAAGCAGTCAAACAGAAGAAAATTGTAGTCGTTGTGTCGCTAGGCATTGAGGGAGCATTTGACAACGCCTGGTGGCCCAAGATAAAACAACAACTACACAGGAAAAACTTAGACAAACACCTATTAAAAACTATGTTTGATTACCTAGACGACCGAAAAATCAAACTTACATATGCAGGGCACACTACAGATTCAGTGGGGGGTCCATTAATGTGGAACATCCTGATGGAATAAATTATAATTATTATAATTATTATTAATTTATACCCACTCCTTGTAGAAGCAGAAAACCACAAAGCGCATGTTCAGGCCTTTGCAGACGACCTGCTGATCATAGCAACTGGTAAGGAGGGAAGTGTATTGGAGGAAAACACTAACAAGGCCCTGAAAGTGATAGGAAAATAGGGACAGGACAATTAACTCCATTTGCGGCTCATAAAACCCAAACAATAATTGTAACAAAAAAATCAAGTATGATCAGGCCGAATCGGAGTTTTACAATACTAACCTGAAATACTCAAATAGCCTAAAACTTCTAGCTCACCTTAAATAAAAAACTCACTTTCAGGGAACACACAGAGGAAATGAACAAAAAAACAATCAACATAATATGCAAGAGAATGACAACAGCGGCGAAAGCAACATGGGGACTTCACAGCGACATCCTGAGAATCCTGTACAGCGCAGTAGTAGAACCTACAATCCTGTATGCGGCCAGCGTATGGGAGCCTGTAATAAAAAAGAAATACATCAGGAAGAAAATAGACCGAATAAACCGACAATTCACTGTAAAGATGTCGATGGCTCATAAGACTACCTCCCTGATGGACAGCACCCTCCGTATCGGTACCATACCCCTGCACCACAGAATAATGGAGAACGCAGCGCTGTACAGAATAAAAAGGGGCAAGCCAATAGAAGAGTACCCGGACCAGAGAATGGAAATAAGAGCCCATCCATTTGACCTCCCTCATCCAGCGGAGCGTGCCCCACTGCTTTTCCAGCTTATCTCCGAAGAAGAACACATGCAAAAAGAAATACCAACCTTATGGCAATATGAAATACCATACACAGATGGCAGCAAGCTGGATGGCAAGGTAGGAGCAGCAGTTAGTTGGTGGGAAAGAGGTGAGGAAGTTAGGACGAGTAAAATGAAGCTCGAAGGATACTGCTCGATCTATCAGGCGGAGCTGGTAGCCATCTGGAGAGCAGTACAGATTATCACCAAATTACCAAAAGACAACCTCATGGCACAAATACTCACAGGGCACGGTGGGTTTGGTGAATACCTACACCGATTTAAAATTAACTGCAACTGCAGAATCTGCGAGTGTGACGGCATATCTGTATAAACAGTGACACATAGCCTCTGTGAATGCGCGAAGCCCCAAATGATAAGAACAGAAGCTGAATATAAAATGAACATTAACATAAACACAGATACTATAAGAGACATTATGACAAACAAAAACATAGAAAGATATTCACAGCAATGGCAAGAGAAATAGCAACAAAAGTGATTAGAGACAACAAAACAAAATGAGGACGAAAAGGTAGCAGCACATCATGGCGCGGAACCAATTATTAAAAAAAACAGTCTAATTGTACCTAGTAAAAAGAAACAAGGCTGTCGGAAAATAAAAACCGACAGTAATTATAAAAAAAAAAGTGGTTCTATTGTGACTCCTCCGCGTTATAGTACCGGCCCCAGGCCTATGCCCAGGCCCCAGGCGGTAGGTGCTAGGAATTTCCTCTGTGGTGGAGTATTCGTGCTGCCCAAGGTACCTGTTTTTGTTCTGTTGAAGTGCTGGACCGGGCGGTTGACCTTTCTGGATCCGTCCGTGAATCAAAGCAAAGGAATTAGGAACTCTACATTTTTAAAAGCGTTTTACAAAACGTTTTGCAAAGTGTCTTACAAAGCTATTTGGACGAGTCTCGCTTTGCTTAATAACTCACGGTAGAATTGAAAATAGTTATTTATTATAGGATCTAGTATCCACTTCAAACGCCATAGGCCATGAGAAGATGAGAGTCGGATAGGGTGAGGTTGTAAAGATGCAAAATCTCATTATTTTTCTTGCGTATTACCCACCACGTACGCACAATGAAAATCTTTATTATTTCACTGATATACTGGGTGATTTTTGTTACGTTTCGTGTGAAATGTTTTTTTATCAAAAATAGAATATCAATACAAAAGTATTTATGTCAAACTCTATCCCTTTCTCTCGAGACGGAATAAAATCCACCCAGTATACTTATATTATAGTAATTATTGATGTTGTAACTTGCACTTATCCATAGATGTATACTCATCAGTCATCATACATCAAACAAACCAATGTTCATGAATTAGACTTGACCTAATTATAATTATTAATATAATAGTAAAAGTGACATAATGTTATCTATTCTGATCTGAAGCATTCCTTGTGTGACGGAGGCAGGCTGCCGCCATGACTTCAGGAATATTACCTCCCGCTGTCTGCTGCTAAACAGTTGTCCTCTGTCACTTTATCTGTTATAACGATGTACTGTTACAACGACGTACCATACATACTACAGACAAAACTCTATTGATTTTGATTTGATCGACGTTACCTTCCTTACCTCTACTATAGACCTTCAGCTGCCTCTGGAAATATTATTAGCACTTTGCGCGGAAAATATATTTCCACTTTTGGTAGGTATTCAAGCAATTGAAGTTCAGCCTGAGACTGAGGGCTGGGTGTTCGACTAGTGGGCATGATAAGGCCGGGCGCGCTCTAGGCAGCCAGTTAAATATATAACAGCGTGGAGGAGCCCCAAATATATAACATAAACATTGAACATATTATGCCGTATGGCAGCCACAAAATATATGAACATAAATTATGACTATGTTATATGTTTGTGGGATGTATGTATGATATGTGATGTATATATATATGTATATGGGATATGTTCGACAGTCATGCTTAAATAAAAAAATCAAAGGTATGTAGCAAAAGAAAATCCCGCGGGACCGTACATTTTCCCGCGATAAATAATAATAATCATATAATAATAATAAATATAAATAAAAATAATCTGTACAAAATTTCATCAGAATCGGTCCACTGTCCAGTGGTTTCAATACAAACAAACACACAAACAAAAAAATCATTCCTGTTGAAATTAACGTAGTATGTATAGTATTATATAAGCTCCGAAACTAGAATATCTAAAAATATACAACGGTTCGATAAATTACCAATTACCAATATCAATAAAAAATAAACACATAAATGTTCGATATCATTATCGTGTGTGTACTGCACACACATACTGTAACACTGAAGTGGCGGTACTCATTAGCGGTACTATCAGATAGCGAGGAGCCGTCGCGCGGTGGGCGCGGGCGGTGAGGCGCCTGGCGACAGTCGCGCGCGACCGCGACTGCTGTATCAGCTGATAGTGCTGAAAGTAATTGATGCAATCAAGAATATTGGTGCCGCGCGCACATCGCTTAAGGGCAAGCTGCTGGGGCCTCATCATCATATCATCACGCGTGGGCCAATCTACAAAATCTACATATAACTCATTGAAAACAATTTTAGTGCCATGACATTTTCTTTACATAACTATTTTTTCTACTAACATCTATTAGGACTATACTTCGCACAACTTCCTGCTCTTAAGTGTAATGTTAGTGTAAATAAAGAAATATATTGAGATTAGGATTCTAGGTAGTTTAATCCAGTAATAAGATGCCTAGTTAAACACGTTGGTAAGTATATTATAAAACGTCCGCTGCTGGGCCTCGGGTATCTCCCCAATGTGTTGGTTAGGCTATGGTCCCCTACTCTAGCCTATTGTACGTTTATTTTGTTGCGTGTTGTCTGACTGTCTCTACTTACAATGAATAATTTTAAACAATAATCTTTTTTGAGCCCGAAACACGTGCCATCGTCCAGTGAACCTCCGTTGAAGGAGCTAAACCTCCCCCGAGGGCCCGTGCGCCAAAGACATTTTGCAGATTAGGTGTTCGATGGCGGTACTAGGGCAAGTTCGAATACAGCGGGACTGAGGGAAACTGTGGGACCTGTCCCACCGCTGGGCTCTGCAGCGTTTTGTCTGACTGCCTCTATTACAATAATTTTGAACAATGTGCTTCCCATCAACACTAGTGCATGCGGCAGGAACAGCGCCGTACGCAGAAGGCTTCGACTCAATGTATCGCTGCTACGACTCTATCTGGCAGTAGTCAGCAGGTGCGGACTGACGCTCATGATGCGCCGAATCTCGCCAAATGCGCGATTGTAACAAAAAATATGTTGCATCATTTGTATCCTTGTCTTTCGTTAATTTTGCAGAAACATGTCTGAATCAGCCAAAGACTGGCTAGTAGAAAATGCAATGAGGAAAATTTAACCTCTCAATAATTTTGTGCAATAATATCAAAATGAGAACTTTGAGTATTGATTATTGAATATCGAATTATTTCACAGCTTATACAGGACTACTACAATGGCCTTTGGCCACTTGCTACATGGTTTTTGATAGTGCAGCGTTACAGGAAACATGTTTTTTATGTAAAAAAAACCCTAAGTATATTAATTTTAAAATTTTTAATCAGCGATCTTATATACACAAAGATACCCCACGAACGCTCGAAGTGTATCCCCTTTTGACAAGTGCTTAAACGCGAGTAAGCACTTGTGTCTCGCAGTGACGCGCAAACTATCCGACCGGCAACATGCCGAAGTGCTCGGTGAAAAAGAACATAAATAATACATTAACCACCCTAAAAAAACAT
The DNA here is from genome assembly GCA_037179445.1 of Phengaris alcon alcon. Classification (NCBI taxonomy): domain Eukaryota; kingdom Metazoa; phylum Arthropoda; class Insecta; order Lepidoptera; family Lycaenidae; genus Phengaris; species Phengaris alcon. Next base: position 145,824 of record JAYRCH010000140.1, read on the forward strand.
CGATATCTTATTTTCGGTAAGTAATTATTCAATCTAATGCGTTTGTAGCTAAATATGTCTCAATATTTGATTAAAATGTTATTCAACGTAAATATTTAAAAAATCAAATACATCGTAATTCGTATATTCAATCGTAAATTCGTAATTCGTAAATCAAGCGATTGCTATTTCTATTTCAGATAGACATTTAATTAATTCATCTTATCATTCAATCTTCACACGGATACATCAAAATTAAGATTCACTCAAAACAGTGCTACCCCTTTACAGATTTTCACATGGCACCAAAATGATATCGTAAGCCGCTCCAAAGGCTTTAAAATTCATTTATCATATTCTGATGATGACGCATTATCACGCCAAATCGTTCGCTCCGTTATCAGTTACTGGATTTGCACGCCCTTGGATGTTGTTCGAATTTTATTGAAAAAGTTCAATAAATATCCAGAAACATCAAATAATTTAAATAATTTACATAATCATGCGCTCTATACATTCACGCCATATAGCGACATCTGACGCGGAGTAGCCGAACGATTGTTTTGTAGATTCTTAGCTCTGTCAACAGATGGCAGCACCGACATGAAATTGATGAGAATTCTTGAAAACTTTGTGAAATGGTACAGGCTTTACTATAAATTAATCATTCTAAGCATACAATTATTATTTTTAAGCAAAAAATTTAACCGACTTCCAAAATAAAGATGCACAAAAAAGTATGAAATAAAACTTATTTTCTAAATAATTCCCCTTTTAAATTTGGCTAAAATTTTAACCATTTTTCTTCTCAATCTTCATAATTTTGAAGTGGGTAGTCGATAATTTTTCCCTTTTTAGTGATATTTACTAATTATTAATAATACATTTTAAGAACGTTTAAAATAAACGATCGCATGTATAATTGAATACGCACCAAGATTCCACGAGGTATTTTATATAAGATGATGATGATGATTACTGTAAGTTACATAATGGCATATGCTTGCAGTTCTTTATACAATGTCGAAATTTCCAAAGGCGTATCTTTAAATACTAAGGAGTTCTTTTCAGTGTTTTTGGATTCAGGGTATACCTTGGTGAAGAATCTAACTTTTTGGTAGCATATACTTGGGTTACTTCAGAAAAAGTCAAAACCACTATGTGTCCATATAAATTACGAGGAGTTCCCTCGATTCCTCGTGGATGCCATCATCAGTGTGCGGAGTTCGAGTTTTTGTCACTACTCACCGTGAAGAAGTTAACTACAATTAGTATGGCATTTAATTAGTTACCATTGTTTGCCGCTAGGGGCGCTGTTTCGATGCCGTACAAATTGTAGTTAACTTCTTCACGGTGAGTAGTGACGAAAACTCGCACACAGCACACAGGTCACCGCTTTGGTGACAACTAGACCAACTTCGGATTATACCCAATACATCAAAAAAAATAATTTTGAAAGACGTTCAACAGACGGCGGAGTTATCGTTGAACGCCTCCTTTTGTTGGAAGTCGGTTAAAAATAGAATGTGTTATTTTAGTTTTGATTACTTATTTCAAAAATTAATATATTTTACTATCGCCGCGTAGACGACTCTGTGTGTAGTGTAGTGTACTCGTCATCATTCAACTACACATTAAGATGTAGTACCATAATCCTAACTGAAACTACCTACTTATATTTAAATTAATTTTTCAAGATTTTCTTATCTAATCTTATTCGCTTATATTTTCGGACGAAATACTTATTTCAAATTTTTGGATCAATTTCTCAATTAATGTAAAAAAACCACCAAGTCACGAGTCGCGAGTCTCACTCGCGCACAAAGGGTTTCGTACTATTATCTATAATTTAATTATTTACTTTTGAAGTATATATATAACCAAATATTTTGTAAATATTTCAAGCGTATATATCGAGCCAAAAAAGGAAAAAATAACGATATGATACTAAGAAAAATATTTTATTTTGTTTTTAGTTCATAGCGGCAACAGAAATACATCATACTATCATGGTTCATGAGATACAGCCTGCTGACAGAAGACAGACAGCGGAGTCTATAAGTAATAATGATAATAATAAAATCTAATGGTTGCCTGGAAGAAACTGCTTCCAGCAGTAAGGCCGGGCGGCCTTCCTCCATCTTCTTTAAACTTATTTTTAAGTTAATTGTTTGAAAAATGTATTTATGTTTGTGTTCAGATAAATAATTATTTGTTTATATTAATTTAATAGTCCCTTTGAGTACGAAACCCTAAAAACTAGTATTTTTTACAGTAGGTAACATAATATTAATATGACGTACTTATTACTTCGACGCATAAGAACTTTTTATCTCACAAATACGCCTCAGGATCAGGCGAAACGTCTTATTAATTAAGGCTTCCCATCCATTCCGGGTTTCCCGGATTTCTAGTTTAGATGTCGTCCGGGGACCGCCCTGGCAGGATTTTATTTGCTGTCCGGATTTTTTGTGGGTAGGTAGATTTAAAGAGGCGTATTTTTTCCGATATTGTTTTGTTCAAAAATTATAAAAAACATTTCATATTAATTATTGTATTATTTTTGCATGTAATTCATTAGTTTAATCTGTTTATGTACAGTTTGTAGTTTTTTACAGATCTTAAAAAAGTGCGCTGCCATATTACCATACCATAATTCGATTTAAAATCCCTTGAATAATTTAATGCCGGTTGAGTAATTTAACGCAGCAGTCGACGCGCGTTTGTCGGTTTGTTGCACTCAATTCATGAGGTACCCACCTTTCAAGCTTTTTCACCTTCCCAATTTGCTTCGAGTGGATTAAAACAGTTTTATCACTAACACCGCAGCCTGCAGCTAACTCGGATTGCGATGGATACACTTCCACAATAGCCTTTAATTCTTCATTATCAACTTTGGTCTCCGGCCGTCCACGGGACTTGTTCCTTCTTCTGCAGGTCGAAATTTTCAGAACGAAAACGTTGGAACCAAAAACGCACTGTGTTTTCTTTTGCGACACCGCCGTCATAATCATCATTAATCCTTCGAGCCGTCTCTGCAGCACTGGTGCCACGGTGGAGCTCGTACTCGAAAATAATACGATATTTCAAGTTTTCCATTTTGTAAACAGAGTGACGCAAAGACAAAAACCAAAAGAGGAAAAACAAATGAATTACGGTTTTCAAAACACAAATGGATGAGTAAATAGCGGTATAAATTTGAAATTTGAATTCCTAACCAAAGAAGATATATTTGAGATCAAAGTGGCCAGTACGACAAAACGACAATTTCATATGTAAGGACCTAATATTATATTATTTAGTATCAATGCGCGTTCTGATTTAGGCTGCAGGTAGATTTTATTGATTTCATTTGTGAAGTGTACAGTAGTTAGATGGAGTTAAATTACCTAGATTGACTGTAAAATAGACTAAAATTTACTACTTCTTTACTAAGATCCGCCACTGTTTGGCATTGACCATAAAAGAGTGACGATCACTATCTCAGCGCCATAGTTCCGACGGTAAAGATACAGATTACCTACAGGTTTTGCTTGACACTTACAAAATATACTTAATCAGCAGTTTCGTTTCGTTTCACTACTACATATTATGTGTTTAGTGTATTTGTGTCGTCACATCCTTGCCGGAAGTTACTTCGAGGTCTTTTCATCAGTAGAAATTAAAAAAAACACAAATACATATTTTTAAATCAACTTTATTTATCAATCTTAAGTTTTTAATCTATGATATCGCTAGAATACGTTTTCCTAAGCCAAGTACTAAAGGAAATAAATACTCCTTCAATGTATGAAATTAAATATGAGTCAAGTAGCCTATTATCAAGTAACGTAATACGTTAGGTACTAGTTAATTTTAATGTAGGTATAATTTAATGTAAAAATTGTATTAATTTACGACTGAATATTGAAAATTCCCTCAAGTTTTAACAGCCGCTCAAATGTTGCAATAGCTCCTTTCGCTAGTAAGCTCAATCTTACCACTTGCGAAGTGCGATCAGTGCAACTAACGGTGTATTCGCAGTTTTAATACATTTCATTTTTCTCCACGATGACGAGAATATAAATTAACATCTTATGTATAAAGGTAAGTATAATAAATATAATCAAAATGTTTACATGCAGATCGCAGAAATGTATGCATCAGTAAATAAAAATTATTGTAGAAAACGACTATTCCATGATTTGTACTCATTATATTATTACTAGTCACAACTTTTCTTGGAGGATAAATTACGGACACATGACCTATTTATGGTTAAATTCTAATACAATGATTTCAATAAAGTTTAATATGGTTTAATGCATTTCATTAAAAATGCAACGAGTTACCCTGTCAGTTTTACTATGTTCAGATCCAATTTAACCTAAACGTAAACAAAGAAACTATAGCGCCGCATACATGGTGCTATTCTTTATTTGTTTACGTTTGGATTAGACACAGCGACAGCCTATTTACAGGCTGTCGCTGTGTCTGTTTGCCGAAATGACAAGGACAGCATGTGACTTGAGCGTCACTTAATTTAACTAGCGGTTCAGTATTAGGCTGTTTGTCTGTCCTTGCACGCTGACCGCCGGCGTGACCGGCCGGCGCGGGCGACGGGCGGCGCGCGGCCGGCTACATCACACGGGCGCGGCCGCCAGGCGGCGCTAGTGTAACGCGACCCGCCACGCCCAGGGTGCAGCAAATTGCAAAAACTGACGATAGCTCTTGACCCGTGTCGTGTTCTTCTGACAGGAGTGCCAGGTCACATGATACAACGTGTTGCGTAATACTACATTGAAATTGAACTGACAGTTTAAATGTTAAAACGTAAAAGTTTTAAGGGGCGTAGCTACCGCTGTATCAGCCGTATCAATTATATGGGGCCACCGGGCTACAGAGGCCCCCGACCGTGTGTCAGAATAAAATCGTAAAGCATTATAGCTACTCATTACACAGTCTCACTCTTAGCCCGAACTCGCCGATAAAAAAATCATAATATAAAGATATAAAGCCCATGAACAGAAACTTGAGAAATACGCAGAAAACTAAGGAATTATCATATTGTGTGTCTGAGGTAAAAAAAAATATCAGGCCTACTCCTATCACCTACGTAAATTTATTACCACTCAGTGTTTTCAACGTGCAAGTAATGATTTCTAAACAACTGAGTCTTTTAGATACATATGGACAGATTCTTAAATTTTAAATTATATCTATTATCTTTTATTTTCAATTCTCTCTCTCTCTCTCTCACTCGCGTTTTATTTCGAGGTTTCCATAACTAAAAAATTCGAAAAATTTCTGCTCGCTCGCTATTGATTATGTGAAGTAGTAAGTACCTATATATTTTACTGTAAGTTTTGCAGATTACTTAATAATATTATTATAACGTTTTAATAAATAGGGACCGGTATTATATTTTTATGACTATATGGCTCACTGAGCTCATATTATGATTTTAATACAAATATTAGAATCAGCTAATGATTTAAACGTGTGAAAACTCTTAGAAACGGACAGCATCTAAAATTTAGTTATGTTAACACCGCTGCTAATTTTATGGCCAACCATTTCAAAGTTTCCAGCCTTCCAGAAAAAAAAATTCGAAAAAAATACAGCTCACTCGCTTCGCTCGGCCACCATTGTTTACATAAATTCTATATTTTTATTGTAGAGTTTGCAGGTTACGTTCAAATGTTTTATAAAAATTGAAAGTGATAAAATATTTTTAAATGTCTGGCCCGCTCCGATTTGCTGATGATTTTTGTACTTATAATTTTTTCAATGCAATGTGTAAAAACTCTTGAATAAGAACTTAATCTAAAATTTAGTTAACACTAGCTTTTTCTCCTGCATAAAAGCAGTATCCCACGGGAACATTGTATTTATTCGGGATAAAACGTAGCCTGTTTTAATCCAGAGCCTAAACTACTACTATACCAAACTTCATCGAAATCCGTTCAATAGTTTTTGCGTGAAAGAGTAACAAACATCCATCCATCCATGGGCAACATCTAGTATTAAATATAATAATACAAAAAAAAAAACTTTTTTCCCGTACTTTGTAGTATTAGCCCTTTGTAGCATCACCCATCTCTTTCATTAATACGAACAAAGAGAGGTACCTAACATATTTAATCAACGATTAACTTTTACAGTGGGTGGCGACAGTGGGTACATCATCATCGACACGATGACATCCGTTATTATAGTGACATTGTCTGAGAAACGCAATACTTACTAAAAGCCCATATTAAAGAGGAACAGATAAACAGCTACATAGTAAGCTTTCGATTTGATTGTACTACTAAAAGCATACGGTGTGACCACGATTGTGGAGAAAAATTGTGGGCCGTTGAAAGGGACGTCATTTTTCAAATTTGGATCGTTCTATTAAAGCTGTTTGTCTGTACGTAAGTATAGTATATATATTTTCTACTGTGTTAAAAGTATTGCGTTCCTCAAACCAAATATAGTGAAGACAGAAATTTGCCATACAAAGACTAAGGCCGGTTTAAATGTATGTGATGCGCGTGTAGCTACTAGCTACGCACTACATATTATGTACATAAAAATCATACACCGTGACAGCTCGCCTTACACAGTTAGACGTAGTTTCGTTACATGTGTGTGCGTGTCATTATATACGGCGAGGCGTAGTTTAGAGCGGCTTCACCGTGCAGTTCGCAGAACTCGCTACTAGCGTCGATACACTTGCTCCGTCCCATGTCCAGGGCACCTCGAGTTCTGCAGGTGCGGCCGCCAATCAGGCGGAAAACCTCAAGCGGCGCAAATATGAGAACCTTAGTGGGGATCTCATATTTGAACCGTTTGGGGTTGAAACCTTAGGTACATGGGGTCTGGGTGCGCACAAACTTTTCGGAGAAATCTCCAAAAAACTCATTGAGGCCACCCGAGACCCCAGAGCCGGCACCTACCTGGCCCAGAGAATAAGTATCGCATTCCAGCGAGGAAACTCTTTGAGCCTTCTAGGTACTCTGCCTGGTTGGGACGACCTGGGAGATTTCTTTGTTTTGTAGCATTTTAAGTTTTGGAGTAGTTATTATTTTTTAGTACTTACCTACTTTTATGGTACAATTGATTTTGTCTTTGGTCTATAGGTATATATATATATATATATATATATATATATATATATATATATATATATATATAATATAGGTATATTAGGTCACTATCGCGTACTGCTGTGGACAGAGTATAAAAATGCACAAAAAACTATGAAATAAAACTTGTTTTCTAAATAATCCCCCTTTTTAAATTCGGCAATTTAAAAGGGGAAAATAATTGAAAGTGAGATCTATAAAATATTGTAGGATATTGTTTACCGACTTCAAAATGAAGAAGATTGAATAGAGAAATAGTTACAATTTCAGCCGAATTTAAAAGGGAATTTTTGTGCATTTTACATTGGAATTCGGATTTCATTTTTTGTTTACAAATAAATTTTTTTCTCTTTTTAGTTATGTACATTATTATATTATTATTACCACATTTTAGAAATATAATAAATACAAATAAGCCTTCGCTATTCTCACTCTCTCGGCAAAACAAACTCAAGCGTTATTTTATGCCAGTTTTCTGAGAGGCCGTGGTACTTCCCCAAATACCTAATCATTACCGATCTGTGGGCCTTCTAAACAATCACCAGTGATTATATTGATTAGATACTATATTATTATCTATTTTATTAGTCAACGGAAAAATGTAGCAGTTAGCATTAAATAAATATATTATAGTGATGATGATGATCACGAATATAACTGTAGCAATAGCAAAAACATTGAAATCGGTGCACTAAACTCTGATGAGTAGTAAGTACCTATGTCATCATAATAATATCTTGGTGTTTCTTGTGAATATGGTGGTGATGATGGCGATGATTACTGTAAATAGTATGATGGCATATGCTTGCAGTTCTTTAAACAACGCTGAAATCCCCAAACATGTATGTAACATGTATAAGGAGTTCTGTTCAGTACTATACAGTACAGTATATATATATGGTGACCTGTTGGTGGGATCCATGGGCATGGCATCGTTGAGCATACAAAAAAAATCCTTTTTTTGGAAGTCAGTTAAAAACCTAAAGCTCGCTCCACACTACTCGCGACGTAGGCCGAGGTGGGCCGAATACGTTAGTGTGGACACGCACTTCGCCTCGTGTCACGATTTTCGTACTGTGGGTTACTTCGCGAAAGTATCGCGGAGCACTGCCGCTACTCCGCGAGTGGTGTGGAGCTTACAATCGGCGGCATGAGGCATCTCATACTATATTGTGACCCAGTACGTTTCTGCAAATGCATGTATAATTTGTACGGTCACCCGCCTGGTCACAAGCCGGTGGCGGGGGCCGGCGACACAAAGCGCCGCCGCCCGCCTTCTCCGCCGATTTTAATTACGATCGCGGTCGCCGGCCGCCGGTCGCCGGCCGCCGCGCGGTATCCAATGTCACTTTAACGGCGGGTATATTTTTTGCTCCCGCGCTTGGCCGTGCGAGCGGCCGCGTCGTAAAATTTGTTATTAATACAGTAAAATTTCGGATTAGGTGGTATTAAATTCGAAACAAAGCAAGGATTTAATTGGTAATTCGTGTCCGGGCGATATTTGCGCGGTTCGATATCCGTTTATTGTTTTCGGTTGTAAACTCGATTCCGCCGGGAACGCTCCTGAGCCGATCCCGATTTATTCGATTAAAGTTTATTCGATTTTTAAATAGCTCGATTCGCTTACTTACCGCAGCGGGGTGGGGAATGAAACACGCGCGTATATAAATACAACTTTTATTCATATCGATAATATCCGTGTCGACTTACAGTAATGTAACAAATAAATAAACTTAATCCTAAGTAAAGTCAGAGATTTTCTTGAGGAAATTGTTACTTTAGCACACAAATTGACGCATATTTATACATACTCGAAACATGTCACATTACATTACATTGCTGATATCCTCACAAAATCACTTATATTATAGCAACAATTTATTGAACAATAAACAATTTAATCATATTGTGTACCTTTACAATTGCCGAGGCCTATTCAACAGGTAATATTGTAAAGACGAAGTCGCCATTACTATCGCACCATTAGATACTGTATACCTTACTAGCAATTCTATTAAATAGTGCAATAACACAGGATTCCTTTTTTTTTTTACTTTTTTTAAATTTTAACGCTCATGAACTTTTTTCTTCTATGGTTTACAGATTTTTCGTTAGATAATAAAATGGTACACTTTTCTAGCCATTTCATTCGATGTATGTGATGTAGCGCTACAACGTTGGGGTCGGGCTGCGTACAAAAATGCCCGGTGTTCTTTTTATTTCTTTGAAAGTTCAAAAGCTTTTGTGTTTTTAATAGTACACATTTTCGATGTTCCTACAAGAGGTGAACGCACGGGTACTCGGCACTCGCATGTTGTTAGCAACGACTTACAGATAACTTACCCACTGCACACATCGTTAATCGCATGTTATGTGCCAGAAGTTAACTCGATCACATCAGGTAACCGTAACATTGTATTTGAATATCCATTTACTTGTCGACGAACTAGATATTATAAAACTGGGGGCTTAGATAACGTGTGATAGCGAAGTTCGACGTTCGAATAGTAAAATGTGTCAGTCCTTTGCCTAAAGCTGTCGGACCAGAGCTGAAAGCCTTTTGTGTAAGGTAATTTTTTATAATATGGAAATACAATATAGAACAAGTATTAACTAGTCAATATTTAATCTACACCCGACATATTTACAGCGTATAATCGTATATCCTCTACCTAACCTAAAACTATCACAATCTGTTATGTATTAAACGACTCGTCGGTTAACTTATATTATATACTATACAAGCTCACATAATAATACTCTGTAGTAAATGTACAATTATCTACCATTAAACATCGATTTAACTTACAAAACGATATCGAGCGTCCGAACTCGATAGCGCAGAATATGTAAGTGGGAACGTCACAACGGCTACCCAACTGCATGAGCTATGTAATTCAGTCTTCGCGTGTCACTTGTGTTTCGACGCCTGTTTGAATGTGGAACACGAGCTCTTTCACTGTGTACATAATATTACGAATCAATTCAAACCGTGTTGTGATCTGGTGGCCATCTGGTGGCCAGCTCTCGCAATTGGAAATGTTCAATACGGTATTTCCTGTATTTTTTTATTACATAAATGAATAGTGCTCTGGAAAATAAGACAGTTTACAAGAGGAATTTTCAAAGATATTGTGATTGTTTGAAGCACTTTTGGGAGTCTCGTGAAAACGCCCCATATAATAGTCATGCTAGTGCTGGCAGGTGACGTCACACGCTAGTAAGTTGCTACGAAATGTATGGCCATATGCACAAAATTTCTGATATCTCTTAAATTTGCGCTTTTATGTTGATACATACCATAGTAAATCTTTTTGTATTTGATGTAAGTAAACTAATTATGTAGGTTTTATACACTAATGTTTTAAAAAAATATTTCAACTTTTTTGTGACTTCGAAATGTATATAATCACACAACTACGCATAAAATCCTAATCCTTTTTACTTTTATCAAGTTGTAATACCTAATTATTTCTTAATTTATTAAAAAAAAAAACAAAATTTGTACATGTAAGTAGGAAAATACCCAATTCGCTTCAGTCTCATTGAAAGCGGACACTTTCGGACAAAGCAAATCGTCCGCGTGCGAGAAGGAGGGAAATACTGCGAATTGAACATTTTTAATCACGATAATTGGCCTTCTGGAGTGTTTTGTGGTGTGCTACACTTGTAAAATATATGAAACATTTGGGATGAAGCACTGGATAGTGCGGGGTCCTGCCACTGGCTAGGCAGACTTGGCGCGTCAGGGGTCGCGGCGGTGGGAACGAGTCGGGAGTGTCGGGACGAAGCCTTAGCTCTCTATAGTTCAGCACACGTCACACACAGTCGCCGGCGGCGGCGGTCAGAGCGCGTGCGCATGCGCGTGCGCGTGGTGCGGCGCGGGCGGCGCGGGCGGCAGCTGCGGGTGCTGGCGCCCCTGGAGGTACACGTAGTAGTCGTAGGGCTGGTGCAGCGGCCAGCAGCGCTGCGGCGGCACAGGGTACAGCGGCGGCACGGGGTACACGCCGCCCAGCTTGTTGCGCAGAATGCGGCTGATGGAGCTGACGGACGGCACGTTGTACTTGTCGCACACGCCGTCCGCCAGCAGCCGGTCGCGGATCTCCCACGCGAAGATGCCCGGATCCTTCGCCTTCAGCTGCTTGATGTAGGACACCACCTGTGCACAACACTCGTTAGTCGTCACCCACCTGAGCCTACAGTGCAGCCCGGCCAGGAATAAATTGAAATGTCCTTAATGTCAAATATATTAAGATTCAAACCAATCAAATTTCGCTTTTCGCATACTCTGTTCACATTCAATTTAATCTAGACACAAGCTGATATATTTAAATTGGTAGCTTAATAGGCTCTATTGTCATTTTTGTTTACGTTTAGAATAACTAGAATCTGAATAGAGTATAGTGTTGCTGCAGGAAAAAAAATAGCGCCCTCAGTGTAGTTTTTTTATTTCCATGGTCAGGTCAATTTATACAGTACAGTACAGCCAATCGAGGTTACCTTGGGCGTGGTAACTCGCGGCTTGGAGCCGCCGATGGCGCCGGGCAGGATGGAGCCGGTCTCGTGATAGCGCGCCAGGATCTTGGACACGCAGCCGTGGGATACTCGCAGCTGTCGACTGATGTCACACGGCCTGCGGAGATGGCCCGGTTGAGTGACTAGACTTTACATCTAGCAATAAAGCTCTACAGGAGAGTGGAGACAGTTTTGTAAAGTAATTTGGATGTAGACTTAAAAAGAAGTTGGTTGTGAATTATACATATAATATCACGGGCTTTATTGTACAACATAGCTCCGTGGCCTAGTGGGTAGACCGTTTGATTCGCACTCGAGAGAGTGCAGGTTCGATTCCCAGGTTGTGGCCGTGTACCATTGAGACTTTTTCAGATCTCAAGTACATTGTACGGACGCTCTAACGGTAAAGGAAAACATCGTGAGGAAACCCGCACATGGTTGGCTCCAGACGTATTGACCAGTCATTCCTCTGGACTGACTGACTATGCTGTGAGAATGCCGTATGTGCTCGGGCAACCATACGACATTTAAAAACCAACTGTCCCAGGCACTACAGTATTTCAAGAGTGGTTGCTTCGCTCGGAGAATACTGTATAAATCATCCAATAACGGATGAAAAGGACAAAGTTTTATTGTAAAACAGCACTATGAGACTGAATAGCACTTCAAATCTTGTCAATAATCAATGATACTGATAAATACGCTAGAATAGATGGTATTGAGGAAAGATTGACATTAAACATCGGTAGAGATCAGGAGATAAGATCCTCCTTTAAGTACTACAGCACCCGCTGTGTGTATTGTATATATTTACCTACTGATAACTACACAGCTGGGCTTAGTAATCAGTAGGTAAAGGCGCATGCGCATGTCGTTGGGCAGCTGGCTCCCGTGTTGTTGGGTATTCTGTCAGCTACTGTACTGGTCTCACCTGATGCCGAGCTGCGCGAGCTCGACGATGCGCAGGCGCACGGCGTTGGGCAGCGGCCGGCCGTTGACGAACACGCCGCCCAGCTGGTTCACCTCGCCGTACTGCTGCGCCCCCGCGCCGCCCATGCCCACGGACCCCATCGCCGTGCTGTTGGGATCTGCCAAAACACAGACAATCAGTAAGTGGGCACTTGGCACATCGGATAAAGTACCGACTTGTAATTTTGGAGATCATTGGCAGCATTTGTTTTCACAAACATGTACGACGATCTTCTTAAACCATACCATAAAATCCTAACAAAAAAATGTTATAATTTATTTATTGACACTTGACAGAATATATGGTTGTGAGCGTATCAGCATTCAGCAACATGAACTGAACGTATGGGCGGCCGGCAGTGCAAACTGTTTTGCAATCTCAAAAAGTAAGATCTACAATAAACTTGAAGCGAAAGGGTATAAAGGCCAGCTTCACGATTTTGAACCGTAATCAATTAGTCTAACTCAAAAGGTCACGGAATGGGTCAAGCGGAAGACCGGTGCTGGAAATACCTAGGTGTTGTCCAGCAATGCCGAGCTTGATCCAATTTGCGGCTACCTACACTGTTTCAGTTTTAGACGTTTTTCATTTCATATTATATTTAAATATAAGCTTAATTATTATTTTTAGTTTTTAGTAGAGCTGCGAATAAATGTTTCTTATTCTTAAAAGTATTCTACAGCCTAGATCGCATCTAAATAAGATCCGTGTTGTCAAGTGACTTTGTACAGTAAATAGTCAGTATATCATGGAAAAGAACTCGCTTCAGACATCTTCAAAAGACTGACAGAAATTGATCCACATCGTGTTGAATGCAATGATTTCAAAACTAAGTATGGGCTATGACGTAGTTTTGATAGAACAAATCGCGAAATACAAGAAGAAGTTACGCCATCTTGATTTCACCATACTTCAAATGTCAAAATGGCCCCAAACATCCCAAAAGTGGAAACACTTTTTGCCTCGATATGCCTCGTCTATAATATATACATTATACGTCTATAGTTGAATGATAAACGTCGACTAATGTAATAAATAGACTTACATGTAGCCAAGTACAAGGCCTGCAGCCTAAGTGCGTATGTGCGGGTCACTCGTGTCGGGAGGACAGGCGCAGATTATCATTAACAATAAAACAATCATCTAACGAAATTAATTTGGTGAGAACTGACAAATGATAAGGCGCCCGGGTCAGTGGTGTTACACGCGCTAAAAATTATTACTATCCGCGCATTGTTTTGGGTACGGACAGATTTGACCGTCGGAGATAACGTCGGTACAAGCTCATGTACCTAAACACATCACAGCGAAACAAACAAGCAAAACTGGAACATTCTCGTTTTTATTATCGACATATATAATGTGGATAATGAAACAAGACATTGTAGGCAAAATGTGGCAAAATCATGAACTTTCCTAAGTAAATAGTAAGAGTAATAGAATATAATCTTATACTTCAAACGAGACGATCTCGTATATATATAAGTCCGAGCAAACCTCGGTCTCCCAGGTACTATTGTTTAAAGAAAGTACGAGTCTACGGCTGATTTACAATCTACTGATAAGTGACAGATAGTTTATTTGCATATACTTTATGCTACTACAAAACTTCCGTTTTGATTCCGTTTCCGTGATTGTGAAACAGGCCGTAAGTATATTTCCTTTCAAGTGCAAAGCTTATTTTAGCAAGGTGCAAGGTATGAGTGGGTCGAGGGTTCAGATACGGGATGGCTATTTCTGTGGCGGCTGCGATCGCGCGGGCGTTCGTGTAATTGCCGCGGGAGCGACCGCAGCGCCGACGCCGACGGTTGATTTATCTGTCAGCCAATCGTGTTACACGTCGAGTACTGTCGTCCTGCCGCCTCTGACAAATTAACGACGTTTATAGTCGCACGAACCCCTCTAATGGCATCGATGGCCGAGAATACACGCTTTTCTAACTTGTCGTTTTATCGTAACATTAATTTCGAGCTAATGTATTTGTTAATGTTCATTGGTCGTTAGTTTTGAAGCGGAAACCACCAAGTCGATGATCTAGTGGCAAATGACTGACTGACCCCGGCGCTTTTGATCTGTTCGATCTTCGCGGACACGTGATCCGCACGTGCGGGGCGCCGCCCGCCCACCGCCCGCAGTCGGCAGTTCCCAGAACAGGTGGACGCATGTCACAGCATCCATATTCCTTTACAATAAGCCGCCGGCGTATAGAGGATACGGACTACGGTCAAATAATGTCAGGTCGGTGTCAAATGTCAACATTGTTTGGGATTCGGTCAGAACGGAACGGAATGTTTACTACGTCAAACATCTGTCGTCGTATGGACTTCGTGGCAAAGTCGAAAACCTGACGCGCCAGTGGAAAGATTCTATTAGAGGCGAGGACGCGTGAAAACGTTTGATAAATAATTTATTACAGAAGTAACAAATCTCGGCGCGCTATTTCGGTGACGGTTATTATAGTTGAAAGGGATTCCGGAACGTTTCCGATTTGAATTCATTTTTGATGGCCGCCAACAATTTTAACGAACGATTGTGCCTTTGTTGTGGTGGGCGCGGGAAAATATATTTTCAGCGGCTTAGGAGCGGCGCGGCGCGTCGCGGAGGACGTTCGGCGAAACACGGCGAGCTGTCACCGCCGGCCCTCATAAATTAGCCGGCCTGCTTCCGCCGCCGTCTCTATCGCACTCACATCATAACATACAACTGTCCCGCTCTAAAAACAATTAGCGACGATTCAAAGCTGCCGATTAGCCGAGCCAGAGGGTTGCGCTTTATTTCTCGTAATTATCGATACGGTATTTCTGATGAATATGTTTGGTACTCTCTTTTACAAAAGGATGGGATCCTTTTACCAGTGCGTAGATACCCAAGAGAAGTCTGAATAGGAAATAAGGAAGGCGAGCAGAAGGTATTTTGAATTAATTGAATATTAGTTAATAGTTATACTGTATAAGTGTGAAAAGTCACTTGACAGACAAAGACAGCAACGTTGTTTAAGTTATCCGCTGTGTAAATATTTTTAATAGTAAGGGGCGAATATTAATATATAACATTAATATTCGCATGTCAATTGATTTATTTTTAACCAATAACAACTGCTATGTTCTTGCAATGTTTTATGTCAATAAATGAATTATGAATATAGCCCGTTTTATGACACTGCCATAAATAGTTACAGCCATAAGAATACTCTTATTTCTGGCCTCAACCTTCGCCTTATAAATTATAATCATGAAAAACACAAACTATGTGTGTTAGTGTAGCTACTGTCGACAAGAATTACCTACGGGTGGACTCCTTCGTCTCTAAACACTAAACAGTAAATACTTTTGTATCTCTATACACTTATACACTATAACTACTTCTTAATGCCTTTTGGGAAACTTCGTGTTTCACGCTATTTGAACGCTGCCATAGTAATGCGATGATTGTCGGGGGACAATAAGAAAGCACTTGTACCTACTGTAGTTTATCGATATCGAGTGTCCCGCCACTGTCGGTTCATAAATACTCCTGTCATGTTCGGCGATGCTGGGAGCTGTTAAACACAACAGTGCGAGAACGTCGCGCTTGTACTGTAGTTTCAAGTGGATAAAGCTACATGTCCATCAGACAATTATCGCTAAATACTGATCCAAACAAATTGCCTTTTAGTTCACTTTAAAAATGTCCGAATAATGTTAATTGCACATAAGACCATAACTTAGTCACTGTCTGTCAAACCTGAAAAAGAAGTTTACAAATAAACGCTATGAAATATTATAGGAGACTTGGAGACCACAAAAAATTCCCATGAAAAATGTCATTACCACTGCAGTTTCTAATTAGAATTATATATTATATTAATGAGAATAGATGTGAAGCAAAAACTTACAGTACAGTTATGTGAGGATTGTGCAACCGAGATGTATGTTTGGCCGGTATGTTAAAGCTTATGTGGAGGAATGTGTGCTGAAGTCTAATATTTTTTAAATAATGCTTAGAAATACATAAAATTAATAAAAATAACAACAACACACTAGGTACCTCACATTTGTACCACACTACACTACGCACGGGCGTTTGATAGATACAATATCTTCGTCTTCTTTAAAATGGCCTCCCTTGAGGAATAGCCAGCGTCAGTCTACGATACAATCTCCGAATTACAGTTTTGTTACATATTGACGTTTGACAGTCTGTCACAACATTTACAATTTATTTTAATTTTATATAGTATAAGAGGCAAAAGAACCCTCATAAAGATCAAAATTAAAAAAATTATGAATGATTACGAGCTAATTTCGACTAGTATATATTAAGAGCGAAAATCCAATCCAATGATTTGAAACAATAGTTCGATAATAATTGAACAATAACGTTTACACGAGATTATAATAATAACGAATTATAGCGATAACGGGTGCCGTGAAGTTTTGATAACACTGAAGCGAGCTTACGATGTAGTAGTAATGCCCGCCTGAATGTAGCGCCCCTCCACACCGTGTCAGGCCGCACAGGGTTCCGTAGTATGTTTCTATTATTTTACATGTTTACTTATTATTTCGTCGTTTTTTGTAAGAAGTTCTCCAAGTACACGTAAGTAATTTCTATTACTCCTACAGCAAAGGTATCTAAGCTGTTATAGTTTTGCTTCAAAGTTCACCGCATGGACTACAAACATTATATTTTTCAGATTTTTCGGCTAGCTCGAAAAATCTGAAAAAAATAAGCTTAGCTTTTATAGGGGGTGCTTTAATAAGGCGTTCGCCCGAACGCCCTATTTTACCAAAATGTTTAATGTCTCGCAAACGGATACCTAAGTCAACGGACGGACGGACGGATATGACGAAACTATGAGCGTTCCAAGACGTCAACGTCAAAAGGAGAAGGTATATAATATATATTATAAAGTAGGAGTTCAATAAAGGGGAACTATTTCCCGAATAACAAAATATTATTTCATACTTTGTAGCGCATTTTTACGAATAGATAGGGAGGGGGCTGTGGCAGTGATTTTAACCAACTTCCAAATAAGGGGGCGGTTATACGTTCGGCTGTATCTAATATATATATATATATATATATATTGTATGTTCAACTTCCGCCAACAACAAATTCCGCCGTCTGAGAACCGATTTTCAAAATTCTTTTTTTGATGTAAAGTCCGTTGTCACCAAAGTGGTGACCTGATGATGGAATCCATGAGGAACCAAGGGAACTCCTCGAAATTGATATGGACACATATAGCGATTTTGACTTTTCTGAAGTAACCCAAGCATATGCTACCAAAGAGTAAGATTTTGCACTATATATAGGGTATAATAAGTTATACCCTGGATCCAAAAGTACTGAACAGAACTCCTGAGCCCTTATAGATACATGTTTGGGGATTTCAGCGTTGTTTATAGAACTGCAAGCATATGCCACTTTATCAATTACAGTAATCATCATCATCACCAACATCATCAAACCATACATCATCACATTATGACATAACAGGTACTTCTCATGGTATTGTACACCGACACGGATATCTTTGAACATTACTCTGCCGTTTGTGGACCGATTTGCAAAATTCTTTTATTTTTGTAAAGAGTCGAATTCGAAATGGGTCCTTTAGTCACGAAATTGAAGACCTGATGATGGCATCCATGAGGAAGCGAGGGAACTCCTCAAAAATTATAGGGACATCTATGGGGATTTCACTTTTGTGAAGTAAATCGAGCATATGCTACCAAAAAGTAAAATTTCGTGCAAAGGGTGTACCGCGGATCCAAGAGCACTGAACAGAACTCGTTAGACTTTAAAGATAAACGTGTGGAAATTTCGGCATTGTTTAAAGAACTGCAAGCATATGCCATGTTATGTAACTCACAGTAATCATCATCATCTTATATACAATACCTAATGGAAGCTTGACGCATATTCAAATATACATTCGAACGCTTATTTTAAACTTTCTTAAAATGTGTAAATGATAATATTATAAGAAATATGACTAAAAAGGGAAAAATATTATTGTTAAACAAAGCATATTACATAATATTGATGTCTTTATTTTGGAAGACGGTTTACATTTATTTTGCTTAAAAATAACAATAATCGTAATTGCTACGTCGACACAGCGTATCGTTACTACGTTACTACTACGTTACTACGTTACTACAGTACTACGGTACTACAGTACTACATTTACATACTCAGCAATTTTACTTACATCTGTAACTTCTAAACGATCATACGCCGCTACGGCCGCGCCACGGGACGCCCCGAGGTCCGCTCCCTCTGAACAGCGAAATTAGCAAAAAATTTATACTACGTAAGTACTTTTACTTTTTTCACTAGCTGGTAATCAGTTTGTTTTATCTTCTACGACCAGAGAGTAACGCGACTTACCGCACGTGTGGTAATCACCGGCAACCGGGAGCAGTTAAGAAAACAAAGAGCTGCAGTGGCCTCTCTCATTACCGCGGCTGTGGGCAGAGACAGAGCAAAGTTGAGCTCCAGGGGCCGCGTCGAGTGGCCGGCACGGTAGCGTGTTTGCGCAGCGGCGCGCCTCTCGCGCTGTGTGGCCACTCGAGATTACCGCGCCGCCGCTGTTTGCCCGCGGTCGCCAGTCGCCGCTGCCGGCTACCTGCGCGAGCGTTTCAATTGTGGGGACTTGTTTGTTCGCATTAGCGGCTAGTTGTGTAGCGTTTTGACTCCAACAGGAAGCTAACTAGGCCCTAATTGCTACACAATATAGCAAGGTTTGCTTTAGCTGTCACAATATACTACTATATTCGATAACGAACCGAATTCTCTTGTTTCTACGAACTGATTCGGAGCGGCAGTCGGTTTTTGAAATAAAAACATACGCATTTTTCGCAGCAATATGAGTCACAAAGCCCCGACATAATTTACAAATACGAGGAAAGATCATAAAGACTTTAAAAACGGAGCTGTCGTTGGCGTATTAAATTTCAGCAAATATTTGTCATATTAATATGACAAGCGTCGTTTTCTTTGCCGAGGCCAACCGCTTGCATTAGGGATAATACGACGTTGCCGAGGTATTTTTATTTTTTTACGTTTTAATATAATTATATACTTACATATGTATAACTAGATGTCCCGACACACGTCGTTTTGTCTTAACTACAACCTACAGTCTACACCTACATCTGCACCTACCAACCCACATACGTATTTGAATATGGTACAATTCAATAAACTATCTTATATTATTTCACCAAATTCTTTTCTATATTCCTTCTTTTTATCGACGTTTACATTGAAATTACGATGGTTAAGACCAATCTCCAGAACTTTTTGGGCACAAGCCATCATCAAATTGTCTTCTCGTCACTGGAGTTGGAGGGAGGGTCCCCACTCTGGAGTCAGAAGTCACAACATGATTTTTGTTAATTACATGACCTTAGCCAACCTCGGCCACATATTTTGACTCCGTGACAAATCGTCTACCACGACAGGAGTGGCAGCTGCGGGCTGCCCCGCGGTGTCATAACTCACCCCGGCCAATTAGTGGTCGCACGTGCCCGACCCGGAGACTCGCAGGTGGGCAGGCGGCGATGTCTCTAGTTTCCGCAAACTGGAGATTCGTGGATTCAGAGGTGAGGACTACGCCTTGTGGTGTACGAGGAGCCAATCAATCAATCAAATTTAATGCGAAAAACATGATTTATTTTTTTTCAATTATTTATAAAGATTTCTTATGTTTACGCGAATATTGTTCATTGTTTTAAACACGGATTGTGTCGGCGGTGGAAAAGAAAAGTGCACCGCGACACAATCCGTAAGTGTTTAAAACAATAATTATACAGAATTAGAAATTGATACAATTTGAAAATAACCACGCGACTATGAGCGCGCCATAATTTTGAATTTCGAACGTCAAGACTTACGATTGCCAGTTGCGATACCCTAGCCTAGAGCATAGAGTGAAAACTAACATTATGACGTCACACGCGCTCGGATTTGTTCGAGACCTGTCGGCGTGTCGTCGGTACTGGATTCAAAAATTAATTTTTATTTCGATATAACTTTTGAACTATTGCGAAAAAAAAATAGTTTTGTTACAAAACTATATACACCTACCTATTAATTTTCCATTTATCACAAAAAAAAAATTCAAAATCCCAATTACAACATGTCCCATCCGAACCGCGTTAACTTTTAACCTCGTTAACGGACAGTTATGTCATCTGCAATTAGTTACTAAGCTTTATGGGGAAGAAACAGTCGCGGATATTTAAAGATCACTGGGGTCGCGGGGTTCCGTCGGTCGGGGTAATACGACTTTATACATACACATCATCGTCACACGTTACGCAAGCTATTTTAGTTATATTGTTATAAATAAATAAAATGAATTATTTTGCTACCACAATATTATTACTGTTATATATACTCCTACACACAACAATACTTGTCTAAAAATGATTAAGTATTTAATTATATTGATAAAAGTTAGTAATTCAGTATTTTTTTGTACTTGTTATAAATATAGTAAATACATACTTAATTACATACATTACATAAGTACTTAATTTAACTACTATATTCTTGTTTATTTATTTTTATTTTATAGCAGTAAATACATACTTAATTACATACATTACATAAGTACTTAATTTAACTACTATATTCTTGTTTATTTATTTTTATTTTATAGCAGCAGCAGAAACCCTGATTTAGGTAAAGGCCTCCCCAGAGACGGTGGCTCTTGGCTTACAGTGACGAAACTACAACTGTAGTCATGTAACTCAAAAGTATCTGGGTAACCGAGCTTTGCTCGGAATTTTGGTCAATTAAAAAAAATAGAAAGAATCACAATATAATTATCAGACCGGGATTCGAACCCACCACATTGCGAAAATTTGGAGCAAAGCAAAAATTGTAAACATACGCATATCAAACTGTGTTCGGACTGGCATAGGTGAGTCGAAATTATTGATATATTGTTGCACGACGATATAAAAAATATTTATAGCTTAAAAATGCGCAGTTTCGCAGGTATACGACCTAGCTAGGTCGATTTTTCTTGCCTAAAACTCCCTACATACTACATTTCATGGTTATACTTGCAGCCGATGTCAAGAAACCGATTATATATATATACAAGATTGTCTCGTTTAAAGTATAAGATATATTTTTTGGGAAAATTTTATTTTTAGCTTAGTTAAATAACTCTCGGACAAAAGTGTCGTGTTTTCCTCCGAAGCTTTTATTGTAAGTGTACCTTTACAAATTAGTAACGGTAGCGGCGGATAAATATGTCTCCGGCGTATACATATTTTTTCTGTGGAGGCCGGCTCCTGTTTGTCGCCATTACGTTGTTGACAGTGCGCGCGGCTAATGCGTGCGCAAACACCGCCCCGCGCCCCGCGCCCCAGTGTTGCCAACGTTGTAGTCTTACAACTAAATTTAGAAGCTTTTTACCCCCTTTATTAGGCATTTATTGGAACGAAGTTCCTTATCGCGCGTTGCGAAAGGGGGCTAGACGGAAAAAATTAAGACTAAAAGTAGTAACGACACTTTTTGGTATAGTTGTAAGCCGTGCAGCGTGCGCGTGTTTGTCTGTCTCTCTCTCTCTCTCTCAATTATTACTAAAATTGAGCCTACTGATTAAGTTTATATTACATTATATTTGTTAATAATAGAAAAAATATTATTATAACTTAAAAAAAAAAAAATTATTACAATTCCTTCACTAATTAATCGAAAGGAACTTCGTTACATCCGGGTTTCCCTTGTCACCTCTCAAGTTTTTGTTAGAAAGTTTTTAGTAGGAAACAACCTCAAGCCGCAAGCAAACCGAAGTTTCCATGAAGTAATGCTTTGCAAAATAGCCTATGTAAGTCACAAAAAACCAAAAAAATGTATATTTTAGCGACATGACACCTTACCTAACACACGTCACGCGTCACGCGTCACACGTCACGCGTCACGCGTCACGAGTCGCGTAAAACGGCCAGTTTTATTTTTATATACGTAATATTTGCAACAAACTGTCTTGTTTTTGTTTTGAACAGTAAAATTATCATATTTACGACACAATAAACTCAAAAATATTGTTTTTTTTTTGTGTTTTTAGGGATTTCAAGTTTAGTAGCTATTTCGGTAGTTCTTTGTCTCTTTTAGTGGTTCTTTAGTAGGAAACGAT
This sequence comes from Phengaris alcon alcon, assembly GCA_037179445.1. Taxonomy (NCBI): domain Eukaryota; kingdom Metazoa; phylum Arthropoda; class Insecta; order Lepidoptera; family Lycaenidae; genus Phengaris; species Phengaris alcon. The sequence goes on from JAYRCH010000140.1 coordinate 168,547, forward strand.
GCGAGATTAGTAGTTTCGCAATAACTGAGTTGGCAATACTGCACCGCCCCTCCCGGGCGCCCGCGCCGCGAGTACCGAGGCCACCGGGCCCCGGCAGTGAACATTTGGTAAATAATGGTACAGCAACAGCCACTATCGAAGAGTGTTATCCAACATACGGGAGGCCTATCGGCTAGTAGCCGATGTGGCAAAATCACCCAACACTTGAAACATCAAGGAAATAATCCGTTTTGCAACTTTTGCTACCCTCGTCCTTGTAACGTGACGTTACGCGTTAGGACAAGGATCGGATTCAAGGAGGAAGAAGGAAGGATGAAAATCTAAGGGTTGCATACGAAAGAAGTCACATCAAGTATGTAATACAATTAACATATAAATCTCGGTGTAAATACTTTCTTAGAACCACTTACCTCAACGTCAAAGTCAAATTTTTTTATTCAAAATTGGTATTTTTATACACTTTCTGAACGTCGGTGTACATGTTGCCTACCACCGGTTCGGGAACTAGCCCGGAAGGATAATCTTATACTTTAAACGAGACAATCTTGTATAAGTATATATAATCTGAATCTTGGCAACAAGACTGCAAGTATTACCATGAAATTTAGGTCTTATCCCTTGTAAACTGAGCTTTGTTTAGCTGTATGTACCTATATGTTTATATTTTCTTACGTCGTGCAACAATATAATTATCAATAATTTCGACTCTATTAAGTCAGTCTGATTGGCAGTTTGGTACGCTTATGTATAATTTATGCGTTGTTCGGAAATTTGGAATGTGGTGGATTCGAATCCCGGTTAGATAAATATTTTTGTGATGTTTTTATTTACTAGAACTCCGAACAAAGCTCGGTTACCCAGGTGCTTATTAATATATTATGCTAGTAGTTAGGATTACTATTTGTAAAGCATGTTAAGAATAATTAATCTGTTACATGCTTTCTAGTCTCTTCATTTTCGCGCAAAACTGACCACAAATATCCCCCTGAACTTTTGACGATGCCATCACATCGTCCCCCGTCCATACATGGAAGGTGTGCCGGAGCCCGGAGACTCACAAGAGCGTTGACTCCGCGCCGAGCGAACGGTGCTGGCACTTATATGTCGATAACATGTCGGTTCGGTAGCGTTAACTTGCACGGCGCACGCTCTTCTGAAATACAAACAGAGACGCGTCGCCCCGAAAGTACGCTTGGCGCTTGTGGTCAATACTAAAGTATGTAAAGGCCCCTTTACATGCATGATACAGACGATTTAACTTAAAATCGTTCCATTGTAAGAGAAATTAGTTGCTAAAGTAAGTCATTGCTTATTATGTAAATAGTAAATATATTTTGGTTATAATTAGGGCCCTGTTTTCCATTATTTTTTTGCAAAATGCATAATCTTCAATACGTAAGTAAACTTTGAAGCAAGTAGGGCCTCTACCTTACTTAAGGCTATTTGCTCGATGCGGATTGTCCAAACAAAACCCGATACGCTCCTAATGCGATTTGTCTACAAATGGCTGCTGTTTGTTGTCCTGGACAGCTGCTAATTGCCAACAGTGAGCTGGCAGGCTGGCTACCATCACACCGGTATGCGCCGTTTTCGTACTGAGTACCTTGCAGTGTCACTTACACAGTGACACTGCATGTGCATGTGTGTGTGTGTCGTGGTTAGGTAGGTTAGATGTAGATTGTAGGTTTTGTTTTTGTAGGCTGGACGTGTGGGTGTAGTTACATATTTATTCCAGTTAATAGTTGGGAATTAAGTCGGAACAGTGTGTCGAGTCAGCGAGTTAGTGACCTATAACTTTGCTCGACTGTGGGTTTCGTAGACTCGTAGCGTTACATTATGTAGGCTTACTGTATAACTAAATACCTACATTAAGTACAGAAAAATAGAATTAAAATGAAATGTTTGGCATAAGTAATGTTATTTTTATCACCATAATTATTATTGAAAATCAGCTCCCAACAAAATAATGAACCGGGCAATCAGTGTGCTGTACTGGTGAACACAAGTGATAGATTTAATGAAGCCGATAATACGCCGATACTGAGCCGATACCGAGCCGACACCGAGCCGACACCGAGCCGACACCGAGCCGACACCGAGCCGATACGATGGCGGTGGTTACTTAATTTGGCCATTAAGGGCTCGTGCCGTGATAACCTATGATAACGACGGGTTCATTACACTAGTTACCATGATGTTACACCTACGGGATAGGCCTTACGTTGGCGCTCTCCGTCCTGTCAAGCGAAGAGTCATATTATTGTTGATGTGATCTGTAAATACTATTTACTACTACTATTGTAGTATTATTTATTATATTATTTATTTATTTATTTACCAAGCGATTACATTAATGAACAGTTTACAATCATAATAATTTTAGTGTCGCGTGCAATGTTACCTAAACCTATAAAGCGTACATGACAGTCCTCATTGAGTACCTAATGTTATATAATTACAAATTGTAGCGGTGGACCCCAAACTAGGCATAGCCCGTATCTTGGAGGGTTAGTCTTAGTCCGGGTTTGACTTATCACTTATCTTTCAATTTTACTAGTGGTTGGAAATTGGCGCGCTTGCGTGTCATATGAAATACTTAGATTAATAAATCAGTATGGAAACAAATTAATATAACAATATAATATCAGCTACAGCTAGTCAATTTTGTTAAGCAATGCATATAAAAGTGAAAGTTTGTGAGGATGGATGGATGGATGGATGTTTGTTTGTTACTCTTTCACGCAAAAACTACTGAACGGATTTCGATTTAATTTGGTGCAGTAGTATTTTAGGCTCTGGATTATAACACAGACTACTTTTTATCCCGAAAAAGTACAGAGTTCCTGTGGGATACTGTATTTACGCAGGGGGAACCGCGGGCAATAGCTAGTTGTCTATACTAATCAATACTATCTATAGTCTATCTACTAATAAAATAAAGAGGAAAGATTTGATTTTTTGTTTGCATTGAATAGGCTCCGAAACTACTTGACCCATTTTGATGAAATTTGACACGGATATAGAAATGAAATGAAATGAAAAATGAAATGAAAATATACTTTATTGTGCACAATCAACAGTTACACACAATATAAATTATACAAAGAACAAGACGGAAGTACACAAAGGCGGCAGATACACAACAATAGAGTAGATCACGGGGATGGACATAGGCTATTTTTACCGTGGCTAAATGTACGATTCCACTTGCATGCTTATGTCAAATATATTTTGTTTTAAACTTCGCCGTCGTAATAAGCGATGGCAGCTTGGCTAAAGTCTCTGGTTCCCCATAGGCTTCTATTATATTATGCAATTTTGTATTTTTTAGATTTGAAATCAGAGATGCTTCAGAAACATGGTATCTACATACATCATACGAATATGAAAACTCCATTTGTCTTAAGCCCATTCTTTCAGTGAAAGCGATAACGGTTTTATAAAGCCCATGTTTTATTACCCGACTATGGCAAAGCCAAACGAAAGGGTAATGATTTTGGCATTCTACGTATGTATGTATATTTGTTCCCTCGTAGCGTCTAAACTGCCGATTTTAATAAATGAGCTGACAATATATTCGTAATGATGCCGCGGGTATTAACGCCACAAATATTATAGGTTATATTTGTGGCGTGCTCGCATACATATGTCAAAATACACGTTTAAAATGCTGTCGTACCAACCCAGTTGTCCAATTTTCGAACATTACGTAATATAATACTATGTATAAATATATTTTTTATTTTATACATATTATTATTTTACCTTCATTAAATATATTTTATTTTATAAATATTATAATATTATTATTATCGTTCTTAAAATCTAGAAAAAAAATTGGCTCGCTCCGCGCTCGTGAAGAACATTTTTTTTAAATTTCAAGTGTTTTGATTAGGTACTTATCTTATACTTTAAACGAGACAATCTTGTATATAATATATAATCGGAATCTAGGAAACGGCTACAAGTATTACCATAAAATTTAGTATTCAGGGAGTTTTGGAGGAGAAAAATTGATCTAGCTAGGTGACCTACAATTCCTTAGATTACCTACCTACGTCATATTGCGTACAAAATGTTGAATTTGAACAAACCGAATATAACTTTAGAAATTAACAAATCTATAACTAAAATAGGGGCCTATGCTGGTTAGTTTGTGCAATGATCAAAACCCATGTAGTACTTAAACTGAATATATTTTGTCTCTTCTATTATATACTACTACACCTCCGTCCGTAGCAGGAGTACAACATCTACTAATTTATTCCTATATATTTTATCAAAGGGCACCAAGGCTCGCTATGAGGCTGGCGACTGTGCCGAAGCTAGAGATACATTTAAATAAAGCAGTATAATATAATAACTAGCTTTTTACCGCGGCTCGGCCCGCGTAAGTATAGTATCGGGTATCCCACGGGAATACTTTTTCGGGATAAAAAGTAGTATATGTTTTAATCTAGAGCCTAAAGCACTGTTATACCAAATTTAATCGAATTCAGTAGTTTTTGCGTGAAACAGTAACAAACATCCATCTATCTATCCATACTCACAAACTTTCACATTTATATCAGTAGTAGAATATATATATTTAAAAGAATAATTGCATAAAAACATATGCGTTCGCAACGCCGCGCAGTCCGGCCACCGTCGGCGATAACCCCCGACCCACCGATAGCTGCGCCCGCGCAGCCGCGCCGCCAGTCGCCGCTGCACTCGACAGCACAACCACTACAGCGACATGCTATTGTAGAAACTACCGAAAACCTCTATAAAACAACTTGTACTTCTAAAGTGGCACAAATTAACAGTTTTCTGTTTTGTCGAAGTTTACTCTCAATACGTGTTCGTAGAGTCTAGAAAATATAGAAATCTACAAACATGTAAATAGCATAATTAGCTGTGCAATTAATCGGTTGAGTGCGAGACATGTGAATGAAGGCGGCTGACCCGCGGCGACCCGCGCCGACCCGCGCCGATAGTGCCCGAGCCGGCGCGGAGTACTGATGGCGCACCGCGCAGGAGTTTGTCGCGCGTGTAAGAGATTTAATAAGTATTTCTAAGGAATTGTAGATCCCCAACCAATACAGCTGAGTGCTTCTTTATGCCATTGATATCCGCAATTGATATTATTAAGTCGTCAGAGACCGGAGTCACTGGGACGCATCACACAGCATAATTCGACGAAGTTCGGGAATTCATCGGTACTACTAATTGCAGTGTTTCTAAGGACTTAGAAACCACGGATCTCTAGAGAGCTTTGACTCGAGTGGTTGCAGGTTACGGCATGTATTAATGACACTTTCAGATCTCAAGTACATTTATACGGATACTCTATCGGTGATGGAAGACATCGTTAGGAAACCCCAACAGGGCGTATGGTTGATCCCAGACAATACGTCTGGGATCAACCAGTCATTCCTCTGGACTGAGCTGACTATGTTGTGAGAATGCCGTGTGTGCTGGGCAACCATAATTATTATTATTCAATCAATATATGCCATTTAAAACTGCATGTCTCAGGCACTGCAGAATTTAAGCGGTTTCTTCGCTCGGAGAATACATCCAATAACGGATGCAAAGGCCTGAGTTAAGTCTAAGGACTTCTGCTAGATCGGCATATCCAACCTACGTCATATGAAATTATTCCCATAAGTTGCCTCATAATAGTTTAATTGATATATTAATAAATTGCGTTCAAAATGATTTTCCTAAAGAGTTTTTAGCATGATCTATTAGCATAGAAAATTGCAAGTTTCTGAGTCTCATAGTTTAGAATTTCTAAAGGGGGAGAGACCAACTAATAAACCTATTTGGAGGCCGATTTCTCGTAAATGGTTGACTTTGTAAAAATGTCACGTATTAAACGTTGCTTTTATTCAAAAAGACCTATTCAACGATACCCCACACGACGGGATAGAACGAAAGAAAAAGCTTCATCCCCACTTCACATGTATGGAGAGCCACCCCTAAAATATAAAATTATTGTTATTTTATGATGCCAAAACCGAGATCAATACACAGTCTATAATTGTACCAAATTTCATCCATTTATATTCATAACTACAGAAGCGCGGACAGACAGACAGAGCGAAACTATAATGTCGTACCTGTGTAATGTCGTACCTCAAAATAATGCCACAGATTACTAAAAAAGTTGTTACGTAATGACAGTGCGGACGAAGCTCTTAGCTCAAGAACATTAATCGGTAATCGCCGAAATTGTGGCATCAGTGTAAACGTTCTGCAGTACATAGTTCTAATTGATTATATACTTTTAAAACTTGTTTGAAAGTAGCTTTGTCGATAAAAATGTGATTTGAAAACAGCATATCTCATGCGACCGCTCGCGGCAGCCATAATAGTAATTGATTTGGGACGTTCCATGGGATTTTAGATAGGGCAAAATATGGCTTCAATAATATATTGGCACATTATTTTATTACAAGATCATGAAGGCCATGAAGCGAATAACGAAGACTTTATTCATTCTTACAAAGTCCTGGAGAAATTGGCAGAATTTTGGGACCAAAAACAGGAACAGTCGACAATCATGAGGTTTGTACGTCTACCTAATGTCATGTGTTCCACTGCTCTCTGGAAGCCTCACAGGCGACTATTTCTTATATGAACTTTTGTTAAAATGTAGAGATGTGTTTGTTTTGTGCTTCAAAACTTCTGTTTGAAATAGACAATTATATTTTTCAATCTTAATTTTAAAATATAGAGTTCCTCTACCAGTCACGGATAATGATTCGATTTAAAATCCCTTCATTATTGTGCCGGATGAGTAATGCAACACAGCAGTCGAAGCACGTTTGTCGGTTTGCTGCACTCAATTCATGAGGTAATCACCTTTCAAACTTTTTCACATTCCCAATTTGCTTCAAGTGGACTAACACAGTTGTATCAGTAACACCGCAGCCTGCAGCTAACTTGGACGTGGTTTGCGATGGATCCGCTTCCACAATAGCCTTCAATTCTTCATTTTCAACTTTGGTCTCCGGCCGTCCACGGGGCTTTTTCTGCAGGTTGAAATTTCCAGAACGAAAACGTTGGAACCCAAAACGGACTGTGTTTTCTTTTGCGACACCGCCGCCATACACATCATTAATCCTTCGAGCCGTTTCTGCAGCACTGGTGCCACGGTGGAACTCGTACTCGAAAATAATATCGCAAACCACGTCCGAGTTAGCTGCAGGCTGCGGTGTTAGTGATAAAACTGTTTTAATGCACTTGAAGCAAATTGGGAAGGTGAAAAAGCTGAAAGGTAAGGAAAGCTCAATTCATGAGGTACCCACCTCATGAATTGAGTGCAGCAAACCGACAAACGCGCAAATTGGGAAGGTGAAAAAGCTTGAATGGTTGCTTCAACTCCGATGGGGCAGTCTAAAGCGCCTTCAAAGATTTTATTGATTCCTGTCCGAATGGTTTTTTTAGTAATGGAATCAGTGAACTACCTATGAGATGGTAAAACTTCATAGATAGCAATGTACTCTGATTAAATAAATATATTATGTTTAAAAAAAATCGACTTTATGTTCCTCCTTTATAAAACGCCAATTTCATATGTGATGACCTAATATTATTATGATGACATAGGTACTCACTAGTTATCAGAGTTTTGTGCACCGATATCGAAGTCTTTGAAATTTTGCTATTGCTAAAATTATATTTGTGATCATCATCATCACTTTAGAATATTTAATGCTTACTGCTACATTTTTGCCGCCTACTATTACATTATACAATCATTATTATTTAATAATATAGTATCTAATCAATATTATCACTGGTGATGATATTGAGTAGGTCCACAGATCGGTAACGCTTATTTGGGGAAATACCACGCCTTGTCAGAACACTGGCATAAAAGAACGCTTGAGTTTGTCTTGCCGAGAGAGTGAGAATAGCGGAGACATTTTGTATTAATAACTTTCTTAAAATGTATAAATAATAATAATTTAATAAATATAACTAAAAAGAGAAAAAATATTATTTTTTAACAAAAAATTAAAACCGACTTTCATAGTAAAAATGCATAAAAAGTATGAAATAAAACTTATTTCCTAAATTCCCGTTTTAAATTCGGCTAAAGTTTTAACAATTTCTCTCGTCAATCTTCATAATTATGAAGCCGGTGCCAGCCAAATTGAACGTGAGTTCTATAACATATTGTCTTATCAGGATGTTGTTGTTAATGACAAATAATATTTATGAAACTCTATGTTGTACAATGTGACAAACCTCCACCAGATTTTGTAACAGATTAAAAAGATCAAGATAAGTACAGAATACAGATAATTAATTTTTCTAAATAGATGGCTCTGAAAGGCTGTACAGTGTACTCACCGGCCTCCATGGCATAGCCCGCGGCGGCCGCGGCGGCGTGCAGCGCCCCGTACTCCTTGCCGTCCATACCAGCGAGCATCATGGCTGATGGCACAACCCGCACAACACTCACATACCCTGCCCCAGAGACTGCGGCGCGGACGTGCGTCGCTCGCGGCGCGGCGGTGACATGTGCAAGCGCGCCGCGGCGCCGTGCGTGCGCGCACCGCGCCCCGCCTCGCGCCGCCATTGGTGCGTATCCACCAATCGCCTCGCTCCATTTCGAACGCTTTCCTTTTTCCATGTCGCCATCTATTTGAAGCGTGCTGAGGCATCTCCGAAGCGCACTGCAGAATATTGAACCTTGCGGGGTGGGAATAGACGCGAGATCGATCGGGGGCGAACGGCGGACCGTGTCTTTTCCCGTTCGGTCGGTTGCGCTCGGGCAGCGTGCGACGAGCGAAGAAAATGTCCCGCAGCGGGGCGGGCGGGGGAGGACGGCGAGGTTATATATTTAATGTTATGGATGTGTGCGGACGTTGTAATTGATATTTTATGTTTGTTAATTTTGTTAACAGCGGTCGAGATTGTTTGCTTAGCCGTTTTATGCGTAGCTTTGTACTCTGCAGGCGCTTTCGTAATTACATTCCGACATGGCAAACTCTGATTGTTTGATTGTTTAAATACGCGTGATCCTTTAAGTTGTTTAAATTTAATTAATTATTATTTACCAGGCATTAGGACAAAATCAATAGATAGTACCCACAGTATAAACACTACCTGCTCGTTTTCGCTTTACAATCTAAAGGGGCTCAGGTTATAGAAATGAATAGAGAATGCGTCGGTAACTTAACTCGACCAAAAATATCGTTATATTTGTAGTATATTATGATTTATTATAAAAGATTATTAAATGATTATGTTAATACGTACTGTATATAAAGATGATTTAAGTTGTAATATACAATTAATAAATAAAATACATCACATTTTATTACATAATTTATATAATAAAGATATTATTGAGGCGTGACAACATATTATTTAATAGAGAATGTGTTTAGAATCTCTAATGCTTAGTCATTTTACTATTATTATACCTACCCTCTCGATCCCCGTCGGATTCGTTATAGCTAAGTACTTGTATTTTATTAAATAACATAGCCTAACTGTCTGCCAAGAGCATGTCAGGACATGTCTAAGGATGGTTCCGTATCTTAAACGCGTAACAGGTTTTTTCAAATTACTTCACAAAGTACTGTCCGATTTAGTTCAAAATAATTTTCCTAAAGATTTATGATCTATGCTTGGAAAATTTATTGTCAATTTGCTTATAGATGGTCCCGGCGACTATTTAAAAGGGCATAGGTTCAGACTTCAGGCACTGATAAATCAGTTTTACAGTTGCGGATAAATCACAAGTTTAGTAACTTGTGATTTATCACAAGTTACTAAACTTGTGATATTATATTATTATGAAATACACATAGGTAACCTTCTACCTTAACCTTCTTGTTTTGTAAGGAAAAATCGGGTTATATAGTTAAAAACTAAATACGCAAAGGTTTAAATACTACTACGCAAACTATATTATAGCCTATGTTACCCGCGCCATTATTACAAATCTATTATTTAATTTGCCACATTAATTAAAACCGAGTCGGTAGTTTAGTCGCTACGAAGGAAAAACATACATACCTACGTGAATCGACTGTCAAAATCACTATGGCCAATTCACACCGAAATGTAAACTTTGTGTAGTGAATAAGGTTTAGTTTTTAATAGCTATCTAGAAAATGCAGCGTCGCGTATCGTCGCGGTGTGAATTGACCCTCCCCCCTTCCCTTTAGATTCGCCGTAGTCGGGTAAAAAACGTCGCAAGTAGCGAACGCAATAAGCCGCCGTCGCGTTGGCGGCGCAGATCTAAGCTCGGGTTGCTGTTAATTACGCAAATATGCGGTAAAAACTGTGTTAATTATAGCAAATATGTGGCCGGGCGCAAATGACTGCCGCAAATGTAGCGGAACCACCGCCAGACACGCCGCCACGCCGCCACGCCGCCACGCCGCGCCGGGGAGCCGGGGAGCCGGGGAGCAGGGACAAACACCACCACCTCTGCGTGTTCCGGCAGAACGTAGTCTTTGTCTACCAATAGTTCAGGAATGTTGTTGCAGATACATACTCTAAGGGTCAGTTCACACCGCGACGATATGCGACGTTGCATTTTTAAGGTAGCTATTCAAAACCGATCCTTATTAACTACACAAAAAGGTACAAGTTTGAAATTTCATATGAAACCAGTCAAACTGTGCACACGCGCTGTGCAGCGCGGTGAAACACGACATTCGAACTCTTACAACGAAACATGTATCTTCTTGTATCATGAATAAAATCCAATTTTGAATAGCTATCTTAATAAAACATGCAGCACCATGCCCGCATGTCGTGTGTCGTTTCGTTTCGGTGTGAATGGACCCTTCTGTTCTAACACACCGCCTAGTTCTGTCCGTTTCGGCAGAAGTCTGCATAACATTCCGCAGTCGTCGCACTCTCTTCTTCTGTGCCTACACCTCGGTGTGTACACCTCCGGTGTGTACCACGTCCTACCTAGCCAGTAGCCAGTAGCCAGTCACGCTGCCTCCGGCAAGTACCACCGCCCGGGCCGCCAGTCGCCCAGACTGTTTAGCCGCTCTACATAATTCGGCAGTATACTCTGTTCGAATCCAATTGAATAAACATAAAAGCTGTAATTGTATCAAATTCAGGAGTCATTGTATTTCTTTATAAGACGGTAAATATTAATTGTCTTCTGTAGGTACATACAGGCCGAGTTGCGTGGGTACACTGCGTAGCCTCCACTTTCTCCTGCCTCTGAAAACATTATGGCAACATAATCGAATGAGACACAAATCGTACGATGTTAAGCGATTAATACTGACCTGGCAACACTGAAAATGCTGTAGAGATAGGCTATTCAATGCACGTAATACGTATATTGGGGTTTCTGCAGACGTCTGCCATCTGCAACTGAGGAATGTTGTTGAGATGATCGCCGCTGTTCCTTCTGTAATCTGTATCTACTCGTACATAAACTTTACGAAATCTTTCCGCTATCAAACATTTGTAAATTGAAGACGCCTATCGGTACCAGGGTCCCATTAAATTTTTATGTGATTGAAACTCTAAGGCATTATTGTTCAGTTGGTCGATAAAGGGCGGCGCGTGAAGGCCGGGCGCGGGCGGGGACGGCGGGCGCGGGCGGGGAGGAGATAGCGCGCACAATCGCCGCCGTAAACCCGCCACAATTGGGCATTAACCACAGCGGCTGCACGAGAACAATGGCGCCCCCTCCCCCGTGCCCCGCGCAGCCCGCTCTCGCCCGTGCAGCCTGCAGACTACAGGCGTAATCGCGGTATTACAATAGTATAAAATCTCAGTTCTCGAGTCAAGACTACACTGTGTTCAGATACAATTTAATCTGAACGTAAGCAACTCGATATATGCGACAAAGGAGAGCTGTTTTGTAACTTAGCAGCCCAGCACCGTCAACGCCCGGCCGGCACTATGTATGAGTATACAGAGTTATAGGTTATGTCTTTGTTAATCCTTTAAGGTGTTCTAGTTTGCTTCATTTTTAATATGTCCTACGACGAAACCCATATTTCAAAATTATTATTTACGAGATTTTTGACTTTTAGCACCAGCCTAGGATCTGGGATCTAACCCACGGGTAGGTTAAGGTTAACTTAAGCACAATATTTTAAATATTTTTTTATGTAGCAAAAAATCTCCAACCGGACAGAAGTAACACCAAGCTGTCTTCGCAACTGTTGTCCCCATTGAAAATAGCTGTCCAATGACATAATATATTAGCTTTTGCCCGCGGCTCCGCCTGCGCTTATACAAATTTTTCGATATAAAATGTAGCCACTAGCCTAAGTTTTAATCCAGAGCCTAAACTATTACGATACCAAATTTCATCAAAATCCGTTCATTAGCTTTTGCGTGAAAGAGTAACAAATATCTTCATGAAACTTTTACATTTTTAATATTAGTAGGATGTTATTTCTATTGGGGGAGTTCCCAGCTCCCAGTCCATCGCTTCCAGGCTTCATACATTTAAATGACACAATTACCGTGCAATAAACAATTAACAAACACAATTTTTGTGTTAACGTCTAGAGCAAAGTTGCCCTGAACTGAGCCTACCGAGCTCACCGAGCCTCCTGCGCCTGGGCATATTCTTAGAACACTGGCACGACATATTGTAGTCGGTACGATGCAGTAGATAAGAGTTGCACAGATCCCTGAGCCCAGGCCCCGGGCGACCTGCCCCGGAGTAGAATGGTGTATCTACTATTATAGATCATCGAATTTTAGGATCTAATTTATAAGCAGGTTGACCGGTGTCATAATTAGTTCTGCTTCTTCTTTTGGCATATGTCTCCCCTGTAATAGAAGTTGCCAACGTCAGAATGCTGGTGCGTGTGTTCAGTGAGGAGCCGATGATGCGTACAACTGTACGCCATTCCCTTATTGTAGAGTGTATTTTATTTTATTTTTTAACATTCGGAAAACTTACGGCTACATACAAGAACAATTAGAATTACTCAAAGAAGAAGGCCACTTAAAAGTTTTCACATATAAATAGAAGAACTAAAAACAAATATGAAATCGGTAGTTAACTTAAAAGTAGAAGTGGAAGGTGTACAAGCGCAAACAACACAATATAATATGAATAAAATCATGATGTAAAGCATTTTGTTGCAAGACAATTTTTCATTTTAGAAACATTGATATTAAATAAGTCTAGATCACACGAAATTTCATTGAAATTTCTGCTGGCACGTATGAGAAAACTATTCTGCCTATATGTACTGCTAACACAGGGATGTGTAGCAACTTGGGCCTCTCGCCGCGTCGCGGTCGTTTAGGGCAGTTGACCGTGCCGTTCGCTATTTTAAAGAGGTTTGATAGATCCGCAATTCGTCGCCGATAACTTAAGGGTAAAATGTGGAATTTTTTGCAACGAGTATCGTAAATCGTAAATACGAGTTTCAAACTGTAGAAAATGAAGGAAGCGCCTTTGGATGCATTCAATTATATTGATATAACAACTATAATTTGGATTCCACACTCGAGAAGCATGTTCCAAATGGCTACGGACAAAAGCGCAGTAAAGAATTTGGAATGTTTTTATATTATTAAACTCTTTGGAAAATCTTAATATAAAACCAATGTGTGTGGGAAAAACCAATGGGAATGGCTCATGCAGTGAATTGATGCGCACCTCATGCAAATGCGAGTTATATTTACTAGTATATAAGCAGAATAATTATAATTTGGTAATAATTTTATGATATTAAATTGGCATGTCATTGACGGTTGTATTGTGACTGCAGCAGGTCTAAAATAGCCTATGTATGAAGTGAGTATTACTATGAAACATCAACTATTCACTTAAATTATTATAATGACGACTTTCAGGTCTAAAATGGACACACATTTTAGACCTGAAAGTCGTCATTATAATACACATAAAATATAAGAACTCATAAAAATACAATACGCAAAATACTTTAGAAATAGAAAATGACATTACACGAGAAGTAAAGCCTTAACTGACGTAAGCCGTAAGGCGTAGGCGATTATATTTAGTCCCGATGTCGAGATACAGACGCACAGCTGATTCAATTATCACTGTGGATAACTCAAATTTCTTAATTAAGGCACGTAATTAAACTGCGCGCCTGCTTCCGTTGTCTTCTGCCTTTGTCCGCCGCGCGCGCGACTACCGACCCTATCTCGTGCACGCAAGTGCTAAATCACTGCAGCACCATATCGACGTCAGATAGTATTTTAAGTATCAAAGGTGAGTGCATCGCGGGACGCGTTTAAATTAAATCGTACTTTATGCGCTGGAGATTAAAGCGATATTCCAGCGAGGATATGCTCTTGTAATGTGTCATTTTACCTCCTCTCGTGTAACGGATACTGAAACTTGTGTTAAGGATGTAGGGTTGAAAATCCTTCGGTGGAGATGGAGGGCGGCCCGTTCCGCGGCGGGCGGTGGAGCGTGACGCCCGCCGAGGAGATCTGTGGCCGCCGCGGCCGTATTTACAGACAGGACGTTTATGGCCTCTAACGGGACACGTGCGGGCCTTTAAGCCGGACCTCCGCGCATGCTTCTAGGCCGTACCTAGTTATAGCAGTACTATAGTCTGTCTGAGTCATCGGTACAAATGTGGAAATAGATTCTGCACATGCAAAGCCTTGAATCAAGACGTGCTGTGCGGGATGCGTCCATGCTCTACAAAATTTTGCATGGAGCAATAGACTCGGCGAATTTACTGTCAAAGATATCTTTCAGAATACCCCACCGTATGCCGCGTTATCCAGTCCCCTTGTTTTCAAAATACACACGCCGCACGAATCTTCGTAAATATTCTCCCTTTTCCAGAACAATAAACTTGTATAATAGTGTTTCAGATAAGGTTGATGTATTTTTCATAGCCTTACAAAAATAAAAAAGGTTGTTTTAGGAAAATTTTGTCACGTTCCAGATAACTTTATTTAAATTATTATGATTTTATTACCAATTTAAATTCATCTATGATTATTTTAATAATTAGCTTTTAAGGTAATTTCTTTCTTTGTTTTTCGATTTAGGGGTTGTGATTATTAGTAATAATGTAATTTAATTTTTAGTATAAAATAGTCCAATGCATGTTGAGGCCAAATGTATGTATTTGTGTATTTTATTATTCTACTTTATTTTTGATGCAAAACTGTTTGTGGTCCATAAATAAATAAATAGCTTACTACATTTATTGAATGTGAACACGGTATGAGCGTCATTGATCAATTTCGCCATGTGCACTGATGACTCACTGCAAGCTTAGCGCGAATAGACCATAGTACTACTAGGCACTAGTAGTCGTGGCCTAGAAGCATTCGCGGAGGTCCAGCTCGAAGTCCCGCACGTCACGTTGGATGGACTATAAAAATTTTTCAAAGCTATGAGTACTTAAACAATGGAGCCTGTCCGTTGTATATACCTTATACTTTAAACGAGGTAATCTTGTATATAACAATCGGAATTTCGACAACGGTTGAAAGTATTACCACGAAGTTTAGTATGCAGTGAGTTTTTGGGGAGCAAAATCGACCTAGCTAGGTCTTATCCCATGGAAAGTGCAAAAATGTATCAATAATTTCGACTCTATTATATCAGTCTGATTGGTAGTTAGGTTAGGTTAGCGTATGTACAATTATTGCTTTGTTCACAAATTTGGAATCTGGTGGGTTCGAATCCCGGTCAGATAAATAATTTTGTGATTATTTTTATTTTTTTAATTTACTAGGACTCCGAGCAAAGATCGGTTACCTAACCCAGGTACTAACGTTCTTATAAGAGGTACAATATACTCGTACAAGCATATCGTAAAACTGTTGCATAATATAGCAGTAATATGAAGTAGAACTATAAATGTCTTATTGACAAATGTCACAAGCCTATCTGGTTAGTTTATTTCAGTTAGTAAAAAGGTTATATACAGTGGAGACGTATCTGTGTTAAGCGTCTCTCATGTGCACCAGTAAAGGAGAATATAACAATTGCTGCTGTATTATTACTATCAACACTCAAGCGTAAGAAGGATCTGTAAGAACCAAGACAAGCCCACAACAAAAACTAGTAAGCTTAGTAAAACGCTATTACTCTGTTTAGATACAATTAATTATACTAAACGTAATCAAAGGGATAAAAAATATCCCATTGTTTTTCTTTACTGCGCGGTGAATGAGTGATATTTAAATTGAAAGCCTTATAGGTTCTACTCGTATTGTTCTCTTTTGTTTACATAACAGATTGAGTGTACTGTTCTTGGTGGAAATTTATGTTCATAATAATATGACACAACTTTTTTATAAAAAAACTATCCACACACAATACACTCTCCACTTTATTTAGGTTTTAACAATAATTTATATATAAACAAGACCGGTTTCGATTAACTCATCATCGGGTGTTTTACTCTTTTGTTTAGGTTTAGATTGGATTTAATCGGAACACGCAGTGCAATGAAAATCTATATTTCTATTAAATTCACCGCGGCTAAAACTGTTGCAACTTCCTACTCATCCGGAGAACGGCAAAATTTAAGCTAGGATATTTGGCTGTGACCAGTGAGCTCACTGGTTCGTAAGTTTATTCCTGTTAATCGTGTAAAAGTTACGTAGTACCAATATTCCAGGCTTTTTTTATCAAATATGTAGTATAGAGAACGATAATATGTCACAAGTAGTATTTTTTGCTTGTAACAGTTTCCTCGCTCAAGTTACATACAAATGCGGCTAATTATAATGCGGCGGGCAGCAGAAGGAATGTTCTGGTGACGTTTACACCGCGCCTCGAGTTTCTACCGCGCGGCGCGGCGGTGTGTGCGTGTGTGTGCGTGTGTGTGCGTGTGTGTGCGTGTGTGTGCGTGTGTGTGCGTGTGTGTGCGTGTGTGTGCGTGTGTGTGCGTGTGTGTGCGTGTGTGTGCGTGTGTGTGCGTGTGTGTCTCCAGTAGCGGTACAGCGAGTGACGGCGCGGCGACGGTGTCGATATCAAAGGGCCCGCCCGCTTCCCACACCATGACGTAGGGATGAGATCTACCAAAATATGTTAAATATAATGTATAATATCATAACTGATATGATGACTTTAATATACAATGTCATATATGGACTATAATGGCCCTGTACCTACTTATACGGTACTGGAGATCGACACTTTGAAAATGTTTAATAGTTATTTATAACTCCTTAATGTATTCGATTTGTCTATCAGATTAACGCCTGTTTTACAATCTTCTAATAAGTGGCAGTTAGCATGTTTTGTCTCTGTCGCTTGGTTTTAAGTACGCAGCGACAAATATACCGGATAAGCTATTCGAAACTTATTAGGCAATTGTGAAACAGGCCCCTATTGTCAAATGTTTTTTTTAACCTAAAGCTTAACAAAATATAAATTTGCGTGTTGTAACTTGTACCCAACCTTCGTGGCATCGTTCGTCGTTCGTCGTAACTCGTCACGGACACCAAAACTACCTACTACTAACCAAAAGTCTATGCCGCCTAATTCTGTTAATAATTTATTTAAAAAGGTAATACATATATATCTAAAACACAGAGCACCTCACTAGATGGCGTCTTATGTCAGGTTGTACACATGGTCCCGATTAGGGGAGGCGCTTTGTCAGTTGTCACGGGCAGCGGGCACACAGACACACAGACAGACACACAGACAGACAGACAGACAGCCTTTGTGATACCGACACCGGGTTATATCAGCTACTGACTTTCCTGTAACTAATAGGGACTTGTTTTATGGATTTTAAGGTTTTAAAATGTTTAAACTAATTTACATCGAAGGGTTATAAGCAGTTAAATCAGATACTCTACTTACATATTACCTTCTTTGAATTTGATGCTTATATAGTTGAAGGGGCCGGTAAGTCGGCCCGGTGCAATAGCGCTGTTTTAAACCTGGTAACATAAAAATAATAAAACATTCAGTTTGTAATAAATCAGCGCGTTGTCTAGCAGTTGGCAGCGCTGCAGGGCCGAGGTACCGTATCACTGGATCTCAGTTATAATTGCGTTACTTTGATCTGCTGTTACCTGCGCCCGCGCAGCCGTAAGCGTGTTTTTACGGACTTATGACGAATGACAGCGGCCTGCGGTTCGTGGAATATGACAGATATAGCACAACTGCATGCTGTAATCGTCTGAATCTCATTACTAATTGTAGGAAAATTGATTTTCCGACAGATTTCAATGCTTATGGAAATTAATTCCAATAAGTCATAGTTGTAGTGTCCTGTATGATCATGAATAAGCTTTCAAATATATACATAAAACTAAGTAGAGTTGCTACGAACTTCTATGGCAGACTCAAATGAGACCATAATATCTTGTTAACAGCAACGTTGGCCATGTCGTCCGTGCGGGTAGCGCGGCTTGCGCTCAGCGACGCGCGGCGGGACGCGACGACGCGCGGCCGCACGGCCGGGTGCGCGCCGGTGCGCGCCGCGCCGCCCCGCCGCGCGCCGCTGCCAAATTATATCGCCATATATCCGCAGTAATTGGGCCAATGACAGCCGCAATTGACACGAGATCTACTGTGTGTATACACGCGCCATCGCCCGCCGCCAAGCCCGAGCGATATGTAACTAATAACTATGAATGTATTGCGAAACCGACTCGTCAAATATCCGGCACCAGCGCCGGAGCCAACTCTATCGCTCTACGTTATATAGATTATGACTTATATGAGATTGATAGTGAGATATTGCTACGGCTAATCAGGGGTTTTGAGTGTCATCTCAAATTGAACATGTCAGAGACCTGAAGGTCGATTCTATTATTTCCATTCTTTATTACAGTCTCGATACAGTCTCGATCTCATTTAAAAACGTCAAACGCTGAACAAATGGCAAACATGGAGTAGATCAACGATTTTGGGTCAGATTATGATAACAAGATGGTACGTTTATAATTCATTGCAAATGTAAGATTATGCGAGAATTGGGCTTCAGAGAGGAAGAAAGTGTAGTCGACGTGTGTCAGACGAACCAGTACAAGAGCATGTCAGAGCTCAGGCCAAATACGAAAGTGAAGACAGAGTTCTGCGACCCACACAGTGAGGCCGGTCTAAACTACGCCTCGGTGTGTAACTCCACACATGTAACGAAACTACGCCTTACCTTGTAAAGCAAACTGTCGTGGTGTGTGGTTTTTATGTATGTATTATGTAGCTACACGCGGCACTATACACATAAAAACCGGCCTCAGTTTTTGTTTGACAAAGCTCTGTCTTGTTGTCGGTCTTCACTTTTTCATTTTGTCTGAGTATCGGAGCACCTAAATGGGAAGCAGATGACGTTGAGCAGGAGCGACAGGCGACGTCGCAGCGACTCGGAGCTTTATCGCCAGCGACAGCGAGATGAAAGCGCTTCCCCGAAGCCGCCGGCCGCCGCACGCCGCCGCGCGCCGCTGCGCTCCGCCGCAACACACTGTATTTATAACTCCAAAGTATTCTGGTCATAAACTTAACATAATATATTTCAATGTTCTATTGTTGACTACCTCGTTGTTAGTTACTAGTTAAAAGCCCGCGACTACTTCTGTGATAAGTATTCTGTGACAAGAGAGTTCTTAGCTATAGCTAAGAACTCTCTTAATCCTGCCATAATTATAATTCGTCATCACCATCTCGTTCACTGGTTGACGACGGGTACTTAAAAGTGTTTATTTTGTTTTTAGCAACAATTTATTCGAAGAAACCGAGAGAAAAGTTTGGTGCAATTAAATTAACAGAATTCATCGAATTAGAAAATGTCAAAACAAAAATATTTATGAAAAATAATTTATTTTCTTGAGAAGAAATCACCTACGCAAAACGTTTTAACGGTAGATAGATATCTTGCGTGGCGACAGTTCCAATGTTTACACGTTCCGTTCCGCGCAATATTTTTAGAAACACGATTTAGTTCCGGGCGATCACGTGCCTATGAAGAGATTAAGAGATAATCCGTAAAGTCGTCCTTTAGGGTCAATTCATACTAATACAGAGTCGAAGCGCAGCGAATTCAGCGAAAAATTTCCGAAAATAGCAAATTCACTGTTATGTCCACAACGTAATGCACATATAACTAACTATTGATATTAAAAAGTCAAGTCAAAGTCACGGATTTCCTTTATATTTTATGCACACCGTATTAGGTGCCTTGTGAGCATAAGGGTGGATTTTCTAGACAGAATTTCACTTCGCTGCTCTTCCACTCAGCTGCGCTAGTATGAACTGACCCTCAGCGCGCCATCCATCAGTCTGGCCGCACAAACAAACAAACAAACAAAATGGCCGCAAACGCTGCGGCGTGGCGCACGTTTGAAGCCGCGACACTCGACAGCTTGACAGATCGCCCACTCCTTTTAGTTTTTATACTTCCCCCTCGTTTGTCGCGCCATACCGAACGTTCTCATCGTAATTTCGCTCGAGTGAATTTTATTGGGCCGTCAGCGTCAGTTCGGATGCGGCGGCGGCTCTTACGGCTATCATTTGAAGCGTTTTCAAGACAGCTTCGACTACTATTTATTTTTAACATAAAACCGTATTATTTACTAGCTACGTGGTCGTTTTTCAAACCACTTTGACAACAGCAGGAAGCCGAATATAGCATTGTGATTTGTGTCGACTATCGCGTGATTATTCTTTCAAGGGTCTTAAGAAATTATTAAATTAATAAAAAGCGGACAGTGGGCGCGGTGGTCGCGTGAGCCCGGAGCCCGGAGCCCGGAGCCCGTAGCCCGTAGCCTGCGCGCAGCCCGCGTAGGCTACGGGCTACGGGCTACGTGCATAGCGGAACGGATAATCCGACTACTGTTGTAAATATGAAGGTTTGTGAGGATGGATGTTTGTTACTCTTTCACACAAAAGCTACTGAACGGATTTTTAAGAAATTTGGTATGGTAGTAGTGGAGGCTCGGGAATAACACGTAGGCTACTTTTTATCCCGAAAAAGTACAGTGGTCCCATGTGATACTGTGTTTGCGCAGGCGCGGGCAAAAGCTAGTACTGTTACTATTATTTTAACAATTATAATAAATACTAGAGGTGGTTTTGTGGCCGACATTCGCCTACAATAGTGATTTTTTTAAATTAAACTTTTATAGATGCATTGGCTGGGTCTTCTAATGAAACACTCGATACGGTTTCATACTTTATTGAGACACTTTGAGGCTTCATACTTTCTCGCTAGGTGGCGGTACTGCGGTAGGCAGTCGCCCGCTCTCGCAGGAGCGTCGTCTGTCCTCGTGCTTACATAACACGTCATAGACATACATATTATTATAATCAAATGAGCTGACAATACACTTTGATACTGCGAAATACATGTATTTCAAAAGGGTGGACCTGTCCGTCTTTCATTAATAATACTACACTAACTACACTTTCTAAGGCTAGGACAATACGATCCGGAATGGCCCGGGCGGCCCGGGAAAATTCAGAGCACTGAAAATAGAACTCTGTGCTAAATTAATAGAGTTGACAATCGAAGTGTCGAGTGTCGAGCTGTCATATATGACATTGACATTTGACTCGACACTTGTGTGTTCGATTTAAAGCTCTATTGTATTAGCGCCGAGATCTAATTTCAATTCTCTGAATTTTCTTCGGCCTTACGGATTATGGATAATAATATAGTCCCAGGCCACCCAGAACCCAAGTGGTTCTTTGCCTCTTAGGTAGAAAAAAAATGTAAATGTTGTGACAGATGGACAGACGTCAACGTGTAACAAAATTGTATGTATCAAACGCACGGTGTGGGTAGTGTGTGTTAACAGTCTGAGGTTGTGTGCTGTTGTTATTTTTATCAATTTTATGTAAGTATTTCTAAGGATACTTTTGAAAAATATTAGCCTTTTGCACACCTTCCCACACATAAACTTTAATTTACCGGCCAAATTTCATACTCCTCCAGTTGCCCAATTCTTGTAAAACTGTACTAAAATTTTTTGCTTTACGTAATAATATTAGGTCCTTACACATGAAATTGGCGTTTTGTCGTACTTGCCACTTTGATCTCAAATAATTCTTCTTTGGTTAGGAATTCTAATTTAAAATTTATACCGCTATTTACTCATGCATTTGTGTTTCCAAAACCGTAATTCATTTGTTTTTTCCTCTTTTGGTTTTTTCTTTGCGTGACTCTGTTTACAAAATGGAAAACTTGAAATATCGTATTATTTTCGAGTACGAGCTCCACCGTGGCACCAGTGTTGCAGAAACGGCTCGAAGGATTAATGATGTGTATGGCGGCGGTGTCGCAAAAGAAAACACAGTGCGTTTTTGGTTCCAACGTTTTCGTTCTGGAAATTTCGACCTCCAGAACAAGTCCCGTGGACGGCCGGAGACCAAAGTTGATAATGAAGAATTGAAGGCTATTGTGGAAGCGGATCCATCGCAATCCACGTCCGAGTTAGCTGCAGGCTGCGGTGTTAGTGATAAAACTGTTTTAATCCACTTGAAACAAATTGGGAAGGTGAAAAAGCTGAAAGGTGGGTACCTCATGAATTGAGTGCAGCAAACCGACAAACGCGCGTCGACTGCTGCGTTACATTACTCAACCGGCACAATAATGAAGGGATTTTAAATCGAACCATTACCTGTGATGAAAAGTGGATCCTGTACGATAATCGGAAACGCTCATCGCAATGGCTGAACCCTGGCGAACCAGCCAAAGCCTGCCCCAAGCGAAAATTGACTCAAAAAAAAGTTACTTGTGAGCGTTTGGTGGACTAGTGCCGGTGTCGTTCACTACAGCTTTCTTAAATCTGGCCAGACGAGTACGGCGGATGTCTATTGCCAGGAAATGCAAGCCATGATGGAAAATCTAGCTGCTAAACAACCAAGGTTGGTCGTTCGCTCTAGGCCACTGCTGCTTCAGGACAACGCTAGACCACACGCTGCACAACAGACGGCTACCAAATTAGAGGAACTTCAAATTGGAATGTCTAAGACATCCACCGTACTCCCCGGACCTTGCTCCAACAGATTACCATTTTTTTCGAAATTTGGATAACTTCTTACAAGGGAAAAATTTTAACTCCGATGGGGCAGTCCAAAGCGCCTTCAAAGATTTTATTGATTCCTGTCCGAATGTTTTTTTAGTAATGGAATCAATGAACTACCTATGAGATGACAAAAGTGTATAGATACTATATAGCAATGGTATATACATTGATTAAATAAATATATTATGTTTATAAAAAACTACTTTATGTTCCTCCTTTACAATTCCAACGCCAATTTCATATGTAATGACCTAATATAATAATTAAAAAATACACATACAGATAACATTAACTGAACATGACTACCCAAACTTTTGGAAGTTTTTGTGGCAAGACCATTTTTTGTTTGAATTGTTTATTTTTCTGGAATATTGAACAACAAATTTAAAATGTTACATGTATAAAGTTAATGAAGTTAATAAAAACAATATGTTAATAAAGTTACTACTTTTAACTGCTCTACTTTTGTAAACTTCCTTGTTTTTGTTATCATTGGAAATATATAAGTAATTAGTAGGCATTTCCCGCATATTCCAGGAGCGGACATCCATCTCTGGCGGCGGCGTGACGGCGGCGTGACGACGGCGTGACGGCGCGCGGTGGCGCGGCGGAGTGACGGGACAAAAATGCGACGTATAGAACACAAACAACGCCGCGTATGCTCGCGGCCAACGGTGATATTCCGTTCCCTGCCATTACTTCGCAGTTGCATGCAAATAAACATCTAAGTACTCCAGTAGCGAGACGTGTATGCAACTCTACATCGGCTTTCCTTATGAATATTACTTATCTATAATATATAATTGTAAAATATAATACAAAAGCAAAACAATAATTTACGGCCAATACGCCCTAAAAACCTATTTTTAGACCTGTACCACCTGATAGATGTCGTTAGTACCAAAAAAATGAAAATATCGTTGTTGTGTATTACATAATACATTAGATAGTATACTACGCGGCTTACCATTGCGCAGATCCCACGCATCGCCACTGAAGTACTTGTCTATATATCGTAATATTTATTTGAAAATAAATGTTTGTGGCTTTGAGAAACAGCGACGAAGCGAGCAAGCTTTCGATTATTCAAATAGTAAAATTTTCTACGTTTATTACTTTTTACTTTTTAGGGTTCCGTAGTTCTCAAGGACCCTTATAGTTTCGCTGTGTCCGTCTGTCTGTCTGTCCGTCCGCTCTTCTAACTTCTGTAGTTAAATAAATAAATAAATATAAATATCGATGGACGCTTCACACCACGTCAATCTGGCCCCGTACTAAGTATTCGAGGAACTTGTGTTACAGGTACCAGAAAACGGGAAGTATATTTAATACTTTTATACTATACATATATTTAAGATTTTTATTATATTATACACATATTTAATACACGTCCATGACCCTGGACACAGAAAAACTTTTTGTTCCTTCGGCGGGACCGAACCCGCGACCCCCGGCTTGAGCACCAACGCGCTGAACCACTGAGCCACAGAGGTCGTCAGTTATGCATATCAAAGTATGAAACTTGGTATAGTTATAGGTTGTGCACGTCTCGTTTTCTCTCTACTGTCTCGGTCCGCTGTACAACATTTTTTTGCCACTAACTTTCAACGAAGCACTCCTTAACAGCCACGAAACCTTTTTAAATAGAAAATGTATGTGTAATTTTTACGTTGGAGAGCCACGCTTCGGTATGGATGGGCTGGCGCGACCGGGTATATACCACGACCTCACAAAAAACCGGCGTGAAATAACGCTTGCGTTCTGTTTCGCCGAGTGTGTGTGGTTGCCGGAGGCCCAAGGGGGGTTGGGGATTTAAAGGAATGAGAACGCAAGTCGCAACACCAGATGAGTTACAAGTGTAACTCCTCTGGTGTTGCGAGTGTCCATGGGCGGCGCTATCGCTTACCATCAGGCGATCCGTCTGCTCGTTTCCTGGTTCATTTGATAAAAATAAAAAACCTACAATTTATAGGCTTACTAGTCTCCGTCAATTGTTTTATTGATATTTCTAGGCACCATTTTAGCTTTCTATTTCAGTTAGTACTAGTAGAGACAGAACGATATTTGTCTATGATTTTACTGACTGACATTATGTGAAAGTTTGTGAGGTTGGATGGTTGACTTGTTACTATTTCAGGCAACAGATTTTGATGAAATTTAGTATGGTTGTAGTTTCAGGTCAGGACTACTTTTTAACCCGAAAAGGAAAGAATGTACTTATTTATTGCAAACAACGGAAAACAAACCGCTTGCGCGCGCGCCAGTACGGACGTCGCCATTTTTCATGCACGCGTGAACGCTCGGCCGCCGCTCGGATTTAGCCGCCGCCGCCCGCCGCCGCCCGCCGCTCACCGCCGCTTCAGCATTTCAGCTAATTGCTTTTTTCCCCGCATCCTGCCGCCGCCGCCCGTCCCACGATACGCTTCATTGACAATATCTGTTGACAGTGCCGCCGAATTTCTGTCAATCATAAAATATAAGTTTTTGATTGATTACTAGTTAAATAGCGGTTAAATCCGAGTAGATAAACATAAGTGCTACCGAGCTCCTAAGCCTTCAGTAGAAAAGAGGCATTTCGGTGTGGTATCTAGTAGTTAGTATCCATGGTTAAGTATCCCACCGAGTAACTTAAAATCATACAACTTTTATGCGCTTTTCCCGGAGTTTTTTTTTTCGGTATTTCCAATATTACTTTCAGACCTTCAATAATTATTTTTAAACATGCCAGAAACTTACTCTAAATGACACCTTTCTGTTGGTGCTGCTACCCCTGTTCCATGGGCGACGGTAGTTGCTTACGATGCACGATGGCAAGCGACTGCTGTCGCCCATGTAACGACCTGATGATCGCATGAAGTATTCTATAAAAGTTACCCAATGAAGGGAAAAGTTCTCATATATTATACTTTCTTAATAATTATTATTATTAGCTTATATTATTTATTATAAGACATAAAATATCTACCAGATTTTTTCCTCATACACTTCATCAATTTCACGGCATAACAAAAACAAAATTTCGGCATAATAATATCATGCAAAGAATATAGATAAGGTATTACAGAGACATCTATGATCGAATAGCAAAAACTTTTCTCTATAATTATTGTATATATTTTCTGTGTTAACATTTTTTATAATATACATCTATAAAATAAAGTGGAGTCATTTTAATAGGTAACATTTGACAATTCATCAAAATTCAACAACGTAATCTTGTAACGGCGAGCATAAAATAATATATTTTTTCGTTTTATTAAAACTGCACAATTGCTTAACTTTTTTCAATTACAATTACATATTTATTGTAATAATGACCGATACGAGTAATTTTACGATTAGCTTTGCAACGTTAGTTAACCCTTTTTCTTAAAATACGAAGCAAATAAACCTGATTAAACCGCGTATTGCTATTTAAAATTATCAGGCGGAAAGACCTAGGACATATTACATATTACATTTTTATGTGAAATTACATATAAAAATAGGAAAATATGAGCTCGACACTACTCTAGTCAAAGTAAATAAATTACTAATTAAAATATTTAAACAACGTAAAGTAAATTATATCTATTAAAGTAATTATTTTAAAAAATCTACAATATAGGTACGTATTATTTTATATATACAATTTTATTTTTTCAATTTACATATTGACACGTTCCCCCAAGTAATTTTTAAAATTAAAATACGAAATATAAAATAAATAAAATGGCTATGGTTCATACCCCACATAACAAAAACCCTATAAACCCAAACCGACTGTCCAGGAGGGACCGGGGTCCGTAGGCAGTAGTAGTAGCGGAGGTAGTAGTCGGCATAGTAGCCAAATAGCAACTGACACCCCCAAAACCCCGACAGCTCTCTCGACGCCCTGAAATTTCCTATACGGTTAAAAATAATATATATTTGCTAAACCAGACTAGGAACATGAGAGGCGAATTAAAGTCTGGTTTGGCAAATCTTTCAAAGATTTCTAACCATATGGGGAAAGTTGCGTTATTAAGTAGAAAGGAAAACAGGAAAACAAGTGACATGGAAGAATGGATTTGGATGGATGGAATGATGGATGGAAATGGATTTCACACTGGTGAAATGGGAGTTGTACGGGGAACCCTAAAAAGTTGTGACTGTAAGGAAGAAATTAAAAGAATGAAAGAGTTGATGTATAAAAAGATGGGTATTCTAAAAGATTACATAAAGGAACTGACAAATAATAGATTAAAAGAGATAAATAATTTAAACCTAGATATTATAAAGGAGTGCAGGAGTATAAAAAGGGAGATACTAAACAAGGTAGATGAAATCAGACAGACAAATCAGGAATTAGTAAAAGAAAGTAAGGAAAACTTAAACAGGGCAGTCGAACTGATAAGTGGGGTAAAAGAGTTAAGTCAGGAAATAAGAGAGGATACAAGTATTAAGTTTAAAGATTATATAATAAATAAGTTGAATCAAGAGATTATAAAGGAATGTAAGGGTATAAAAGGGGAAATAAATAACAAGGTAGAGAAAATGAGACAGATAAATTAGGAATTGGCAAAGGAAAGTAAGGAAAACTTAAACAGGGCAGTCGAACTTATAAGTAGGGTAAAAGAGTTAGCTCAGGACATAAGAAAGGAGACAAGTAATAAATGGAAAGAGATAAACAAGTTACATCAGGATGTTATAAAGGAATTTAATGATATAAAAGGGGAGATAAATAGTAGGGTAGAGGAAATTAGACAGACAAATCAGGAATTGGCAAAAGAAAATAAGGAAAACTTAAGCAGGGCTGCCGAAGAGTGGGGGGCTAGGGCTGGGGCAGAACCACAACCCGCGACATATGCGAGTGTGGTCGGTGGCGGAGGGGAAAACCAAACCACGCCACCGGAACCGAAGCGCATGGCCCTCCACTCTTTAGTAGTAACGGATAAGGAGAATTTCATGTCAGGGACAGAAATAATATCAGGAATAGGAGAAATAATAGAAGCTAGAAAGGAAGGGATAAAAGTAGATGGGATTCGAAAAGGAAAAGGGAGAAAAGTTATTTTAGGATTTAGTGATAAGAAAGAAAGAGACAGAATATAAAGTAAAATTGGAAATAGTAAAAGTAACTTTGAGGTGGAAACAGTAGAAAATATGGACCCACAGGTAGTGCTGTATGGGGTGCTCAAGCCGAACACCGACGAGGAAATCCTCGAGGCGCTTAGGACCCAGAACGGGTACCTCATGCAACCACTCCCTGATGGGGCAGAGGACAAAATGCCAGTGAAATATAGGAGAAAAGGGAAAGCGATCAAACAGTACACGTAGTATTGAATGTACCTCCGGGGCTGTGGCAGCGCTTTACTAAGGCGGGTTATATGTATATAAACATGCAGCGCGTTCGGGTCGCCGACCAGTCCTCCCTGGTGCAGTGCTCGCGCTGCCTAGGGTATGGACATGGAAGGCGACACTGTACTAGTAACACAGAAGAAAAGTGCTGCCACTGCTCCGGAGCGCATCACCAGTCCCAATGTGAAAGCCTAAGGGAAGGTAAAAATGCATGTTGCATAAATTCTAAAAATGAGAAGTTGGACAGAACTGATCATAACGCGTTTAGTTGGGAGTGCCCGGTACGGCGTAGATGGGATGCTATAGCACGAGCAGCCGTGGCAGCGGGAATAATGACTAAAATATTACCAGTAGCACGGCCAATGTAGTCTCAAAATGTCATTGGAATTGTTAAAAATTACTTTTCAGAATACAATTATAAATAAGTATATACAATAGGCTCATGAGTAAAAAAAAACACTTTGCATATATGGTTATAGTGTATATAACGCAGCATATATGGCATAAGTAAAAATAAATAAATAATTGTTAATATTTAAGGATGATGTAAACTGGTGCTATTGTAGTTATTTGTACATGCGCATATGTACCGGTGTGCGTAGCAGACCACAATAGCAACAAAAGTTATTGCAACAATAATTTCTCGGCAAAGCGCCGGGCCGGCCACTTCGCGCAGAACGCGGAGGTGAAGTCGGAAAAATTATACTGAAACAAAAAATAAAATCGAAAATGATGTAACGTAAACCAAAATTAAAATTAAATAGTAACTTAAATTAAAAATATAAAATAAAGAAATGTAAATAAAACTCTAACAGAGATGTAAACAAATATAGAAAGTAACAGGACGGTAATGTACTGAAATGTGTTTAAATAGCCATATAAAACATACTTAAATAATTAAATAGTGAGAAGTAAATGTGTAAAAGCCTGAATGTTAAATTAAGGTAGGGAATTGAAAATGAAAATTGAAAGGAATTGAATTGTAATTAGAAAATAAAATTAATGTAAGAAAACAAAATGTGAAAATTGACAAGTAAACATATAAACAAAAATAAAATATAAGTAGAAGAAAATAAGATAGCAGAAGAAAACTGTAATAGTAGATTCCGTAGCAGTACAAAACAGTAACTACAGTAACAGTAGCAGTACGATTCAGTAGTGCTAAAATGATGACTCTGCTACAAACTGCGTGTGCAGAAATCACTACAGAAGACTGGAGAAAAGTCGTAGAAAAAACAAAGAAAATGATTTTACAAGATTTTGAACGAGATGTGAGAATAGACAATATTATTGAAAATGAATTAATAATCAGCACTCTGAGTGCTGACAGCAGTGATGAAGATGACAATACTTTTATAGTTTGTAAATATTTTAAATAGATTTTAGTTAATTTTGTTAATAATAGAATAATTATTTCTAGTATAATAATAAGTATATTTAGTGTATTTAGTTTAATAGTATATTAGTATGGACTCTGATCCACCGGATCCTGGTGGCGGGGATGGGCTTTCGCCGGATTTATCCGTCGTCGGGACGGAATTCTCAAGGAGTGGAAAGAGACGTCGAGATCCTGACAATATTATTCCAATTCAACCCAAAATAAATACGATAACTAATCCGTCTATTCAGTTAGTTTTCAACCACCCAGACTTTTTGGCTGCAAAAAAATATTCTGACATTGACTCTGGTCCATTTACGGTCCAGGTGTCGAGAATTGTACCAGACAATACTTCCGGGGCTGTTTTAAAGCCAATAAATTTTGGACAATTCCTTTTTAAAAATAATGTCAAACACATTGTAGCTGATGGTATTAAAATATCAGGCCGCAATAGAGTGGCCATCGAGTTAGACAGTGCTGAGAGTGCTAACTCTTTTATTAGTAATTCTATTTTAACGGACAATGGATATACAGCGACGATTCCCGCCTACAATGTGTCCCGTATGGGCATTATCCGGGAAGTTCCCGTTGAATGGTCCATGCAGGAACTGGTGGAAAATTTAGAAGTTCCAAGTGGTTGTGGACAAGTTGTAAGGGCTCGGAGGCTGAGCCGTAAATAATTCATTGAAAATTCTCCGACATGTTTTTTGTTTCTATAATTCATTGCCAGTTGCAATATATAGCCTTCCGGCCATACAATGCAACAAATGTTGTAGATTCGGACATATAAAGGCACAGTGTAGATCTCAGCCGAGATGCTTTAAATGTTCTGGAACACACGAGAGTGAGACTTGTACAGTGGAGAGCCCGTCTTGCCTTTTTTGTTCTGGCCTCCAACAAGCTAACTCCAAGTCTTGTCCTGAACATTCAAGACAAAAATCTATTAAATTGTTAATGTCTGAGGAAAGCATTTCGTATATAGAGGCTTCTGCAAGATTCCCTCAAGTGCGGCGCTCATTTTCTGACGCTTCTAAAACTCACCGATCCTCTCTAGCTCCTCTTCTCTCTTTCAATACCTCTTCCAACTCCCCACCTGTACAGCATTCATACCGAAAAACTGTAACATCTCCTCGTTGGACTCCTCCTCCAATAATTCTAGGTTATGACCATCGTGCCCTTCAACAAATAATTGAAAATCCTCGTTCGTCCTCTCCAAATAGGAGTGCTTATCCCCAAGAACAAGCAACTCAAATGTCCCCTTATGGTTTAATGTCTCCAAATGAAAATATGCTAGAATTCATGTTTTCCTTTCTTATTAATTTTATCTCCCGTTTTAGTGATGGGTTACCGAATAATATCATTACCCACTTGACTAAACTTTCTTCTTTTATTCCTCAAAATGGCACACAAAATAATTCAATGGAATTGTCGTAGCTTAAAAAATAAAAATCAAGAAATTAGATTCCTAATTAAAAATTTTAATCCTCTTGTTTTGGTCATCCAGGAAAATGGTTGAGGCCTGGTTTTCGCTTTAGAATTCCTGGTTTTTCATGTTTCCGGGATGACCGGAGTGATGGGAAGGCTGGCTCAGCTATTTTGGTTCGCAATAATTGTAATTATTAATATATACCTACCTCTCATAGCGGAGGGTTAAACATTGCTATTGCCCGTGTAATTAATACTACATATGTTTCAGTGTATATTCCGGAACCTAATCCTTCCTTACTATTAGAATTTTCTTCGATTATATCCTCCATGCCTCCCCCTCTTGTGATTCTGGGTGATTTCAACCTTCACAATATGTCATGGGGTTCTTATTATAATGACAATTTATCTTCTTATTTACTGGATTTTATGGATGTCCGTAACTATGTCATACTTAATGACGGCTCTCCAACCCGTAGGGTTTCGCCATTACAGAATCCTAGAAGCACCGTAGATTTGTCATTTGTTTCTTCTACCCTTTCCTCTCAGTGCTCCTGGTCCATTTTACCTAACTCGTTTGGAAGTGATCATTTTCCAATTATAATTTCTTACCAAAATTCCAATAGACCCGTTACCTTTGACTTCCTTCCTAGGCAAAAATTTAATCTGACAAAAGCTGATTGGGATCTGTACTCTTCTGCAACGAATGAGGAGTTTCAATCTTTTCCTTTGATTACTCCGGATAACATCTTTAACATTTATCCTTCCATAAAGTCGGCTCTATTACGAAGTGCTGAAAGAACTTTGCCCATTAAAAAACACGGTGTATTTAGCATGTCGTCCCCTCCGTGGTGGGATTCTGATTGTACAGAGATTTGTAATAGATGAAAGGAAGCAGAACGAGCTTATTCATCATCGATGTCTATGAAAAATTTCCTTTCATACAAGCGAATTGCTGCACAGGCTAAGAAACTTTTCTCCAAAAAAAAAAACTACTAGGGTGGCAACTTTTCTGTGAGAGTCTATCCCCTCGCTCTCATCCTTCTCTTGTGTGGCAGAATATTAAAAGATTTTGTGGGTCATTATCAAGTGATAACCGACTTTCAAATAATCCCTCATGTTGGATTGATTTGTTTGCGGAAAGACCGTCTCCACCTTCTGTCCCGTCACAAAAAGAATTAACAACTTATGAAAATTCTGGTTCGGTTACAAGTGACCTCGAGGCTCCATTCTCGTGGGAGGAATTTCAGTTGATGTTGGGAGCCCTAAAGGATTAAGCCCCTGGTATTGATGGGATACCTTACTCGTTTATAGTTAAAAGCAGTATTACCGCACAAAAAATTATCTTTCAGGCTCTTAACGCTATATTTCACTCAGGTCTTCCTCCGTCGGAATGGAAGACTCAGATTATTATACCTGTATTAAAGCTAGGAAAACCTGATGGTGTTCCATCTTCATATCGTCCTATTTCTCTCTCTTCAACACTGGCAAAAATTATGGAACACTTAATTAAATCGACTGGAATGGTTTATAGAAAGCAGAAATATTCTCCCTCATACCCAGTTTGGCTTTCGTAAAAATGTAAGTACTATGGACTGTTTAGGTATCTTTGTGACTTATGTCCGTTTAGCATTTTCCAAAAATGAGTCGATGGTAGGTGTTTTCCTAGACATAGCATCTGCATATGATAATGTCCTTCTACCAGTGCTTAGACAAAAAATACTTAGATTAGGTGTACCAGAGAAGATGATCAACTACGTTTCTAACTTCTTATCATCTCGATCCGTTATTATGAACCATCAAAATTTGTCTCTACCTCCTAGATCCATTTGGAAAGGACTTCCTCAAGGTTCTGTTCTCAGTCCTATTTTATACAACATTTATACCAGTGACCTTGAACTCTCTGTCGGTTGCTTTTGTAGTATACTGCAGTATGCGGATCATCTGACTTTATATATTTCATGTAAAGATATTATTCAAGGTGTCAATCGACTTAGCTCTTCTGTGCTCTACTTAAGTGACTGGCTGGAGGATCATGGTCTCTCTATTTCTATTGAAAAGAGCTGTGTAGTGGTTTTCTCTCGTATTAGAAATCTTTCTAATGTTTCTATAACTTACAACAATAATTTTTTTCCAGTTAGGGATAGTGTTAAGTATTTGGGCGTATATTTGGATTCCAGATTGTCTGGTACATACCACATTAATAATTGTCAAAAAAAGGCGGAAAGAAATTTAAATGTCCTCCGCTCCTTATCGGGAATTAGGTGGGGCTCACACCCATATGTTCAGAGACTTGTCTATAATGCATTGATTCGTAGTCAATTGGATTACGGGTCTTATCTACTAGAAACGTGTAATAAAACAAATTTGAAAATGTCTGATAAATTTCAGGCAAAATGTTTACGGTTAATTATAGGTGCAATGAAATCTTCCCCAATTAATGCACTTCAGGTAGAGTGTGTGGAGCCTCCTTTGTCTCTTCGTCGACAGTATTTATCTGATAGGTTTATGTTTAAAGCCTATCAGTGGACCTCTCACCCTCTTATTAATAAACTTTCTTCTCTACTACAACTTTCATCTACTCAGTATTGGACTCATAAAAGTTTGCCTTGTCTTTTGAAAAGTTATCAAAAACTCGTATCCTTGCCTTGTCCAGTAGCTCAATTCCCCATTAATCCACTGTTCGACTCTTGATTCTCCTCTCTTATATTTTTTCCAAATGTTATTTTAAATTTTCCCATTACAAAAGGTTGTCCTTTTGCTAATGTTAAATTTAATTCAATATTAAGCAATCAATTTAAAGATTGGACTGTTATATTTACTGATGCATCAAAATCGGAATCTAGTTGCGTTGGTAATGCTGTATGGATACCAAAATATAATGTAATTCTCAATAACAAACTCCCTTCCTTCTCATCAGTATTTTCTGGCGAATCTTTAGCTATCCTTGAAGCGCTATCCTTTATAGAATCTCACAGACTGAATAAGTCCATTATTATCTCGGACTCTAAAAGTTCTCTTGAAGCTATTTTGTCAAACCAGTTTCGGTGTAAATTTAAATCCCCTTTAATTATTAAAATTAGAGAGCTGTTATTTAAATGTTATTGCAGTAACATTCAGGTTGTACTTGCCTGGATCCCCGGGCATAGTGGCATTACAGGAAACGAATGTGTAGACCTTTATGCTAAAGAGGCTTCTAAGTCTGGTGGTTTAAGTAATTTTAAAGTTTATTGCCAAGATCTTCTATCTCTGGCTAAGACACATATGACCTCTGAGTGGAATAATATTTGGACCGATTCGAGTAGAACTAAGAGATGATTTTATGCCGAAATACAAGGATCTATACCTTGTAGGCCCTGGTTTTTTAAGTACTCTAAAGCTAGCAAATCTGTTTGTTCTACTATTTATCGACTTCGCCTTGGACATTCGTGTAATAATGTATTTTTGGCCAAAATAAGAGTCAAGGATAGCTCTTTATGTGAGTGTGGCTTAGATGAGGGCTCCCCTGATCATATCTTCTTTAACTGTCCTATAAATCTTTCTTTATATGACTTCCTTCCTACACACATTCCTCGACCCATTAATCTTAAGACTATTTTATCCTACGTCTTTACTCCTTTTGTAGACACTCTATGTTCATTTATAGCTTCAAATCACATAAAACTTTGATTATTTATATTAAATTAAAGTTGAACTAATTTTCATTAATTTTTATTTATGTTTATTATTTATATATGTTCTGTATATTATGTAGTGCTTAATAAAAAAATTAAAATAAGGCTAAGAAACATTGGCTTTGCATATTATTCTGTTTTTATACTAGTAATTATAACTTGTATCTGCATGAGGTACCCATGAAGTCATTGCATGAGCCATTCCCTGCACTGTACGCCATCAGCTTTTCACTGAACATCTGCTGCATCACCCTGACGTTGGCAACTCCTATTACAGGGAAGGCTATGCCAAAAGAAGAAGAAGAACTGAATAAATGCAATTTTTTTTGTTAAATTATGGACTTGTGTTATTTTGTTCCTTAACCCTTTAACCGCCAAGGTCGGAATAATCCGACAAATATTTTCGTGCCCATTTGGCCAAGGTCGGATATTTACGACCAAGTACCACTACTCGGTTAATCTGCCTTTTTTGTTTGATAGCACTGTATTATATTAAAATAATGTTTATACTTGGTAAATAGTTAATGAAGTAATCATTTACAATTGATTACACTTTAGTTTCTTAATTAGAAGACCTAAAAATAATGTCTAAAGTTAAATAAATTACCGATATTATTCTTAGAAAAGTGTATTGATGTCCAACGCCCGTGTCGGAAAAATCCGACAGTAGGGACGGGACATAAGCAATGATTTACTGATACAAAAATCCACATAAATTAAAATATTTCTGTTTATACTAACTAATTTATTATAAAACAAATAAAGCAATGGTTACTGAACAAATAAATGTTGTTTATTTTACTTAATTTATAATAAATATAGTATAAAAATGTCAGAGACTGAATTGACGATTCCCATCCCTAGCCTGCATGTTTAGAAACGAATATTGTCAGTACACCCCGCGCCACGGTCGGAAAAAGACGACTGCTTCTGACGTCATAAACGAGTGCCGCCTTCTGGAATTTTCCACTGGTGTTGTGCTTATGCGTGTAATTATTATGTTCGTGTTATCGATAAAATATGTGATTCAACATGACTACTGCTGAAGAATTAATACGTATTCTGGAAGGTGATGAAGACGAAGAATTTGAATTTTAATTTGATTATTTATTTGTTTGTGATCTTATTAGTCTGTTGAAAATCGTGTAGTTATATATCGTTAGAATCTGTCAAAGTTATTCGGTAAACTGATATTGATATTGTTAAAATATAATCATGTTTGTTCAAAATTGACCAATGTTGTTATCTGTTGTATTAAGATAAAGATTACTCTACATGACAGCATTGAGAATAAAAATAATAAAAATAACGAAATTCATTTCTGGACTAATTTTATTGTGCGGAAAACAATAAATCTTTCAAGATCTTTAAACGCTTTTTGTTTCATTGTGTTACCAAAATACCTACTAATATTAGAAATAAAATTAAAATAAATTACAAAGTAACGGTTTCCTGTCTGTCTGCTACGGGATTCGAACCCGCGACCCCCGGTTTGCGCACCAACGCGCTAAACCACTGAGCCACAGAGGTCGTCGAAATAAATTATCGACATCGAAAAATATAAGTATTTCACATCACTATTTGCTGTAGGTATACATTTTTCGATTTATGGTGCCGGCGCTAGAGGCACGACAATTGATTTTAAGCTCGGCGGTGAAAGGGTTAAATTTACGACAGAAACAATAATAATGGGAGAGGGATTCGCCTGATGATTTTTAAAATTCACATTATGTTGTGAATGTTTCAAGTCCGTATCGATTCATTCACTTTAATCGATGTTTGTAAGCAAGTTACCTCACTATGAAGATAAAACTGACAGACGTCAAATATTACCTATTAAATGACTCCACTGTAGTTACCTATTTAACTAGGACCAAGTATCAAATGGACAAGACAAGCGCGTATCACCGTAAGGGACAGATATACTACACAGGGTTGCCAGGTTAATGAATATTACCCCGAAATGTCCAATTTATTGAATATTTCTGGAAACCTAACGAAGTATCGCTTTCTCTAAAAATTTGGTACTTTCATGCATAACTGATTCTTAAATCGGCAGATAATTATTACCTGACGAATATGTGATTAAAAATATTTTATGAAATCAAAAAATTAAATAAAACACACGTTATCAATCACAGTTTTATTCATTGACCTTTAAATAAAATTAGTTTTGTATACATATTTCTTATTTTGTCTTCTTTATTATACATCGTTTTAGTGGTATAATGTATACGCACGTTCAAGTATTTTTTACAAATAGCTTTAATTAATAGAGTAAAATGGCCGTCTACATCGAATCTATCAGAAATATGAATTTCAGGGAATAAATTAAGACCAATACAATTTTTCAAACATTCCTTTAAAAGATAACTCATCGGATCTTTCCGGTTGACTATTCAGTTTTTTTGCTATAACACAAACTTTTTCTGCTATAATACAAAGTTGTATAACAGTTTTAGAAGGATAACGTAATCCACCCTAGTCCTTTTTAAATTGGAGCGTATTTTCAACTTTCTCTGAATATAATGATGTCAAGCACTGGTCACATTTAATTTGATTTTCTAACGCCTTTATGACAAAACCAGCGACATAATTAATGATAACGTGCCGAGAGAATTCTGTCAGTCTTGATGGATCGGCTAAATAATCATGATCCTGAGATACGACCACTTCTGATTGCAGCGATTTCTGAAGATCCCCATTGTCTTCTATTAATCTGTTTCGGTCTGTTGTTACGTTAATGGCGACTTCAGGCATCGTAGAAGTTAAAATATTTATTTCACTTAAAGGTATACAATTACCCGTAGTTAGATGTTTAAGTTCGCCATGCACTAAAAGACGTTTATAAGCAGATTTAAATTGACTTGCGGTAGGGTTATTATTGAACCCACCTTTTGCTCTGATGGCGCAGAAAAAAATTTCCAAGTGATCTTGGCTCAATTTATATGTTGACAAAAAATTTTGTTTCTTAGTTTCGACATATTCATCATATAAGAACAATAAACTCTTAATAGAAGCCATAAACCCTAAAAATACAGTTTTTCTACTAGAGTGCAATATACTCGTATTGCCAATTTTCAATGATTTTACATACTCAAACATATCATTAAGAAATTCATTTATACTATCAAAGTTACTTGATTTCAGAGGTTTTTTATAACCATAATATGCATTTAAATTGCGGGAGTTCATTATATCAAACAATGTGTTGAACATTCTAATGAAATCAACTGTGGCTGCACAATTTTTAAATTCTTCAAGCCCGAGATTCTTATTGCAAAATTCGAGAGCATCTGCAACTGATTCACTAAACAACTTCGAAGCTAATTTAACTTTCATTGTTTGTTTTTTATAATTAACATGAGCACTTCTTAATTTGTTAGCGAGATGAAAACCTTCATTTTCTTGAAGTTCTACTAGAAGCTTTATAAATTCCCAGGAAATTGTTTGACCTTTACCATTTTTTAATAATAAATGTCCCCTAAAGTGTTTCTTATTAACTTTAACATATGCGAAGGGTCGGGAAACAATACGATCTTTTTTCCTTTGTAGGAACAGATTAATAGCATTCCCTTCTAGATCACACCCCAATAATTTTGTCATTGAAAAATTAGCAGGGCATCCATCGAAGGTAACTGAAGCGACGTGAATACCGCATTAATTTAGTAAATCGATACACATTTTCAACATCGACGCCTTTTGCTCAGCTGATACACCATTTGTCAGAAAATAGCCCACAGGTATTATATTATATCCAACTATTATTTAAAACAGTTACCATGAAAACTAAAACTTCTTTAGCAACCGGTAGTACATCGCCCTCAAGCTGGTTACCACAATTTACAAGTCCAACATAGTTTTTGCCATTCCACTCAACGGCTTTCCGAATGGCCATTTCATCGAAACTTAAACAGCAGACAAACTCTTTCTGAGTATTTTCAGCTAACAGTTTAAGAGCTGTTAGTGATTCAGTGGAAAACCCAGGTTCACCTTCTACGTTCTGGTACCACCGAGTGAGTGTGCGAGTATATGGGAGGCACGTATTGAATGTTTGTCTGACAAAATTGTAGGCACGAGGGCTTATGAAATGTAAATTCAATGCAAATTTCCTAACTTCTGACAAAAATTTACCTCTGTTTGGTTTCAAAAATTTATTATTTTTCGGATTTATGGATGTGAAGAGATCTGCAGGTTCTTGATTGATGTATCTTTTACTTTGTAATTGTTCAATTATAGCACATTGTTCGCGCCAACCCTAGCGCGACGTTTAGAATAAACACAAAGGACATCACTACGTGAAGTATGGCCGACCGACTCGGGGGCGCTGTGAGAGAGTGACGAACACTTGCAATTAGACCCCCGTCCGCGCCGGATGCATTTTCAGCTCATCCCGAAACCTAGTGAACGCGAACGCGTGTGCGCATATTTATTTGTGCTCGTTAATATAATACCAAATTCGCCGGCGAACCGCGATAAATCTATCGATAATCCGCTCAACAGCTGTGTAGTGTAGTGAGAAGAAACCTCCGCCCAGATACAGAACCACCAGCTCAACAATAAGGTCAGTCCCAGATTTCTCCAGCCCTCACATTAACCTATATACCTACTTCCCTCAGCTCAAAGTCGTATGTGTAAGTTCCTAGCTTACACCAATTTCTTGGCCCATCGAGCCTTCGTGAAGCCCTTCTCCCTATTACCGGCGTTGGGCCTCATTAGAACCAGCACCTACAGTTCCACTCCGCCCAAATCTGCACATAAAATCAGCTCAATTATTTATATTTTGTCCAATTTAACATTAAACCCCTATTCTGTACTTTGATATTAACCTATATGTTAATTATTTAAATTATTTTGTGCATATTTCGGCCTATAAATTCATAGGAAAAACCCAAAAAAAAAAAATAATAAAAAAATAGTGGGTAGGTTGTCGGCTTATTGTCGAACAAAGAACTCGAACATTCCAGAACTTCCCTAACGTACCTAATACATAATTTGTGCCAATAATATCTCATATAATTTTCTCAGCTCTTAATTACTTACAAAATATTTTAATGTTTGACTCGCATATAAAATAAGTAATAACTGGTGCGTATTGTGAATTGCGTTCGGCTCATAACGGAATTGTGAATAGTCGTTGCATTACTAAGTATTTTATCTATATATAACGTTTATATCTTCATATTCTCAATTTTTAAAACACAATATTAATTAACTTAGCATTATTTTAATAGTTATGAGTCGCATAACATCTCAAGTGCCCATACAAACATCGTCGGCTCGCTTCGGTACTTGATTTTTTGTGCATTCTGTAGGTAATAGGTACCTACACGGCGCCCGTGCGTAAACAACAGCTGTTACATTCATTCTCAATTAGGTATTCTTCATAGAATAAATAGTGACCTTCACATTGAATTCATATCTTATCTACGTTCTGTGTCTATACAAAAATATTATTAGGTATTACGTTACAGCTGTTTTAAATAAGAATTCTTATCGACGTTCTGTGTTTATACAAATATATTATAGGTGTTACGTTACAGCTGTTTTGAATAAGTCGGCACACTGTTGAGATTGAAACTGCTCATACCTACTTGCATTGTTTTCATTACGTTATTTTGTTTCTAACGCGCCCGCTAAGATTTGTTTATATTCAAACTTCAGGACATTAATATAATATTACAGACGACTTCTATCGCATTGTTCTCCGCTCATCAAACATACACTAATACTATATTAGCATCAGGCGATCGGTCAGCTCACTTGTTAATTAACTCGTACACATTTTATGATAAAATTGTATACATTGTCGGCACATTATTAAAATCTATTTTCTGTGTTTTAATTAATTGCGCGCGTATTTTCCGCTCATTACTTTTAAATATTTAACTTAGTTACACGCATATATTTTTAAACATGCCTACAAAATCGCAAGCGGCAATATTTAGGCAAACTATAAAATCTATTAGTCGGCTCAGAGAGATCGCATTGGCATTACACAAAGGTGACTCAAAATCTAACAAATCGGAGTAACAAATGCGCGTTTTAAAGACCTATGGAGATTGCTTTGGGCCCGGGGAAGCCCATAGCCTTCGGCACGATTTTTGATTTTGCACTCATAGGACTCGTTGAGCACTCATGCGATTCACCTGTAGCTCAAGTTGGCCCTGCTCATGTTACTCATACTCATTATACTCAGTCGGCTCACTCTACACATTCTGCTCATTCTACTCATGATATTTGCAAAAGCTCCACCCCATCGTTTACAAACATTTGAATCAAATAGAGTAACAAAAATTAACTCAAATTCACTCACACTTAAGTGGCGTCATGTACCTTCCCAATTAAATCCTGCTGACTGTGCAAGCAGAGGATTATCAGCTCAAGCTCTCTCCGCTCATGATTTATGGTGGTCTCCTCCATGGCTCAAATTGCCAGAGGATACCTGGCCCAAGATGCCTTCAGCTCATACTCGACAAGACTTGCCAGGGCTCAAACCAAAATACGTACCATGCAATTTCTCGATACCCGGTGTCGATAGTGATCTGCTCACTCGCTTCAGCTCTTTAGAAAAACTAACTGGTGTCACTGCCTACATGAGGCGATTCATTCGTAACTGTAAACTAAATTCAAACTCGCGACAACTAGGCCCTCTAACTGTAAGTGAACGTAGAGAAGCATTACTCTTCTGGATCCGCTCTGTACAGCAGAATGCATTCGCAGAAGATATTCACCGCCTGCAAACCGATAGAATCTGCACAGTACGACTACAACGTCTGTCGCCTTTTACGCAGGACGGTCTCCTCAGAGTAGGAGGTAGACTCACTCGTTCGGAACTCACATACGATGCTCAACACCCATACATTTTGCCTAGTTCTAGTCCGCTCGTAGACCTCATAATAGATGACTATCATCGCATACACTGCCACCCTGGCACGGACACGCTACATGCTATTTTACGTCAGCAATTTTGGATATTATCTGCCCGCCGCATTATAAGGCACAGAACGTTTAAATGCATAAGATGTTTCCGTTGCCGCGCTCAGCCCGAAGTACCTATCATGGCTGACCTGCCAGCTGATAGAGTCATACCTCAGCCCGTATTTAGTCACGTATCAACAGATTTCGCCGGACCGTTTCTGCTCAAATCAAGTCAATTACGTAATGCTAAGTTAATTAAGGGATATTTTTGCATATTTGTTTGCCTCACTACAAAGGCGGTTCACTTAGAACCAGTCTCATCGCTCACTGCCGAAGCGTTTATTGCAACATTACAAAGGTTCTGCTCACGTCGCGGACTTCCGGTATTGATACGCTCGGATTGTGGCACAAATTATGTAGGAGCTAGGAATCATCTACTAGAGGTACAACAATTTCTCAATGACAATAACGACGCCATTTCTCATAAACTCTCAACTCAAAATATAACTTGGTTACTCAATCCGCCTAAAACCCCATGGATGGGAGGTATCCATGAGATTAATGTTAAATCCACAAAGCAACTTCTATACCGTGTTATCGGTGAGCAACACCTCACTTTCGAGGAATTCTTAACTCTGCTCACTAGAATCGAAGCTGTGTTAAACTCTCGGCCCATCAGTCCACTTTCGTCCGATCCCACGGACTATCAGCCCCTTACTGCTGGCCACTTTCTCATTGGCCGTCCGCTCACAGCTCTCCCCGAGCTGACTCTAGATGAAAGAGTAATATCTCCGCTCAAACGCTTTCAGCTCATTCAATCACTCTCTCAGCGCTTTTGGAACCTTTGGACCAAGTCCTACCTCCATACCCTTCAAATCCGCTCCAAATGGCTTTCCTCTTCCTCTCCACCCAAAATTGGAGAACTGGTTCTGCTCAAGGAGGACAATTTGCCTCCTCTACAATGGAAGATGGGAAGAATCTCACGTCTGCTACCTGGGAAGGATGGAGTCATCAGAGTTGTGGACTTGGACACGACTCAAGGCCAGCTGCGGAGGCCTGTCGGCAAGATTGCCCGGCTCCCACTGGATTCTGCTCAGGATGGGGCTCAGCTCGCCGCCTGTGCGGGCCCCCCAGGATGTTCGCGCCAACCCTAGCGCGACGTTTAGAATAAACACAAAGGACATCACTACGTGAAGTATGGCCGACCGACTCGGGGGCGCTGTGAGAGAGTGACGAACACTTGCAATTAGACCCCCGTCCGCGCCGGATGCATTTTCAGCTCATCCCGAAACCTAGTGAACGCGAACGCGTGTGCGCATATTTATTTGTGCTCGTTAATATAATACCAAATTCGCCGGCGAACCGCGATAAATCTATCGATAATCCGCTCAACAGCTGTGTAGTGTAGTGAGAAGAAACCTCCGCCCAGATACAGAACCACCAGCTCAACAATAAGGTCAGTCCCAGATTTCTCCAGCCCTCACATTAACCTATATACCTACTTCCCTCAGCTCAAAGTCGTATGTGTAAGTTCCTAGCTTACACACACATAACTCTGCATTTTTTCTTTCAAGACGGCGGTATTTAGATCTCAACGCAACTAACTTCCTTCTACGTGTCTGAGCTAGCTCAGTTTGTCGACTTAATTGTCTGACGAGTTTTTGTTTTCTGGGTGTAATTTCATGTTTATCTTGATCAACTACCATGAGATTTTTGCCCTGAAAATAATCAATAAGTAAGGATAATGCCATGAACAAAAAATTTATTTGTTGACCGGGCTTTTCATTTGCCAAAGTAATACTTACAGAACTTTTGTCAACATCCATAGCTTCAACAAATGCCAAATGATTTTCTTCTAATTGTGGGATCTAAAACAAAATTTACTATTATGAACAATAAATAATAATAAATAGGTCAATAACAAAAGAAGATCAGTTGTTCTTATAGTTTTCTTGACTTGCTTCAGTAACACTTACAAAAGTTGAATCGAAATTCATTCCTTGTCGAGAAGTGGATGGTTTCTCCCCTGATGGTATCTGGAACATAGTAATTAATAAATAAATCTATTAAGTACAACAAAATTATCAATAAGCAAATTAAAAAAGTTTAAATTATATTATAGATATTTTTAAGAGTGTCTCTACAAAGAAGTAAG
Source organism: Phengaris alcon alcon (assembly GCA_037179445.1). Lineage (NCBI taxonomy): Eukaryota > Metazoa > Arthropoda > Insecta > Lepidoptera > Lycaenidae > Phengaris > Phengaris alcon. The sequence goes on from JAYRCH010000140.1 coordinate 212,366, forward strand.
TTTCTGCACAAGCATAATTTTAACGACTTTAACTAATGGAATAATTGTTAGTTATGCAATATTCTCCGACAAGCAAGAATATGTAATCATTCTTGTTAGAGAATTAAAGTGAAACAGGTAGTGAATTGAAGGTATTCGACATAGTATAAAAAAATATTACATAAAAGTTATTTTAGGAAATGCTGCTAGGTAATACTTACAAAACTTGCATTAAAATCCATTACTTCAGTAGATGTGGCAGGATTTTGCATTGGTAGTATCTGTAATAGTGTTGCAAAATAAGTACATATTAGATCAAAAAAATTTCAAATCAAGGATAAAACAGAGAACAGATTTATTTACCGAAACCTCAATAAGCCGCGTTGGAATAGAAAATCGTTTAAGATACGTCATATGTTTACTTTTTCTAAAACAATTGTCATCAAAATGTTTTGAACAAATTCGAGTAAATTTGGTCGGTTCCCAATTCTGTCGGCCTGTTGCTCGAATCCAAAGCTGACGCACTTCAAGTCATTTTTTGGAAACCTGTAACAGTTAACATAACGATTTATAAAACAATTGTCCGTATTTATGCAAAAAGGAACCACCCGACAAATTACGTTTTTTACTTTTTTTAGAATGCTGTATTAAATTGGTCAAAAATTGAAGTACAAAATAGAACCACATGATTTTCTCCTTGGAAACAAGGTATACAAAAGGCAGAAAGGAACCAACAGCATTAATAAACATTACGTATAAAGCAAAACAGGACCACAGCTTGATGGGACTCTATCGTTCAAACAAATACACGATATCAATACAAAGTCATTTTATACAAAACTGATCCACACATACTTGGTACATGACACATACATGACACATGTATCTATCAGTCATGACTATTTTTATTATATCAAATGGAACCAAGTTTCTGTGGTATCGTTATGCGTAAAAATATTTTTTTTTTTAATGTAATGCTTATATTTTTTGCATAAAAGAATCACACACATTTGGTTCTATCGAATATATACAAAATATTGTAAAACAGTACTAAAATCAATAGTTTGTGGTTCCATTGTGCGTCTTATGAAATCAAATGTAACATAGCTCAAAGGTCTCTCTCTAAATGTTCTTATATTATGATTTATATCAATTAAAGCTTTGGTACATTAATATAAATACATAGTTTTATGTCATTCAGTAAACCCCTGGGCTATAGTTCTTTTTTGTATATAAGAATACCTGTCGATTAGTAAAGGTTAAAAGGAACCACATGCACATTTTCTTAATTATTTAGAAAGTTTAAGAGTATTTTACACAAAATTGCATCTACATAATTAAATTAGTAATTAATCGATAAATATAAATAAAATAAATAGTAATTTTGCTTCACAAAACAGATCTGCACATGATTTTGTAAAACCTTTGATATTTTCAGAAGTGTGTTTTGCTGGGTGGTTCCTTTTTGCATAAATACGGACAATTATAAGTCGGAAAGAACATAAATTATAATTTAGGCAATTTACCAAAATTTCGACTGGTAACACTTAAACGATATAACCCGACAAAATGAAAAAGAACTAAAAAATGGCGGAACTACATGGCTCCCATACCACCGTGTGTTATTTATGTACTACTGAATTTGGGCGGTTATTACAATAGAATTTTATAAACAAAAATACTTAAATAAATGATTTATAGACTATAAAATGCTTTTACAGGAAGATAATAGTCATAATATACATATATTTTAAAGAAGCAAGCGAAATATAAGTCCAATAAGTGTACTTACGTATGAAAGGTTATGTTTTCAGTTTTGCGCTCACTACGGCTTTTACAGCCTATTATACAACAATACACCATGGTAATATGATCAAAAACACGTATTATTCAGGTCTAACGACAGTCCGTCACTCGGAATCCGCGATCAAACACAATAATTCAAAATTTCTTAGGACACAATTACTTTGTTGGGCACAATTCCCGAATGTGCCCAGCAAAAAAAAGAGAAACTATGACAAAGACAAAAAAAACATGGATCTGTCTCTTTCACTTTCAATGATTTCTGTATAAAGCTGTCTCGTTTATATAATTATTGTTATTTTCATGTCCAATCCATTTCATACTTGGTCCTAGTTACTTAATAAGTTTAAGCATTTCTGTTACGAAGTTTTGTAAAAATTTAATTTAGTATTTCCTACTTTCTTCATAAAAAGCGAAATAACCATCTGAAAAATCGGTCATCGACTTACACTGACGTTTATCATTTGACATTTTACCATAAACATGTGTATAGTCTGTATTGTCACTAACCTCAAATTTATATTGTAAAATGTAAATTGTACTTTTGTATGTAATCTAAAAATTAAAATTTTGTGATTTTAACTAATGATTATTGTATAACGCTGTAGTAATTCGGCATTATGGGGACCGAAATAGCAATTTCTTTTAGTACGTTACGAGCACAACTAGAAAGTGAGAAAAGTAGTCTGTTTAAAATCGATGAAAACATAAAAAAAATTGTTACAACTACGGGACGATTTAACAACGATAGGTGATTGTTGTTGCTATAAGTTTTGTATGTATTTCTGCTGATGTTCGGTGTTTTAATTTGGCATTTGGTTGCAGATTTAATGCGACCGGTGACTACTCAAGGGGCGCCCCTCGGTTAGGCGGCAGAAACTCTTACCCTGATGCCAGCAATAACTACAAACATGAAGAGCAGTTCAACAAACGTAAACATGAAACCAAAACTGTGTTTAGCAGGCGAGTAGCAAGGATTAAACACTATTACATAACAACTGAACATTTACTATGTATCTCTTATAATGCTAATAGGAAACAATTAGAATAGTTTTTGCTAGTTGTTAAATGTTTTAAACTGAAAGTTTAAACTAGATAAATGGAGTAAAATTATAACATATTGGTATATCAAAGACATACCAATGTGTTATATCTCATTAAAAGGTGGACAGATGAAATAGAGGAGATGGATGGAGGGACCAAGGCCTGGATTAGATTGGCGTACGATAGAGAGGAATGGAGGAGATTGGGGGAGGCCTTTTCCTGAACGCACACTGATTTAGTGAACACATAAAGAACAAGCTATCACTGTAAAAAAAAGTTTAAAAAGGCTATATAATAAAAATAAAAATGTGTTTAAACTATTTATTATAAAGCCTAACTTATGGCAAATAATATAATAAAGAGAACTTGTTATTTATTGGATCGCAGTTGCTCTCAATAAAGATTTTATTTATTGTGTTGATTGTTGCTTATACTTTAGTAGTTAGTGTCTATCAACTTCCTATTTTTGCTTACCTTTATTTTACTATCCAAAAGGATTTTTGGGGTAATTATTGTTATTTGAAAAAAACATTACAGATTATCAGCCCGTATAAACGACAGTGATGGTGAAGAAGACGGCCCAGGCGCAAAGAGGGCCAGAATGCCCTCGGCTGTGTCTAGAGAGCTACCAACCAGAGCAGCCGTACTCCGAGCACAGGGAGATGATGAGCAGGCCAGAACTCGCAACAGGAGGATTTTTGGTTCACTCCTCGGAACTTTACAAAAGTTTAAACAAGAAGAGATAGTTCTTCAAACAAAGGTTTTTGTGCAAAAATAAAGTGTTTTTAAAGTTTACTTTAAACCTATCTTATTTTGATAGTGTATGTAAATTAGAACTCTGGGCTTAAACATTTTAATCAAAATTTTTTTTCAGGAGGATAAAAAAGCACAAGTAGAGCGTAAAATTGAAGAACAAGCAAGAATTGAAAAAGAACGAGAGCAAAAAGAAAGAAAAACACTATTTGCTGAAAGAGAACAGAAGAAGGCCACAATAAAGGCACTGGAGGCAAAAATGGGCCGAGTGCAAGAGTTTGAGAAGTGGGAGGCTTCTCAGAAGTGCCTCGGCAACTTCATACTCACCAAAGCCAAGCCACACATTTATTGGATTCCAAAGAGAATGTCAGAAAAAGCAGCAGAAAAACTAGGATCTAGCAAAAAATTCCATGAAAGTAAGTGTACAGTGTAAACACAATACACAAAACTCACACACAACAATAAACAAGTAAACATTCAACAACCTCTGTGGCTCAGTGGTTGAGCGTGTTGGTGCTCAAGCTGGGGTCGCAGGTTCGAATCCAACCGAGGGAACAAAAAGTTTTTCTATGTTCCTGGGTCATAGATGTGTATTAAATATGTGTAAAAATCTTAAATATGTGTATAATATAATATAAAACTATTAAATATATTTCCATTGTCTGGTAACAAGTTCTTAGATATATTATTAAATATAAACATACACTTATTAATTACAAATTTTTTTTTTTGGTTATTCTTTCTATGTTTTATACTTTTAATAAAATATGTGGGCAAAATTTGTTCAATATTACAGTATTTTTAAAAACTTATGGTTACTAAGTTGTACGAGTATAGCTTCTCACACATTCTGGGTTTGCCTGATATTTTATAGTTGTTATATATAATAGTATTTTGTATGAGAAAAAAAATCCGTTAAGGATTTTTATTTATTGCAACTTAAATTGGCGTTATACATACGTTATACCTACTACTATTTTCAAAGCAAACTATTTTCTGTACAGAAAACGTAATGTTTTTGTTAATCACACACTTTTCTTAGCATGTATGCTATTGTAATGGAATAAGATCCCAGCCCCGCCAGACTCCCCTTATATTCTTACTGATAAAATGTATGTCGTATTGTAGTATTAATTGTGTACAAAGAATGTTTGCATACCTGCCCGATTGTGCGGAGGGGCTAATTCTCAGGTACAGGGCGCCGAAGGTACAAAAAAATTGTTCTAACTTTTCTTGCAGCCTTTGAAATTATGAAATGAAATGGTGCAATAATACAGGATATTTTAAAACTTTTTTTTAACCTTTAACCCTCATTAACTTTTTTCTCCCATGGTTTTTCCAAGTCCCAAGACTTTAGAGATTTTTAAGCCCTTTTATTTGATATAGTGCTACAGTGGTGGGGACAGGCTCCATCCAGTACAATCTAGCGGGTATGCATATGTTCATTGTACACACTAATACTATAATATTTTCATTTTATCAGTAAGAATATAAAGGGAGTCTGGTGGAGCTGGGGTCTCAGTCCATAATAACTCTGAATGTCACTGTGTCCAGAGTATATGGCGCGAAAACGCCTAGAGTTACAAGAGGAGCTGCAGCGGATAGAGCAGCGGTGCCTGCGCATGCGCGGCGTGGGCGGCCCGGGCAGGGAGGAGCAGGAGAACAAGCACGACGACAGCCTCGACGCCGACGACAAGAGCAAGAGGAGAGACAAGTTCGCCATGGACGCCGAGGACAAGGACGGGGAGGAGAGCGATGGAGAAATACACGAGGGGGGCGAGAGGAATGGTGATGCTAATGGTTGGTTAAACATATCGTCCTTATTTTCCCCTTGCTGGTGCCCTAATATAAAAGTAGCCTAAGTATATATACTTAGGCTACTTTTATATTAGGGCACCAGCAAGTGGACACTTCAATTTTATTTATTTGTATATTTTATTTATATATAATAGATGTTGCCTGCGACATCCTGTGTGCAAAAGGAATTAGGAAATCCCACTGGAATAGTACAGTGCAGTCATAAAAAGTAACCTATATTATTCTTCTCCATGTTCTACTCTATATCAGTGCAAAATTTTGTCAAAATTGGTCCAGTAGCTTCAGAACCTGTTCAGTGAAGAGGAAGAAACAATCAAATCTTTTCTTTTGATACTTATAAATTACTATTGCTTTCTGTGTTGAAATATTAAGATACTGCTATGCTGGGATGAGACTATAACAATGTACCTATTCACGAATTTTTAAACCTTGTAAAAATAAATTTAAATTGTTTTTATTACAGAGCAAATAAAAGAGAGTAATGTAGACAAGCCAAGTGAAGATGCACCAATGGAGACTGATGAAGTGAGTGAAGCCAAGGAACCGGCAGTTGAGGATGAAACCTTGCCGAAGACAAACAATGAGCAGCTTGAGACAGACGAGCAGCTTGAGACAGACGAGCAGCTCGAGACAGACGAGCAGCTCGAGACAGACGAGCAGCTTGAGACAGACGAGCAGCTCGAGACAGACAAGCAGCATGAGACTCCAAGCAACAGTACAGAAGACTCCTAGCCCCGACATTGCGGTGCTTATCACAAGCATATGCTCATTCCTGCAATATTCGTAATATTGTGATTTATGTCAAGAGTCCCCATAATATAGCTAGATATTGTAATGAATATAATATTTTTTTTATTGCAGAAAATCAATAACTAGTTGTGACAAAATGATTTTTAAAATACAATATTCCTATTGTACTATAATTTTGTGTGAGAAAACTTTATATCTACTGTGATGGACTTCAATATTGTAAGTCTAGGTTTGATTCAGTTACAAGATTTTAAATAAGACAAGAGAAATTAAATAAAACATTTTTAGGACTCCAAACAAATGAAGCAAGCCTATAAATGTAACAGACTGCAGAAGAACTTCTAGTATGTATCATGCTATGTATTAATCATTATTCTTCTGTTACAAAAGGATACAAAGGTAACATAGCAATTATTTTGTTTATAATGTCTAACATAGAATTATGAAAATAAAGCAGTGTGGGGCAGACTTTATTAAAAGAAACTTTAAGATAGTCAAACTTTTGTTTTATTACAAAATTTATTAGAAAATAAATATGATAATATTACTAGCTTTAGTTAATAAGGTTAAAGACCAGCTTCTCATTTTACACAAGCTTTTCATAAGCTAATATATAAATCAATGGCAGTTTTTAATAATAATTTATGTTTAAGTTAAGAATTTCTGTTTTTTATAAATTGAGCAGTAAAGTTCAATGTACACATTGATAGTAGTTTACTGTAGTATAAACAAAACAAATGAACTAATAAGCGGTTAAATTTGAAATTTCATAAAAGAAATGCTAAAATACATAAATTTTGGAATGCATTTTGTGCTGTAATCAGTTCCAAAATATTTGAGAACAAAAGCGTGCGAATTTAGTCCAATGTAAATATTCTGGAAGCAATGTCGTCCAGCATCCAGTCCATTCCCTCTAGAAGATTCTCTCCGGTCACTGCAGAGCATCGGATTATACGCCAATGGTGAGTCTTAATACTGTCCAGATCTAAGGCCTGTAAACATAGTTATAATTTATAATATAATAATTATTCAATAATGAATATTTCTTTGACTATCACAAAAAAGTTTTAAATATGTGACAAATTATGTGTTTCAGTTGCTAAAGAGAGTATTATACCCTAACATGCATATTAAAAATGTGTTTCATACCTCTCTGATCTCCTGTAGGGTGAGTGCCCCGGGCAAGTCTGCCTTGTTGGCCAGTACCAGTAGAGTGGCTCCTGCCAGCCTCTCCTCCCGCAGCAGGGAGTGCAGCTCCCGAGCACAGTCGGCCAGCCGCCGCGCATCAGCACTGTCCACCACCCATGCTACACCATCTGTACTCTCAAAGTAATTCTTCCAATATGACCTAAAAAAATTATATTAATATACAGTCAGTATAATAATATACAGTTTAAATATAGACAGTTTTTTGTAGAAAACAGCTGATTTTTTTTTCAAGTAGGAAAGTTGATCCTATAGTAAAAGTTCCATAAGTTCAAGAGTATATTCACTACTGAAAGTTTGAATACTGACTGGAAAAACACCCAGTATTATACTAGCTGTACCCAACAGATGTTATTCTGCCTTAACTATAAACTGGAATAAATAACTACCTACATATACCTAGTTTCTACACTTCCAACCTTGGCCAACGTCCTACACCTACAAACTGTATAAACTTCCTAAATCTGCAACTACCTACACTTACTACATATCCCTACAACCTACAGGTGATGTGTGATAGAGTTAATGACCACTGAGACAAAAAGATTATAACAGTACTAATATCGCTATTAAACAATGGCATGTTCAATAGCAATTGTTAGAAGGTTGATGATGATCAGGAGTTGACATAGTATGGAAATAGAAATTGAGGCAATTTACATTACTTATCACACATTTAAATATATATACTATACTTGCCTGAGAGATTTCTGACCTCCGACATCCCAAATGTTCAGCTTGTATCCTCGGTGCTCCAGTGTTTTAATGTTGAATCCCAATGTTGGGGATATAGTGTCAATACGCTCGCCATTAAAACGTTTCAAAATCGTCGTCTTTCCTGCGTTATCTAGTCCTCTAACTTGCGTGTTAAGAAAATATTAAATTTAAGCTAATAAGATTTGTAATAAGGTTCGTAATAAATTGAATATCTCGAACACATTAGACATCACACGGCAGAATAAAGACTCGACATTTTTATACAATGCTTATAAATTGGCGTTCTTATAATGTTCTCATAGCATGTGCCATGTGAGGATTACTTCTTGAAGTACTAGCAACTAGTATGTAAAGCAATCGTTTACTCTGTTATTATACCACTTCTAGAGATCATTTGTTAACTATTATAAAGGATACAGCATCAGTATTCTCATTTCTTTCTCCTTTTGGCGTAGTTTCTTTAATATCGTCAAAAATCCCATCTTTTGTTTTCTTGTTATTTACATACTGTAACGGAAATTATGCTATAAATTGAAGATAGATTTATATAACGACATAATAATATGTTTGTTTACTAAAACAATAATTCCGTCGCTATTTGTTATATAAATCAAATGGAAATTATTTACACAGAAAACTGAAAGTTAATTTATTGACACCCCAATGGACGATTAACCATAGATGATAAGTAATACAGAATACTACTGAAGCGATTATCGATGACCATAGATGTTATGTACCAGCGTTACCAACTCTAAAAAATATTTCACCCCAAACTCAAGTAAAAACCCCCAAAATCGCAATAAATACAATAAATTCCGCCTAATTTTTTTGTATGATTAAGAATATCTACTATTAATAGTACAAAAATCTACAATGACAAGCAAATAATAAAAATTAATGGTGTGTAATATTATTCTGTACAACTTTATACTTACCAAAAATTTATTTTGTATTTAATAATTACAAAAGTTTATTTTATACAGGTTGACTTTTCAAATCACTTGATAACACAAATAAGAAAATAAAATACCCTTAAAAGAACCCTAAAAAAATCTTCCCCCAAGAAACAGGGCTAAAGACTTTTTCCCTCTAAATTCAGGGGGAAAACCCCTATGTTGGCAACACTGTTATGTACTACTACTGAAAGTGATGAATGTGATTGTAGTTTTTTTTAATTTATTAATATTATAGTGAGCTGGATGCTGAGTCCTTTGCTTGTAGAGTGTAGTTTTTTTTTTTTTTTTTAATTTATTCATGACCATGGATACAAAGTCCTTCAGTCGGATACATTTTGAGTTGTAGAGTGTAGTTATTGGCAGTGTTGCCATCTATGTTTTAATTTACCGCTAAAACCAAAATATATTACGAAGGCACTTAGGTATATAGAAAGTAAACGGCCAGTTTAAGCATATTTAAGACGCATACTATGATGTGTCATCAAGGTGTTAAAGTCACACAAGACAAGGTATATATATTTTTTGTTTATTAGTTCTGATTCCTCTAGTGTTCAAACTTCAAAGTTTTAACTCTGGGTCTATATGCTCCGGAATCCGGAACACCGGTAAAATTTCAGAGCATTGAAAATAGAACTCTGTGCAGTAGCACCTACTTTTTTTTTACATAAAGGTTACTATTAGGTTAGGTAATAACAATATAGTTAAAAATCAAACACATCGAGTCAAATGCCAATGTCATATATGACAGCTCGACACTCGAAACTTCCATTTTCAACCCTAGTGTATTAATGCAGAGTTCTGATTTCAGTGCTCTGAAATTTCACCGGCATTCCGGATTCCGGAGCATATAGTCCCGGCTTAAGACCTTGAAATGACGGAGACATAACAAATCCTGTAAAATTTATTGTTGCCAATTGAGTTTAACTACTCATTTATGTCGAAAAAAAATTTTTTTTCGACATAAATGAGATGATAAATTTGCCTGATTGACTTTATTAAAAAATTATTTCATTTTTTATTGTTCATCTTCAATAATGATGGTGTTTTACCTGTAAATAAAACACATATTAAATACTTACCTTACTAGAAGCTTACTGATATGAGATAGCGCTAGCGTGCTCGACCTCGTCTTGTCTCTTTCCTTCTCGTACCCTCTCGCTCGCACAGCTACCTTGAGAACCCCACCATGGCGACGCCACAAGCAGTGGCCTAATTTAATTTCAAATCATTGAGTCGAATATCACCAGGCAGTATTAAAAATGTAAGCTTCAAGTAAGGTAAGTATTAAATATGTGTTTTATTGACAGGTAAAACTTACTGATATGAGACCTGTTTGTTATCGCCTGGCGGGAAAAAGACGCCAATGTTAAGGCATATTATACATTAGAAGAGCTTAGAAAATAGGAATGTAAAAAATACCTTACTAAGATAATAGATTTATTGATTTGTACTAAGTAATAAAGTATAAATTAATTACAGAATAAAGTATAAGTAAATATAAAATCAGTTTGTAGGGCTAAATAATTGAGCCAAACTTGTTGATTTACCTGTGCGAGACGACTTTACTTCTCTGCGATAAAAACGCGTGAAAGTATTACTTGATCGCCAGTTTCCTTTGGCCAATATTTGATCAAGAGGTAAATTATCAACCCAGTTTTTAGACGCTACGGCAGAGCGAATACTTCCTGGAGGGGCAGTAATACCTGCTTCACGAAATACAGTTTTTACCCAACCAGCAATAACCGTTCTGGAGGCCGGCTTAGGGTTTCTTCTTAGATTAATGAAAAGATTATGTAAATTACATTATTTCCGTTTTTCTTTTAATAAACCAATGGTCCGCTTAACCCAAAAAACAGGATCTAAATTTCTGGAACTATTGTTTGAAAATATCTTCCATCCCGACTGTCTGTAGTTCGCACTATCAGTTTTAGATCCGTAAAGAGGCCAAAAACAAATCGAGTCTTCATTTACAGTGAAGTGTTCTGAATCAACCGCTAATAATGTCAAGTCATAGACTATTCGGCCTGAGCATAAAAGGAGCAAGGTGGCTGTATGTCGACAAGTTTGGAAAACATTGTTTTTATCGATAATTTGCTTTTCCAAATGCTTCGTTAAATCGTCTATATCCCATACACTTGTTTTTCTAGAGACTGGTTTATTTGCAGCGATCGACCTTAGCATATGATTTACCAGAACATGTGAAGATAATTTGCCCGCATCTTCAACACTGCACAATGTCGCACTGCACGACCGACTTGTGTACTAACATAGTATTGTAAGCTAGACTATCAATAAGATGAAGATCAGCTAAATATTTTGCCAGAACAGATCCCGACGGATGAGTGGCATTTTCTTTATTAGTGCGGCACCATCTGAGCCAGCGGTTCCACGCCACTTTGTAAGTTTTTAGTGTCGATGGACGCCAAGAGTTTTTTAGGAGATTAAGGTGGTTTATATTCCAGTCCTTTAGCTCCTCTGTCCAACCCCAAATTTCCACACCTGCAATTCCATTTCTTGGGTTCCTGCTGGGAGATGACTTGTCGCAATGTCTATTAAATTCACCTGAATTTATATATACATAATTATATAAATATATATAAATTCATTCCTGAATAGATTCTGTAAGGTGAACGGGGCTGCTACTGCTCGGCTTCTTAGGTCCGCCCTCCAAAATACTCGTTCCCATCTTCAAGTGCATGAGCACCTTGGGAACTAGATAAGGTGGCGGGAACACCCAAGCGAGGGGATAATTCCAGGTTCGGGAGAACGCATCGTGATATATCGCCTCCTGATCCGTTTGATCCAGACTCACATAATTGGAAACTACTTTCGACGTTTCACTTGCAAAGAGATCGATCATTGGTGTTCCGAATTTCTTGAACAGGTTCTCTGTGCAATGAGGCAGTAAATGCCATTCCGGAAGACTCAGATGTCGTGATAAATTATCTGCATGACTGTTGTACCTTCCCGGTAAGTGGTGTACCTGTAATTCTATGTGGTGTAAGTCTAAAAGGTGAAATATTTCTTTTGTCAACTGGAGCAACGATAATGACCTGGTCCCCCTCGTTTTTTAAATAAGACACAACAGTCTTGTTGTCGCACTGTAGGAGGACTGTGGATTTCTTTATCTTGTGACATAGACTTTGGAGTGCCTATAACACCGCTAACATTTCTTTTTGGTTGCTGTGCAAATTTTGTTCTGGACATGTCCACATTCCACTCAAAGATATTTTCTCCAATTGGGCTCCCCAGGATACGTCCGAGGCGTCCGTAGTTAAGAATTTTGTTGGAGATGGAAAATGAATTTGTGACGACAGGTCGCTATTGGCCATCCACCACTGCAGTTCCATTTCTACTGTGTTTGGCAACTGATGCACGTCAGTAAGCGGGCTCTTCATGGCGACGTTTAAGAACATGAGAGTGTCTCGAAAGTGTAGTCGTCCCCTCGGAATCACAAACCGAGCAAAATTGAGGAGTCCGAAAAGACTTTGCAACTCTTTTAGGTGTATTTTTTGAGTTTGAAGGATTACGGAAATCTTTCTTTTTACGTTTATCACCTTCTCTAACGGAAGAGATTTTACATTGCGCCATGGGTCCCATTAAAAACCCAGAAAGGTCAGACATTTGGACGGAGTCAGCGTTGACTTTTCGAAATTGATTTGAAGGCCCAGGTATTGAAGTCTTTCCACTACAATTTGGATATGTGATTTTAGTATATGGTAATTTTGATTGACCACCAAGAAATCGTCTAGGTATACTATGACGCGTATACCCTGTTCCCTTAGAATTTGAGCAATCCAGTTGCTTAAACAGGCAAAGACCCTTGGGGCCGTGCTGAGGCCAAAGGGAAGACACGTCATTTGAAGAATATCCTTGTAAATCAGGCGTAGAAATCGTCTGTGAGAACGAGCGATTGGTAGATTGAAGTAGGCCTGGGACAAATCCACTTTGCACAACCAATCGTTCGGTTGTAGGAAGTCTGGGACCCTGTTCGCATTTATTAACCTGAATGGTTCGGTTAGTACATATTCGTTCAACTTGCTCAAGTTGAACACTGGACGGTGCGAGCCGTCTTGTTTCGGAACGAGAAACATGCTCGAAATGAAGCTGGGGGAAGATCGAACTACTTCGAGAACTTTCTCGTTCTTCATCTTTTGAATTACCTTTGACATTGCACTAGGCAGGTGCGTGTCATGTCGGGGAGGCGAAGAGGAGGTTTCTTGTAATAAAGTATGCGATAACCTTTTATTATTTCAAAAGAAAACGTGGTGCCTTCAACGCCCTCCAATGACTGTGATACGCACAATGTCGGCCCGCTTGGAATCTCGAGTCAGAATCTTCTTCTCTTACCTGAGTTGGATTCTCTATTAATAGGCCGTTTTCTATTGTCCTTCGCATGCTCAAGCCGTACCGCTGGCTGCCGGTCTACTCGTTGTCGAAAGGAACTACGGTTAGCTTTATTGCTACGCCATGCGTTAGAGTTTTCGTGAGAACCCTGCGAGGGATAACTTGAATACCTTCCCTGCGAGGGTTGGTAATTCTGTAACGGTCGTGTGTGTTGAGAGCCACAGCAACCTTGAGATGTGCCCTGCGAGGGCGCAAGACTATTTCCCTGCGGGGGATTATTAGAGCCACTATTAACTACCTGCGAGGTAGTTCCGAAACTTAACGCCACCTGCCTTATCAAGAACTCCCGATAGCAATTCAGAATTTAAAAAAAAATTATTTGAAGGAGGGATTTTGCGTAAATATGATTTGGTTAGTGGATCACGTGCATATTTTATGATCCCATCTCGGCGCATCTGTATCACCTCAGCTCTGTGACCACAAACGAGCTGTAAGAGGTCGGCAGAAACAGACGCATAATAGCCGCTTGTAAATAATTCCTTAACCTTCGTATTCAAAGAGTCGACATTTAGGTTTACCTCATCTTTAGCCCAAGATAATTAAGTTTAGAGTCTGTTGCAGAGCATCGCGCTGTTTCAGCAAACAAAAGGTAATTCCGGCGTAAGCTTTATCTGCGTAAGCTAAATGACGTAGACTATCATAAGCTTTAATCTCATCGTTAGCTTCTAAATCAGTACGTACAAAACCTGGCGTATGGTTATACCGCTTTTGTACTTCTGCATAGCGAACTTCGCTTCATTCATCTTTATCAAAATGTTGAATCTATTGCAGCAAATTAAGAAACTTTTCTGGTGCCTTTGGTACCGAAGGCTCCTTTAATTTAACTTCAATATTAAAATTAAAATGTAACTTGGCATTATTATCTTCTCCAATCTGTAAATGAAAGAAATAAAATTATTGCAGTACTGGTAACTAAAAATGAAGACTTATCTCAGCAGGTTAAAACCTTGACAGAAAAGGTGAACAACATTAAACAAATTATGCGATCACCGAATCTCGAAATAAATGGGATGCCGGAACATCATTCAGAAAATCTAGTCAAGACGATAGAGCAATTGGGCAGAATTATAGAATCTGTTGAAGACAAAGACATTATCAAATCAAATCAAATCAAATCAAATCAAATCAAAAATTTTTTATTCAAAATTGGTATTTTTAAATACTCTTTTTGAACGTCGATACTACGTGATGCCTACCACCGGTTCGAGAACTAACCCAGCGAGAAGAGCCGGCAAGAAACTCGTCTGGGGCCATCTTTTACCAAAAAGATGGAAAATTATTCTTTTAAAATCAAAATTATTACAATGTTTACTTATGTCTATGTAACAAATAATAAGATAAGATAAGGAGTCACCTTATTCCCAAGGTGTGCCGTCTTGAATAAAGTCATTAATTTTATAATACGCTTTGGCACACAAACGCTCTTTAACTACTTTTTTAAACTTATTAATGGGAAAGTTTTGAACCTTTTCTGGGATTATATTGTATAAGCGTATACATTGGCCTTTAAAGGATTTACTAACTTTGCTTAGTCTGAACACTGGCATATCTAACTTGTTCTTATTTCTAGTGTTTACACAATGATTATCACATTTCTTTTTGAAGTTGTTTAGATTCTTTCTTACATATAACACATTTTCCAAAATGTATTGAGATGCGACGGTCAGAACTTTTATTTCTTTAAACTTTTCCCTTAGAGATTCAAAAGTCGACATCTTATAAATAGAACGTATAGCACGTTTCTGCAGCACAAATATTGTATTAATTCTTTCTCCATTCATTCTCCATGTGACTCGTATAGCTAAACACAATAAAAACTCTGACCGTCCACGCTCCGTTATTGTCAAACTCTCCAGTCAACGACGACGCGACGAAATATTGGCTGCAGTCATGAAATTTAATAAAAAAAACGTGGACAAGTTAAACTCTGAACATTTGGGAATAGGTGGACGCAAGATCCCTGTTTTTGTATCGGAGCATGTCACTACTTCAAATAAACACTTGCATGCAGCTGCTCGACTAAAAACAAAAGAAGCAGGCTTTAAATTTATCTGGGTTAGAGATGGTAGGATTTTAGCAAGAAAAAACGAACAGAGTAAAGTTTTATTCATAAGATACGAAGATAGTTTAAAATTAATTGTTTAACCTATATTACCAATTTTTTACAATGTTAAGGTACACTTATTTATCATTAAAATGTCTCTAAAAATATACTACCAGAATACTAGAGGTCTGCGTACCAAAACTGATGATGTATTAAGAAATATTTCGATTAGTAATTATGACTTGATTGTATTCACCGAAACCTGGCTAAGCTGTAATGTATCTAGTGCAGAACTTATAGACGAAAGGTACTTTGTTTATAGAAAAGATCGTTCATGCACAACCAGTTCCAAAAAAGACGGCGGGGGTGTTTTAATCGCGGTATCCAAGGATATTCCTTCTGTTAGACAAATTAATTGGGAGAGTACTGCTGAAGATCTATGGATAACAGTTACTGTCAAATCTCATAATATAGCAAAGAAAATATCTATTTGCGCTGTGTATTTACCACCTTCCGTCTCTTTGGAGCTTCTGACTACTTTTTTTGAGAATGCAACCACTGTGATGGATCAATCTGATCAAGTAATAATATTAGGTGATTTTAACCTGGGTTTTGTTAAGTGGTCCAAGCAAAATAATGTTGGTCCATGTAGTCCCTCAAACTATGATTCTATGCTAGGCTTATCACTTATCGATTTTATGTCCATGAATAATGTTTCTCAATACAATGACGTGGTAAATGTGGATAACAGAACTTTGGATCTTATTTTAGCAAATTGTCATGGTATAAATGTATGTAAATCCTTTAATTCACTTAGTAAAATTGATCCTAAGCATCCCCCTATTTGCGTTTCCCTATCAAATCACTCTCCTCAATTCCTAAAACCTATTTTCACTCGTCGCGATAACTTGTTTAGAGCGGATTACAGTGAGATTATTGCATACTTAAAGAACATTGATTGGAATATTTCATTTGGTAACTGTCCGAATGTTAATGCAATGACCGATTTTCTTTACCAACATGTACAAAGTGCTATTGATTCATTCGTACCATTACTAAAACCCAAATCTACAAAATTTCCTGCCTGGTTCAGTAGTTCTCTTATAAAATTGCTCTATGAAAAAAATCAAATAAGAAATAGATTTCGTAAATACAACAATCCGCGTGACGGTCTTGAATATGAAATACTGCGCGAGCGTGCCCACAAGTTAAGTGAACAGTGTCTTCTAAGCTACAAAAATAAAATAGAATGCAACATTTCTACCAACCCGAAAAGCTTTTGGGGATTCATTAAAGATAGACGGAAGGCTAACACCACTATACCGACAGTCATGAATAATGGCGACATGATAGCAACAAATGGTACAGAAATTGCCCAAATGTTTGCTGATAAATTTTCATCCGTTTTTTCTAATATTGTTTTAGACAATGATACAGATTTAACTTTTGATGGTGCATCGTCATTAAACAACATTTATATTACCGAGAATCAGGTTTCACGCGCAATTAAGTATCTTGACATACGAAAAGGTGCTGGCGCAGATGGAATTCCCCCTGTCTTTGTAAAGCGTTGTAGTTCTGCCCTATCACTTCCTCTAACAGTTATTTTTAACAGATCATTGCGGGACGGAATATTCCCGGAGATTTGGAAAAAAACCAAAATAATTCCCATTTTTAAAAAAGGTCATAGCAATGATGTTAGTAATTATAGGCCTATTGCAATCATTTCGTGTATCCCTAAATTATTTGAGTCTCTAATTTGCCCTCTAATCACACATCAGTTAGAAAAAAATCTTTCTATCCACCAACATGGGTTTAGAAAAGGCTACTCAGTGGAAACTAACTTGGTGACCTTTAAAACTTACTTGTGTAATGAAATAGATAGTGGTCGGGAAGTAGACACAATTTATATGGATTTTTCTAGCGCCTTCGACAAGGTTTGTCATGCCCGGTTGTTAAGAAAGTTAAAAAGATATGGCATTGGAGGATCTCTTTTAGAATGGTTTCGTTCATACCTAGCAAAAAGACTTATATGTTGTTGTTAATGGTTTTACGTCAGACGATTACACAGCAATTTCTGGTGTACCACAGGGCTCCCATCTTGGTCCAATACTTTTTTGGCTTTTATAAATGATCTCTCAGATGTCATACATAATAGTGAGTTCGGTCTATTTGCTGATGATCTTAAAATATACAGAAGGGTGACCTGCGCATTGGATGCTTATCATATTCAGCAAGATTTAAATAGGATATGTAACTGGTGCTGTGCTAACGGTATGGTTCTAAATGCGAAAAAGTCATTTCATCTCAAATTTACACGAAAACGTGAACAAAATAATACGACCGCAACTTATGTTATAAACTCTGCCATGCTGGAACAGGTTACAGAGCTCTCCAAGCTCAATTTCAAGTCACACATAGATATGTGTGTCAAAAAAGCGTATAGAATGTTAGGATTTCTTAAAAGAAACACTACAGGATTTTCAAGTATTAAGCCTAAAATTATTCTATATAACTCATTGGTTCGTAGCCATTTGGAGTTTTCATCAGTAGTTTGGGGCTCCAGATATATTTCCCACTCCATGCGCATAGAAAGTGTCCAACGAGCATTCACGAGACGTCTCGCGTTCCACTCTCCTGGTATTTCTCATCGTGCTACTTATGATTTACGCTTAAAGCACTTTAAAATGACGACACTCTACAATCGCCGAATGATGATTAATATGATTTTCCTAAAAAAGATATTATCCGGAATTATTGACTGCGACAACCTGCTTCGTTATATAAAATTAAATGTCCCGTATCACACTATCCTCGTTATCCAATTACCAAAATATTCTACACTCCTAAAAGTAAAACAAGCTTCCTAAAATACTCTCCCTTATCTAATATCTGTACTGATTACAACCTAGCTTGCACATCTGTAAAGGATCTAGATATTTTTAATGATTCCTGTAAGAGTATAAAAAGCAAATTAACTAAATATAATATTCAAACTTCTGTTTTCGGAAATTAAAACTACATTGTAATTATTATTAGACATTCAATTCATATGGGGTTTAATTGATTATATATAAGGAATAATATCTACTGTTCTTAATGAATGCTGTACACGCCTATAATTGGCTTACACATAAGTGCATGTTTTAGTTTAAGTATATTTTTAATGTATTTCTGTGTTTTACTGTTGGCGAGTCTAATAAAGAAATAAATAAAGAAATAAATAAATAAGTATGTTAGGCGGTACTCGGGCCCGGTTTATCTACGACCGGGTTAACTTCATCATTAGTTTTTTCCCTGATAAAAACGAAACCTAATATTAGGATTCCATGCAAAAAGCTTGAAAATGTAAGATATGAACGACAAACAAAAGTATTCCTTGACGGTAGTTAAAAATATTTGAAAACCATAGAAAGATTTGTGTTTTATTAAAAATACGTACTTAAAGCTAAAAAGCACGAACGTAAAAAGCATTACCACTATGCATTATATTATAAATAGTTCTAATTATAAAGAAATCTAAAAAATAAGTACAAAAAAGTATATCTGAAGGTAGATAAAAAATTCTAGAAAAGTGGTAAAATTTTCTAAATTTTCTTATAAAATTACTGAATTCCTTTAGAGGGTAGCGTATATAACAAATTATTATAGATTCTATAAAAATAATGATCTATTTATAGAAATATTTTCAATACGAACGATAAAAACCGTTAGTTGTATTCACTTTGTAAGGAAAATAAAAATGAGCACTTACATGAATAGCTGCTATACTGATATAGCAGTTATTCATGTAAGTGCTCATTTTTATTTTACAGGCTCACACTTATAAAATAGAATAAAAACTTAAGCACTTATCACAAAATGAACTGTTGATAAGTGCAGACGGGTCGAAAATTCAGACGCCAATGATTTGAAATTAAATTAGGCCACTGCTTGTGGCGTCGCCATGGTGGGGTTCTCAAGGTAGCAAGCAAGGTGCGAGCGAGAGGGCACGAGAAGGAAAGAGACAAGACGAGGTCGAGCACGCTAACGCCATCTCATATCAGTAAGCTTCAAGTATGCGTACAGTATTTAATATTATAAAAATTAATCTATAGACGTTTCACACCACGTCAACCTAGTCCCTAAGGGCTAAGTCCCTGGTAAATAAGTTCTCGAGGAACTTGTGTTACGGGCCAAACAAAGGAAATATTATTTAAATATAATATTTTACGTGTAATATAACATAGTTATATAACATAGTATCTTAAAGCGATAGGTATGTTATATAATGAAACTATAATCTTGTTAATAAAAAATAAAATATGTGGACGTCGTTAACTGCGACAAAAATATGCGCAGTAATGTAAAAAATGTAACACCTATATGTAATATATTATCACACCAAATAAAGCATCATTTCATTTCATTTCAGTTAAGGTTTTTATTTTCAGTCTTTCAGGTTTTAAAGTTGAACAGATTTTAATTTCGAAAGTAGGAAAAAAATTACTCGATCGCTTCGCTAGCTCGCTCCGCTCGCTCGCTTTTTTACATAAATAACATATTATTGTATACTGACATTCTGTTTTAGGCTATTGACCTTAATATTTTTTCTAAAGTACACAATCTTTCAGGGTGTAAAGTTTAGTTCGGGTAGTAAAAGAGAAAAAAAAATTGCTTGCTCGCTACGCTCGCTTCCATTTAACATAAAGATAATATTATATTACTTACTTTTTTTTTGTAGATTCCAGAAAATATAAAAATATATTACGAAGTAGAGGTCAAGATCGCACATAATTTTATATACAACCTTTTTATCCGACTACGGGGAAGCCAAAGGGTAGGGTAATGATTTTTTATATGAACTTTTAACAATGCAATCCTTTATATAAAACTTTACTGTCTGACCTTGTGTGTGGTAAGTTAATATAATTAGTATAAGATTAATTTATATAGAAATAAAAGGTTTTGCATTTTATATCCTAAACTGGAGAACCGAAAGCAAACCAGGGCCACGCGGCAGAATTTGCTACGGGTCCCGCGCAGGCTTAATCCGCCTCTAGTCCCAGCCTAAATGCCTACTAAGACCTTGTTTTCACGACAGATTTTTTAAAGATTTCGTGGGAACGTTGGGTAAAGAATTGAAAAACTACTAAATTTAGTGGTATAGCTACTAAGTTGGCAGCACTGGTTATTTGACAGTGATAGAGCCGTAGACAGAGAATAATAACTCACGGTAGAAGGCGTGAAGAAGACCTATTCATGGAGAATAGAATTAAGGAGTACCATCTCCATACATGAAAAGTGTCCGTAAAATAGCGTTAAATAGGCGTTAAATAGCGTTAAATTTTCGACTATACGAGTAATTAGAATTTTCATGCTTTACTAAATTAACTACTAAAGTCTACTAAATCGGTAAAAAATATTAAATAACTAAACTCAACTAATTTCAGTCCATCTCTTATTGCTAACTTAATATCACACTCTTTTCCGATTCTAGCGCCATCGTGGCCAGTTTTGGAACTATTATTTAATTACTTTTGTCGGACACTTTTTAGCTTTTCTGCCTCAGAGAGATGGTACTCCTAACCTCTATTCTCCATGGATCTATTATAACCATAGATAATAAGTAGTACTACTGAAGATTATAATTGAGATAGAACTTGACAGATCACAGACAACGATGCTTAGTTTTTAATCATAGTTGAGAAAGAATAGAGAATTGAGAAGACTTTTGCCGGAAAAACTCTTTCACAAGTGTGTGAAATAGGTAGGTACCTAAAGAGAACACGCAAATGTTGTCAACGAACAAATGTTGTCTATATCGATGGGTCTTTATTAAATTTTAAAACTTTTTGAACTTTACTTGCTTCGTAGCAAAACATAAATTTTGAACGACCGTGTATTGTATCATTTTAATAAATGAAAACCGAAAATGTCTCGAGAATGTTTATTGAACGGAACACAATTTCACAATATAGTGTTTTTAACATTGGTTTCACTTATTACAAATAATATTACTAACTTAAAGACCGAAATTAAATGTATAAAACAATTTATAAAGGCGAAAACGCGGGAAACAGTACACAGTGAGTATATCATCTAGTCAGATCGGTAGCGCGCGGGAGTCTGGCGAGAGCGCGTTGGAAGCGACCCGCAGGAAGCATGTCCTGAATGTTGCTGGCCAGCGGCGCGTTTGCACTGTGGTGCGAGCGAGAAGGCACGGTCTCCGGTGCACTCCGTTATATCATGTATGTCTGCGAGAAAAAAATATTAAGCATTAATAAATAAGGTATTAGAAAATGCCCTGTTAAAACACAAAAAAAATACCAAATTCATTAAAGGAAATTTATGAATATAACATTATCGTCTGTGCGGAGTTTAGCTATGGATCGAAGAAAGAAGAATCCATAGACAAAATAAATCCATCCATCCATGGCCGATCTAATTGCTGTCAAGTCTCTATTTCTATTTTAATAATGAAGCACCGTCAATGATTTTATGTGGGATTAAAGTGAGGAAGTGATAGTGTGGTGGCACGGTCTCGGTGATACGGCTCGTTGGTCGGCAGCACAATGTTCAGCGGAACGGTGCGCGTGAAGGTTTGCGAGGCGACGGGCCTCAGGCCGACCGACTTTCAGAAACGGCATAACATGGCCTTCGGAAAGCCAGGTGAGCCCCGAATATATATAAATCCAGCGTAATATTTATTTTGAAAGCCCCCAAAACGCGTTGCAAAGGCGCTCGGTACCGCTGTCATGCAGTGCGCGCATAATGAGCGCTATGTGTTTACCGTTTCGAGTGTACGTAATATTAGTAAATAGAGGATATTTTTCAGACGATCAGCCGATAGATCCGTACGTTTCGATCGACGCCGACGAACATCACCTGGACCGTTCGACTACAAAGCCGAAAACGTTCGATCCTGTGTGGAACGAGACCTTCATCCACGAAGTGCAGAGCGCTACGAGGTACTACATTTTACTATGCCGTGCTGTGTTTGCCGTCGGTGTGAGCGAGCTCTCACGGCCGTGTTTCTGTTGTAGCTTGGGTATCACGGTGTTCCACGACGCCTCCATCACGCCCGATGAGTTTGTTGCCAACTGTACTATTTCGTTTGAGGACCTGATGCACAGAGACAAGGACGCCACAGATTTTTGGGTGAGTAAATTATTATACATTATTGTTGCGCTTACCTGCCTGAAACTAACATTAATATACTTTATTAGATACAATTTTTAAAAAATACTGAGAAAATGTATTTTAAATAACATAAGAGGGACCAATAAATTCTATTGGCTGATTGTTGTTAAAACCTATAATAATATTAATTTAATTTTTGTAACCTATTGAAACCTATAATAATATTAAGTTAATGTTCTACCATAATATTGTATCCATCATTATGTTGTAACACGTTATAAGGCATGTCAACAACATAAACATAACACGTTATAAGGCATGTCAACAACCTAAATGTAACACGTTATAAGGCATGTCAACAACATAAACGTAACATGTTATAAGGCAAGTCAACAACATAAACACATACATTTACAGTAAACATTAATTTTGCAATTTTGTAGTGTTTATATCTGTCGTTGTTATTTAATTAAAAAACACTCGCACATGTCTATGGACACTTCACACCATGTCAACTTGCCCCGTACTTAAGTACCTGAGAAACTTGTATTGTACCAAACAATGGGGAGTATATTTAATACTTTTGTACTGCATTTAATATATTTCAGATTTTTACTATAACATACAAATTTAAAATAACATCCATGACCTAGGAGGCCAGAACCAAATCCCTCCACCAACCCATGGTCCATGGATCTACCATCTAGGTTTCGTCCTTAATTGCCTCCATTTGCTCTTTCTTCCCTTTCTAGTCCACTTCGCAACCTGTGCCATAGTCCCGCGAATTTCTGTAGCCTTCTGAAGTTCGTCGCCAGCGGTTGTGGGTAAGAATCCCACCAAAGGAACAAAAAAGTTTTCTGTGCTCCTGGGTCATGTTTTAAATATTAAAATAATTTTCTGCTATATCCTGAGGGCAAATTTCTTATAATTTAAATTGAGCAAGTAACGGTAATGAGACAGTGTTCTAGTAACTTATACAAAATATGTCCACCTGAAACAGAAATACCTACACATTACAGTCAAAATACACACTTATGGACTGTTCCACAAGACTGATACAAACTGTAGATTTAGTCCTGTTTCACAATCCTCTAATAAATTTGGGATAGCTTATTAAAGTTTTGTTTCATTGAAACCAGGCCATGGTTTCATGGTTACGCAAAAGTAATTTTATAATGCCCAAGTGTGTGCGCAGTACACAAGAGCACTCTCTTCCTTACTCTCGAAACCCAGTGGGACGGATAACCGAAACGACTGGCGAGAGATCAGGCGCAGGTCTGACTTTTTACATGCCCTCCGATGGGCATGTAAAAAGCCATGGTTCATCTTTCTTGTCAGACAATCAGGTGATCAGCCTACATTGTCCTAACCAAACTTGGAAACTGCAGTTTTTGTTGTTTCAATTTGCGAATCGAACCCACAACCTCCGGGTCGAGAGCCAAGCTCTAACCACTAGACCACAGAGGCTGTGCAACCGATACAAATAAGCTATCTGACACATATCAGTAGATTGTTATTTGTGAAACAAGCCCTTAGTATTGAGGCCTTAGTAATATATAATCAATAGTTTTTTAGTACCTACTTAATAGTCAGCACCTACTTCTGTATAGTGTGATCCATGTGCTAACTAAACAAATAAATCCAATTTAATTGTACAATATATTATAAAAGGAATGAGGTATTGTGTAACATATATATGTGTTCATTGTACCGATTCCAGTATGGTATAGTGTAGCATTAATTTATGCTATAAACTGTGCCGCTGTATGTCA
Source organism: Phengaris alcon alcon (assembly GCA_037179445.1). NCBI lineage: Eukaryota > Metazoa > Arthropoda > Insecta > Lepidoptera > Lycaenidae > Phengaris > Phengaris alcon. The sequence continues at coordinate 236,740 of JAYRCH010000140.1, forward strand.
CAAGCACAAGACAACAAATGCATTTGCCAGGCTTTAGTAGTACATTGCCGGATTGATGTTATATGAAAAACAGGAACCTGCTAGCTATACCTTGTTCAGATCCAATTTAATTGTACAGAAAGATTATATTCGACCAAGTTAATGTGTTATTGTATTTCTTTATTGCCCGGCAAATAAGATGACATTTTATATTTAGTTATCTTTGTTTACATTTGGATTCAATGAGGGTTTTCGATATTTTTTTCTGTCGCTAGGAGGCAGACCCGAATCACAGAAAGTGCCATCTGAAAGTGTCAATAAGAATTTACGACACTTTTTCTGCCACCAGGAGATGCTTAGTAAAAGTTATTCGATTTGAACGGAGTATACAAGTGGCCTCTGCATTACCGTTTAATTATATAAAGACAATGTTCTTTAGCATATAAAAGTAGCAAATGTTTCGTAAAAAAGGAAATATGAAAGTAGCGGCTAGGGCTCAGCCGGCGCGGCAGGAGCGCGCGGTGTGCGTGCGTGCGTGCGTGCACATATGCTAGCGTGCCCCGCTGACATCGGCCCGCGCCGGTTGCGACCATTAAAATTGTTCAGATAACGTTTATGTAGTTACTGTAACTAGTTATAGGGTAACCCGGCCGCGACCTATATCCCCGAGTTGACGTTAAAAGAAGTAATTCGGTGTGGATGCGACACGTCGACTCCAATCACGTGTCTATTAGCGCGCAGCCAGCCGCGCCGCCGACTGCGGCCCACTATTTATACACAAGCCGGTAGCGACACCGGCTCGGAGAGAAATGTTCTATTACTACACTGAACTCGCGTTCTATAATCATAATTCTGATTGGATATTTGTACAGCGCTTTTCTACTCCACTACTTCGAGGGTAGGTCAATCTACCTACGGTTGGACCTCAATCTCGGTCAGGCTACCGTTGACGTCCTAAAGAGACAAGATTTTTTGTCTGTGCACTATTAACAAAAGATAGGCTTTACAATTTACATATAGGACACTAGCTGTTGCCCGTGGCTTCGTCCGCGTAAGTACAGTATCCCACGGGAACACTGTACTTTTTCGGGATAAAAAGTGGCCTATGTGTAAATCCAGAGTTTAAACTACTACCATACCAAATTTCATCAAAATGCGTTCAGTAGGTTTTGCGTGAAAGAGCAACAAATATCCATCAGTCCATCCATCCATCCTCACAAACTTTCACATTTATAATATGTAGTAGTAGGTTAAGCGGCCTAAAAACCTTTTATATTGAGTCTTGCACTATCTTCTTAAGAAGATTATAGTTACGGGTTCGAAATGTATGTTCGAAACAAACCTGAAATGAACGGAAATAAGTTGTTCTTTCACGTTACGAATTAAGTAATTACATTGGTACTTGGGTTTAAATTGTCACGACATGCAATCGACGACGCTAGCGTGATGTGAGGCATTCAATTAGAGTTCTTCGGTTTCCCCTGAATCGATGCAAAGACTATGTCGATCTCTTAGCATGATGTGGTCTTCCCTCGCTTTCCAAACAGCTGGCACGTAAAGGAAGAGTTGAAGTTCCCACGCCCCGAGCACGCGGTCACATATTGAATCACGCGTGACTCAGCCTTAGCATTAACTAGACTAGAATTCCTCTCGTCACTACATGCCTTGTTCTAGAACATTGGCATGAGAAACCATAATCATCAGTTGCGAAACACGACGACATTGCCGGAACTGAGCTAATATGTGATGCAATATAATGTAGGTATATGTATACATACACACACGATACATAATATGCCCCGCTCTTTTCCCAGTAGGGATACTAGTAGCAATAGGGGTAACCGGTAACAGGTTAGGTTAGGGGTTTTTGCCGACGCGGGAAAGCGAACTTTGTGGGCGTAAAAAAGTTTTAAAATAAAAATAAAAAACTCCATTTTGTTAGCAGGTAGCATTGATGCGTTCGACGTAAAAAAATTATCGATGTTTAAGGTACAGGTCACGAACAAAAATTATGCGTCAAATTTTCTTAGAAATGTACACAAATATTATACTGGGTCAAGTAATGAATACGTACGGAAGGATTGAAATAGTTTTTAAATATTGGCGCGTTCTATTTTTGTGATCATGAGATGATGTGATTACAACTGGACAAACTTATAACAATTTTATAACCGATTCTAAAATAGATAAAAGAAATAGGTAACCCCCGAGATTGTCAAGCAGCAAGCAAGGTGAACACTCTTTCACAGAAAAATCTAAGTACTAGATCAAAATAAGTTGAGCCGTTTGGGTACTACGGTACCACGCGCACACACACACTCACGCACACGCACACGCACACGCGCACGCGCACGCACGTTAATAACGAGTAAGTTATCAATTACAAGAGGATAAGGCAGTAGCCACCATAACCCATAAACAGATTTTTGCCATTTGACTAGTTTGGTCAGGTAAAAATGAAAATAATAGGTTGGGGTAAACGAAATCCATTATTTTTTCGGTAGATGGCTGTAGTGATCGATATCTCGTAAAGTATCGAACGAACGATTTCTAATTTATGTCAAGGTGACATTTCCCACAAAAAAAATAGTTTGCTGTTTTTTATTGGTCCATTCAGTTGCAGTGAGTTACAGGGTGTTGAAAATGGAAACCAACAAAGAGAAAATTCGGTACATTTTACAGTTTTTCTTTAATAGAGACGAAAGTGCTAGCCAGTGCAACCAGGCGGCTGAAATTATAAATAGCGTTTATGGTGCCGATACTATACCAACTTCATTCAGTGACACAAGAAGATAATACACGTTTCATTGCAAGAGCGGCGCCGCGCTGTGCAATTGGAAATTAGAACTTATGCAATGAAACGTGTATCTTCTTATGTAGTGAATAAAGTTTAACTTTTAATCGCTATCTTAAAAATGCAGCGCCACGGCGCGTCGCGCCTCGGTGTGAGCTGACGCTATCTTTGGTTCCTGTACCTAGCACCGGGCTTGGCGTTGTGTCATGTCGGGGGTGACTCAAAATGTTTCATAAGTTTTAATGATATACTGTTATGAATGTACATATTTGTATAATATGGCGGTTTTCACATGAGATGTGCCCTGTGTTCGCAGGTGGACCTGGAACCCCACGGCAAGCTGCATCTCAAAATAGACCTCAAATGGAACTCACAAGGTCAGTGCTACACTGTGTACATCGTCCGGCGAACTGCTTGCGACGGGATACCGTATTATGATAATACTGTAATGTAAACCAATCTACAAACTTAGCCCCGTATTAATAAACCGTTCTCAAGACCTGAGACGGTCGGACGGACGGCCTTTCTTGGCTGAGACGGTCTCAAGTAACGATTAGCTTCTCAAGATGGTCTTTAATTCATAGTATGATCTCAAGACCGTATCAGTTGATAACGTTATTGAGATCACTTAGGTACTCAACTTTTAAGCGTCATCTACACGACAAAGAACGAATAAAATAACGTTTCGTTTACACTTCTACAAAGAACGGATTTATTGATTATACATTCCTTCAATATTTCTTTTTAAAAATGTAATATTTAATAATATAAATACCAAAAAAAGTTTATCTGTATTTCTTATATTGAAAAAAAAAACTGATTTTCATTAATTTTAAACGTAAATATTAATATTTATTAATGTGTAGCATATTAATATCCATATTTTTTAACAACTACGTAAAACGGAATGCGAATTTGCCATTCGAAAAAAAGTTGTTCTTATTCTTTAAAGTGGCTCCTTAGTGATTCGCCAATGTGTTATGTTGACAAAAACTCTGCCTTATGAGTAGGTTTTATGAATAAACAAGGGCACGGTGTACAGGAGGAAGTCTGTTGAATAATCTAAAACCAAGAACAAACACAAACATTTAGGGCCAGTACCACAGTACAGTTTTCTTTTGTTATAGGTATGTACGTAAAGTTTCAGTAAAAGGATTATTTACAAAACACAGAACAGATTTAAGGTCGATAGGGCGAGGAATTGTAGGAGGGATCATATAATGAGGATTGTTTTTTGGGCAGCGAAAAAAAAGTTCTGCTGTCAAGTGTCAAATCAAGTCACTTTTGTTTTGACTTTTATCTTTGGTATTGAGTGCTATTAATATAAATCAAATAGGTAATTCGTTTAATGTAAATAAATAAATAAAATCGAAAATATTTCTTTAAATACTTGACACTGGCAGAATGGTGCCTTTTTTGAAAAACCTTTGCAACCGCGATTGCCAAAAAAAGAAGAAGAATAAGTATCAGTCTTTTTTATAACTTTATTTTGTGTTGAGTATGTAGTGTAAATTCTGAGTTTGTTGAATTATAAGTATTTAGATTTTAATTTACATAATTGTAACACAACCAAAAACACAACAAATAATACTGCACTGTATCCCAAGCCGTACTCAAGTCAAAGTTTGACTGCACCCACGAAAGCGCGTCTCAAGTAACAGTTTGACAGCAATGACAGCGTACTTGAGTAACGAGTCTCGTTTATTAATACGTTCGCACTCACTTGATACGCCGTACCTACAGCTGTACTTAAGTACGGTCTATTAATTAAAAAATCTTAAGTACTTTCTTGAGAATTGTCTTAGAGATAAGAACGCTTTATTAATACGGGCCCTAGTTTACACTTTACAGCAGTATCAGCACTTACTAGCACAATAGAAATACAATATATAGGCGACGCGAAATGTTTGTCGTGAAATAAATATCTCGCTTCGCGCCTTTTAATGTAGAACATTTTGCATTGCCTCTTTCTGCGTCAATTACGCTAAGGGGGTTAAATAAAAACGTTTAAAATCTATCGTATCACGAATTTAATTAATGTTTTAAATACCGATAATTCCAGTGAGGGTTTATAGTTCGTGACATCTGACAGCTTTTTGACACGACTAGGACCCGAACTTTTACGAAGCGCCGCCTGGTGGCAGAAAGTGTCGGAAATTCTTATTGACGGTTTTCGAAATCACTTCCGCCACCAGATGGCACTTTGTGTGAGTCTGGTCTGCCTCCTAGCGGCAGAAAAATATCGGATACCCTCATTGGCGACCAGTTTGTTCTGAAAGAGAAACTCCAACAACAAGCTGGTCCCCGATTTTTTTTGGTCCTTTCTTTACTTGTCTTCTACTACCTACTGAACGTGCTTTTTTTGACTGCTCCCTTGTCAATAGATATAATAGATAATAATAGATCATGTGTAATGTGTCGAGCTAGCGAACGGTCGCGCTCCAAGTTATACATATGCAGAAAATATTAATTATTTAATTAATATTTTGTTAATCGCGCGGCTGATTGCCGCTGCACGTGATCATGGCGCTCGTGGCCAATGAGTTGCTGGCGTTTATCCAGCATGCCATCGACACCATGGACCAGTTCAGCATAATGCAGATCTGCAAGTCTTCCTTCACCAGCGAGGAGATTTGCGAAGGCAAGCATTTGCTGTACGAGACGCTCGGCCAGAGCGCGAACATGCCATCGCGACGGAGAGATGGAACCGAAAGAAGCGTGCAGGACATCATGTCCCTGCTAAAGCAGACGGATCCGGATGAAGTGCCAGCTTTTGTAGCGAAAAAACTGCATAAGCTGCCACCGGTGACACTGGACCACGTCGACGTCGTCAGCCTACTGAAGGACATCAAGTTCCTGAAGGAAGAACTGACCGAAGTTCGAGGTAGATTGCACGCATCAGAGTTTACCATAAGTGATTTAATAGTGAATTATCACAGTTAAAAAGTGTTAATTCAATATGTAGGTCACCTGATGCAGCAAACGTTACTCGTCGTCGAGGCGCGCAGGCGGTCACGTTTAGCCCGTCAGCACTATCCGACGGGTCAACGAACATCGTCGCTGCCGCCCCTGCTGCCCGCTCCCCGCTCGGAAGGAGCCGGTGCCAAGTTACGCAAGTGTCGCAGCTTGCGTCCTCCCGCCACCTCCCTCGCGTCCGAGAAACAAAGGGAAGAAGGAGGCCCCTTCAAAAGAGCGTCCTCTTTCTACAAAGGACCGAACGTGCGATGATGACGGGTTCATCAAAGTCGAGAGGAAGAAGAAGGAACCCGTCGTCCGCAACCATCGCGGCACCGCACCCGGAGGATCTGAGCAGCTGTTGGGGTGTGAGACTCCCGCGATACCGCTGTACGTGTCCAGGTTGCATTGGTCTACGACGGTCGAGCAGGTCGTGGACTACATCAGGAGAAGAACTAACTTCGCCTTGAGGGTCGAGCGTTTGGAATCTCGTCATAAAGTGAACTTTAGTTCTTTTGTGGTGAGAGTTCCAACCCATCACTTACCGACCTTCGAGAAGGATTAGTTCTGGCCGATTGGAGTCGTCTACAGAAGATTTAGAGGACGACTCGCGAACACTTCGCGCCCCACGTCGCAGACAATACGTGTTTAATGTTAGTGTTAGTTTATTATATATTGTGTATGTTAGTCTATAAGGTATTTATAATATGGGCTTATGCAGCCTGAAATAAACGGTATTTAATTTAAATTTAATAGAAAAAGTTTTCTGTAAGTTTTTGTTATGTTTACAAAGAGTTGTCAATTATACGGAAGTAATTTGAAAAACTAATTTGTTTGCTGAGCAGTCGCAAGCAGCGGGGGCAGCGGCGGCGCGCGCGGTGGCCGCGAGTTCAAGGAGGGGGTGGGGTTCGCGCGGCGGCGGGGTGCGCTGCGGCGCCGCGTGCACCAGGTCTGCGGCCACAAGTTCATGGCCACCTTCCTGCGGCAGCCCACCTTCTGCAGCCACTGCCGCGAGTTCATCTGGTGAGTCTACGAGACAGCCTCTGGCGACAGGCCCCCTAGTATAATTAAACGTGGAGACCAGGCTCTGTGTGCTTATTGGGTGACGAATCCGCTACCCGCGGGTTGGTCCGCTACAGATTTGTTGGCCAAATACGTTGCGCCGAGATACGTGTAAGAAAAACTTATGTCCCGACGCGTTGCATGTTCATACTTCAGATGCCGCGTGCTAGGGTTACGTAATACATGTGTGCCCCGGGTGTACAGGAAGCAGTGCTTGTAATACATTTCATGTGTCACCGCACGTTGTATAAACCTATAGCCCCTAACTTTGTCTTTGCAAGGATTTTGAACAATTTGGTGGTATAAAGTACTAACAATATTATTTGAATGTTTACAGGGGCATCGGCAAGCAGGGATACCAGTGTCAAGGTAAATATTTATTATATTACTTATTATAGGCCAACATTATTAATTACATAATACACATAGTTAAGTATAAAGCTATAACTTATAAATATATCTTCTGTTTGTCTAAGATACAGGAGTACCTAGATCAGGCATTGCTGTAAATTTTATGTAGAAATAGATGTAAATTGAAAATTGTTTTATGTGTGATCTATGGTAATTAATAAATTAAAAATAAATGACCTATTTAATTATAATCTATGTATTTATGTTTGCAGTCTGCACGTGCGTGGTGCACAAGCGCTGCCACTCGTCCGTCGTCACCAAGTGCCCCGGCATGAAGGAGGAGGTGAGTCCAGCTCTATACTCTGTATATTTCGTTCTTTATTCTTCAAGTTTGTAGAGACAGAAATATGTTTTAGATGTCATTTTACTGAATGAGATGAAAAACCAGAGCATAAAGTATAAGGTATCCGAGATATAAGGTGCAATGGGACTGGTGCTTTTTACAAGATCTTGCCAAAAAATAACTTATGTATTAATTCCTTGTTACCACTACTAGACTGCAATCTTCCTATATAAATTACGGATATTGTTGGTTTTTTTTTTCAAGTTGCCTTTTGTCAAAATAAAGACAGAAAAATAATTAAACTTTTCAAAAAAAGAATAATACTAAATAAAATAACATTGAACTCTTTACGGCGCTGTTAAGATCATTGACCTCACACAGCTGAAGTCTTGATGTATTTAAGCAAACTCTTGGCTCCCTCATTAAAACTCCTGTTTCTGTGAGGTTATTGACCTCAGCGTCTTCTCTAAGGTAATCGTTTAATGTAATAATTTTATTTAGTTGATGTTTTTTGGAATTTTTTATTTATTTTTAGCCTGAACGTCTCGACACTCGTAGTAGATCCTACGCCCTAAATATCCGCAGTTGATGTTTCAACAACCTTTTATATTCATATAAATAGCTTAGAAAGTTCACCAAAAGTTATTCAATAATGAGTCTGTGAGATGTCAATTAATATGTTTATTGTCCTCAGTGTATGTGTGTGAGTGAGATATTTATATTTGATCACTGGTTTGTTTTGTCACCTGACCGTTGCACTTGTTGATTGTTCCCGAAGTTCTCTCGGAAATCCCAGATATTAATTCTGTCTATATATATATATATATATATATATATATATATATATATATATAAGGTTTGGTAAACATGTTACCAAACAAAATTAGTGTTACATAGTGGGGATTTCTAGTGTGTCCTCTTTAAATACTAAATACGTTGAGTAGTTTAAAAAATCAGGAAAGGAAGCGTCTTCATTTCATACTATATAAAGAGAGTAAAAAGGAATGGGTGGAAATATTGAAACGACAAAAATTACCATAAAAAATTACGTATAGAAAGTTCTAAACTATCTTTCCTATCGAACTAAATAAAAAAAAATGGATTACTAGTTATGACTACTGCAAACAATAGGTGATAATCATGTATTATTTATTGATTATCTCCACTTCTCCATGGATTTGAATTAAAATATTTACGAAAAATGAAATGTGAATGAAATCGAGGATCAGTCATGTTTTTTGTGGGGTATGCTGACTTATGGCGACAAAAAAAACAGTCAATACTGTAAAGAAATTATTATAAATCGGACCAAAAATGACGAAGATACAGCAATTTTAGTGCATTAGTTCCAAAAACGCGCCCGAGAGTGAAGCGAGTCGCTGTGACGTCATCTGTCGTCGTCACCTCCCGTCTAAACACAACTAAAATATTTAACGTAAACAAAAACAATGCACTCGAGGCACAAGCGTCAAGAATCGGAGAATGAATACTTATGCAATACTGTCGCACGTATCACGACATGACGTCATCGTAACCAATTCAGCGGAAGCGCGCGTTTGAAACTAGCCGTTCAGAAAAACTTTAATAAATACACCATTACTCGATAGATTTCAATAATTTAAAAATAAAATGCTCAGTAAGTTAATACACATACGATGTACTTAGTAAAAATCAGATTTGCTACTAAGTTATTGATCCTCATTGTACAATCTAATAGTATTTTGGTTTGTGGTCGACACTTTTTTAAACAGCAGCTAAAAACGCCCAATATCTTAGAAAAAGCCCAGTAATTTGTATGCAGTACAGTGGCAGTAGAGCACAAAAAATTAATTGAATGATCTATTGAATACCTTTTGCCCGCGGCTTCGCCCGCGTAAATACAGTAACCCACTGTACTTCTCAGGATAAAGTGTAGCCTATGTGTTAAATTCAGAGCCTGAACTACTACCATAGGAAAGTTCATCAAAATCCGTTCAGTAGTTTTTTCGTGAAAGAGTCACAAACATCCATCCATCCATCCTCGCAAACTTTCACATTTTAAATAGAAGTATGATTTAGTAATGGGCATGTGATGTGACGACAGAGCGCGGCGTCGGTGCGGTTCAGCGTGAACGTGCCGCACCGGTTCGTGGTGCACTCGTACAAGCGGTTCACGTTCTGCGATCACTGCGGCTCGCTGCTGTACGGCCTCATCAAGCAGGGCATGCACTGCGAGACCTGCGGCATCAACGTGCACAAGCGCTGCCAGAAGAACGTCGCCAACAACTGCGGCATCGACACCAAGGTCAGTCGTCAACACTATCCCCCACACCGCACCACGCCAGTCTGGTCCCGTGCTCCGCTCTCTATGAGCTTGTGTTGCCTGTACCAGACATCGGAAATATATTTCATACGTTTATATAGTACAATGTTTATATTATTAAGATTTTTATTATAGTATACACATATACACATATTTGATACACATCCATAACCTAGGAACACGGAAACTTGTCGTTCATTCGGCGGGATTGAAATCCGAGGTCTTTAAAGCAAATAAGTTTATAAAAGTAGTTTTAACCTACTTTTATAAACTTATTTGCTTTACTATTTACTTCAAGGCCATGGGTGCCATGTTGTCCGAGCTGGGCATCTCGCCTGACAAGACGCCGCGCCCGCGCGCCTCCAAGTACCGCGACACGCCGCTGCTGGAGGGCTCGCCAGATCCAGCCGCGCTGGACAACAAAGACGACAAGGGTGAGTGACCCATAATTGTGACATGACGTGAGTCTATGATAGTGATCCTTAAGTCGTTGGCATAAAGGACCTATCAAAGGTACACCACTCTGAAAGGACTATAGCCTATACATTTACTTAATGTCTGATCAGAAATACAGAAAATCTCGCCATATTGAGGGATATTCACGAAAGTAAATTAATACGTCAATGTCAAATCCTCGAAATGTAACTGATCACATCCCAGCTTTTTGTGGTATTGCCACAAAGCGTAGATTTCTTATTTTTCTGGTCAGGCTTATGTAGAAAGTCATGATTTAAGGTGTCCGTTTTATCTGTTCATCGCACGACTGTCGGCGCTCGCGGCTGTATCTGTGTCTGTCGTAGAGCTTGACGCATAACTCCGTTCAGATCGAATTAAATCTCAATACTCAACGAAAAAAAAAAAACAATAGCGCCCTATAAAGCTAGCAATTAAAAAGTCACTTATTTACAGGACAATAAATAAATTAGCATTTAATCTATATGAACCGGAATCCGTCGGGCCCTGGAAAATTCAGAGCATTGAAAATAGAACTCTGTGCTGCTTAAAATAGAGTTGAAAATCGAAGTATCGAGTGTCAAGCTTTCATATATGACATTGACATTTGACTCGACACGTGTGTTCGATTTTGAGCTCCACTGTATACGCGCGTTCTATTTTCAATGCTCTTAACTTTCCCCGGCCTACCGGATTCCGGACAATATAGTCCCATCCTTAGACTAAATTGGATCTGAACAGAGTATAATGAGTAGATACATATATGATTTATGTGTCCATGTATCTATGTTACTTTTGTCGTGTATTCGTCGCACGATTGTCGCTGCCGTGACTGTGTGCGTGCGCGACGCAGAGCGTGACGTAGCAGCGTGTGTGTGCGCAGGTGGCGCGCGCGGCTCGCACTGGGACGAGCTGGCCGAGATATTCGCCTACCAGCCACCACCTGTTGAAGGTTCTAGTTGAAAAATAATTGTGACGGCTAAATTAACAACTGGGGTGCATTTACGGCTCTTTGGAATAGCTTGAAAAAAAAATAGCCAATGCTTTTCAAACAGGAAACTAAATTATAGATGTATCGGTTTGGGTGGATAACTCGAGTTACACTTTTACTAATGTTCTTATGGCTAACCGAATCATTTCTGAGGCACACTAATACAAAAAAGTATATGTAATAAACGTTATGTATTTTATATTTGATGCTTTCTATAATATTCAATTGGTGTTATACCTCGAATTAACGGATTGTGTTTTACAAAAGTTAGTACAGGTGTAGGCAGGTGCTGTAATCCATGGTGGGGAGTGGTGTGGACCGATGAGTTATATGTATGTATGATGTGTACTGTACGTTTGCGCGTGTTGCAGGCGGCGCGGGCGACGCGGACGGCGCGGAGGGGCGCGACAAGATGACGCTGGCGGACTTCAACTTCATCAAGGTGCTGGGGAAGGGCTCGTTCGGCAAGGTCATGCTGGCGGAGAAGAAGGGCACGGACGAGGTGTACGCGGTCAAGGTGCTGAAGAAGGACGCGATCGTGCAGGACGACGACGTGGAGTGCACGCTGACAGAGCGGCGCGTGCTGGCGCTGGCGGCGCGCCACCCCTTCCTCACTGCGCTTCACTGCGCCTTCCAGACGCCCGAGCGGCTGTTCTTCGTCATGGAGTACGTGGACGGCGGCGACCTCATGTTCCAGATCCAGCGCGCGCGCAAGTTCGACGAGCCGCGCGCGCGCTTCTATGCCGCTGAGGTGACGCTCGCACTGCAGTTCCTGCACGCGCACGGCGTCATCTACCGCGACCTCAAGCTGGACAACATCCTGCTGGACAGCGACGGACACTGCAAGCTCGCTGACTTCGGCATGTGCAAGGAGGGAATTATTGGTGAGTGTGTTCTAAACACAAGACAGACGAACAAATCTACGATAAAAATGTACTTATATCTGTGCTATTCTCTATTCCTGGGCCTTAGACAAAGTGCAATTTAAGAACGATTACGTAAGTGCTTGAAGAATAAAATGTATGGGAGTAGCCGCGTGGTTTAGCGACTAAATGGGTCAATTACGAAGTTCTAAATCAAAAATGTATGGGCATTTTTGGTTCGTGATTGTATTTTTATTGCTCGGTAAATAAGTGACATTTAAATTGGTAGCATTATTGTACTCTGTAAGCGATTGTATCTTTGTTTACGTTTATATAAATTAATTGGATTTGAACAGAGTATACGAGGGCTGCACTAAAAGTATCGGGAATGGAATATTTCCACTGTTCCTGTCATATTAAAATCTTTTTAATTTAAAACTCCTTGGTTTTAAAAATCGAATACCGTTTATTTATTTAAAAAAAGATTCTCGGTCTTGTCAAACTTGATTAGTCGTTGAGAAAATGGAATTGACTCGAGAAAATTCTAGAGCGATGATTTATTATGACTTTCGAAGTGGTTTAACACAAAAACAGTGTGTTGACCGGATGATTTCTGCATTTGGTGATGAAGCCCCATCCAAAACCACAATTTATCGCTGGTTTGCTGAATTTCAACGTGGACGTGTCAAGCTCAGTGATGATCCCCGTCAAGGTCGTCCAAAAACTGCAGTAACCCAAGAAAACGTTGATGCTGTGTGTAAGCTGATTGAGGAAGATCGACATGTGACATACCGCGAAATTCAGGGAACCTTAGACATTGGCATGAGTTAAATACAAATAATCTTGCATGAACAATTAGGTGTAAAAAAGTTGTTTTCCCGATGGATACCGCATTTGCTCTGTGAAGAGCAAAAAGCGGCTCGCGTTACTTGGTGCGTCAGAACTCTCGAAAGATTCCACGCAGGAGCCTCAAATGCTGTATACAACATCGTATCAGGTGACGAATCCTGGATATACGCGTACGAACCCGAAACAAAAAACCAGTCACGAGTTTGGGTGTTCGAAAATGAGTTAAAGCCAACAAAAATTGTTCGTTCACGGAGTGTTGCAAAAAAAATGGTGGCCACGTTTGTCTCCAAAACCGGCCATGTTGCGACTATTCCTCTTGAGGGACAAAGAACGGTTAATGCAGAATGGTATGCTAACATTTGTTTGCCACAGGTCGTTTCTGAACTCCGTAAAGAGAACTGCAACCGCCGCATCATCCTCCATCACGACAATGCGAGTTCTCACACCGCGCACAGAACAAAAGAGTTTTTAGAGCAAGAAATCATAGAATTATTAGACCATCCGCCGTACAGCCCCGACCTAAGCCCTAATGATTTCTATACTTTCCCTAAAATAAAGAATAAATTGCGTGGTCAGAGATTTTCATCACCTGAAGAAGCTACAGGACGCCTACAAAACGGCCATTTTGGAGACCCCAACTTCCGAATGGAATGGTTGCTTCAATGATTGGTTCCATCGTATGGAAAAATGTGTCAAATTTCGCGGAGAATACTTCGAAAAGCAATAAATACATTTTTAAATAGTAATGTTGTGTCACTTCCTTGATTCCCGAAATTTTCAGTGCCGCCCTCGTAAACACGAGGTACACGCACAAGTCTAAGATAACAATTGATTAATTATAATAAGAATATATTGATTCTTCTGTTTGCTAGATGGCGTTAATGTACGTATTTAGTTCTCTAAACACTACCTTAGGCCGGGAATAAATGATCCGGAATCCGGCGGCCGGGCGGGCGGGAAAATCGAAGTGTCTAGTGTCATATATGACATTGACTCAACACATGTGTGTTCGATTTACAGCTCTATTATATTAGCGCAGAGTTCTATTTTCAGTGCTATGAATTTTCTCGGGCCAGCCGCATTCCGGATCATATAGTCCCAGCGGTAGGATTGTTAACGGACTAAGCTCCTAGGTCCGACGTAATACTGCTACAGCCAAAAATCTCTTGCAATCTTATTCCATTCGTAAAAGGGCGATGTATGTGTCGCTCTAGCAATTCAATAATGTGCGAGTGCGATGGCATGCGCTGACACTGGAGCCATACTGCGAATTGAACATTTTTAATGACATACATCTGAATCAATCTGAAGTGTGTATGAATCGAATGGTATAATTAAGGTAGTTTTTGCGAGAAACAAACATCCGTACAAACTTTCACATTATAATAGTAGTAGGATTGGCAAAAAATGTCTACATAATGTATAAACAATCCACATTGTATTTACACCATACATTGTCTTGCAGACGGCGCTTTGACGACGACGTTCTGCGGCACGCCGGACTACATCGCGCCGGAGATCCTGCAGGAGCTGGAGTACGGCGTGTCGGTGGACTGGTGGGCGCTGGGCGTGCTGCTTTACGAGATGCTGGCCGGCCAGCCGCCCTTCGAGGCGGATAACGAGGACGAGCTGTTCGAGTCCATCCTGCACGACGACGTACTCTACCCCGTGTGGCTGTCCAAGGACGCCGTAAATATACTCAAAGGTCAGCGTCGAATATTATTATCATTACATACATAAAACACTTTTGTAATCGACTGAAAATCCTATTTGTCTGTTTTTTTCTAACATGTTTTGTCACTTTCCTACTTTATATGAAATTACAGACACAAGGTATTGTAAACAAGCCCTACGACCCTTATCAGATGACTGTGAAACCGGCCCTTAGCAAAGAACATGTATTACTAACGTAAAGAATCCTCACTCCACCGATTTACACGAATGACAGCTCGCGGCTGTGTGTGCGTGTGTGCGTGGCTGGGCGAATGCGGAGGCGGGCGGGGCGTGTTCGTTCACGGGGCTGGCCACTGGGGTTTCGTGCTTTGACATAATTGGGTATTTTCCATGTAAAAATTTAGTTTTTTAAAATAAATTAAGAAATAATTAGGTATTACAACATGATAAAAGTGAAAAGTTAATAAACCTTAAAAATTAGGGTTTTATGTGTAGTTTTGTAATTATATGCATTTCGAAGTCACAAAAAACACTTTTTTTAAAAAAACATTAGTGTAAAAAACCTACATAACTAGTTTATTTACATCAAATACAAAAATATTTACTATGGTATGATGTATCAACATAAACGCTCAAACTTACGAGATATCAGAAATTTTGTGCATATGGCCATACATTTCGTAGCAACTTACTAGCGTGTGACGTCACCTACTCGTACGACTTTTATATGGGGCGTTTTCATGAGACTCACAGAAGTGCTTCAATCTTTCGTTATTCCTTTTGTAAACTGTTTTATTTTTCAGAGCACTATTCATTTATCTAATAACAAAAATACAGGAAAATACCGTATTGACAGTATAATTTCACAATATTTATGACAGATGTCTCTGACGCGACGTTTAAAATTATTTCGGTCAACCTTAGGCTTACGCAACCTCTACATGGCTGACAGTCGCCCCTGTGCCGGTAGTGTGGAAATTGCACCGCGACGACAGACAAATTGTTTTCTCTCAATATACAGCCGAGTTGAAACACTTTATATTGTATAAAATAATAAATAAAAAGTACCCTGGTTACAGGCTTCATGACGAAGAACCCAGCGCGGCGGCTGGGCGTGCTGGGCGGCGCGGGCGGCATCCGCGCGCACGCCTTCTTCCGCGACATGGACTGGGACGCGCTCGCGCAGCGCCGCCTCCGCCCGCCCTTCCGCCCGCGCCTAGTGAGTACAAGCCCTGCACACCGAGTGCGGACTAGAGCACGTCGCATGTATTACGTCAACTGAGTGACTTCAGTTTTGCGGTGCGACCCACCACGACGACATCCCACGACGCCTCGACCCTGTGAACAGTAAAACTGTACAAGCCCGTAGGCAAATGCTGTGAGCGCGATACTCATCACGGTATTTGGATATATTTGTCGCGTGTGTACAGTGTACACCCTGTTTGTTAACAACAATATAAAATTCGATCAAAGTAATATGTCACTGCTTTCTTTATTTCAAGGTAAATTAGTCACATATATAGGGTGATTTTCTAAGCGTAGTTTTTTAAAAAGTCGAATAAATCACTCAAAATGGCATCACAGAATCAAAATTTTTATTGTAATCGATAAATTGGCCTTTGCCATTCACGTTTTAAAAATAACTTCATGTAAATGTTGTCCGCGGCTCCGTTTCAAATGGTCCATTCGGAAGGTCCAATTTTGCGTCACTTTTTCGAGCATTTCTGCCTGTATTCCACGAATCACGCGTGTTATGTTATCCTGTAAGGCTTTAATCGTGTTCGGCTTGTCCACATAGACTAACGACTTTACATAACCCCACAAAAAATAATCAAGGGGCGTTAAATCGCATGATCTTGTTGGCCAACTTACAGGGCCATTTCGTGAGATAAGTTGCTCACCAAATTCATCCTTCAATATGTCCATTGTTTCACGAGCTGTGTGGCATGTGGCGCCGTCTTGATGAAACCACATGTCAACCAAGTTCAACTCAGCCAACTGGGGCAAAAAAAAGTCGCGTATCATAGCTCGATAGCGTTCGCCGTTGACGGTAACGTTTCTTCCTCGGTCGTCTTTGAAGAAAAATGGACCAATGATGCCACCAGCCCATAAACCACACCAAACTGTCGTTTTTTCGGGATGCATCGGTAATTCTTTTATGGCATTTGGCTGTTCATCACTCCAGATCCGACAGTTTTGCTTATTTACGTATCCGTTGAGCCAGAAATGAGCCTCATCGCTGAACACAATTTTTCGATAAAACAGCGGATTTTCATGGAGTTGTTCTAAGGCCCATTCACCAAAAACTAGACGCTGTGGTAGGTCATTAGGCTTCAATTCTTGCAGAAGCTGAATTTTATAGGCTTTCAAACCCAAATCGACACGTAAAATTTTCCATGTGGTTGAGTAACACATGCCCAATTGCTGAGAACGGCGACGAATTGACATTTCACGATTCTCATTAACACTGGACGCTACGACTGCAATATTCTCTTCTGTACGCACTGTACGCATGCGAGTCGATGGTTTAATGTCCAACAAAGTAAATTTGGTGCGAAATTTGGTGATAACTGCACGAATTGTTGATTCACTAGGTCGATTATGACGACCATAATATGGTCGTAACAAACGATGAACGTTTTTAACAGAGCAAGAATTTTGATAGTAAATTTCAACAATTTGCAATCGTTGCTCGTTTGTAAGTCTTTCCATGATGAAATGGCAGAGTATACTGAAAACTTTTCACTTTGACAGATGACGTTTGGACGCCATTACCAACCAGTGCTGCCAACCTGAAAAACTTAACTCGTAAAAAATCACCCATTATATAATTTGGTAGCATTATATAGTGTCCTGTTGTCTTTTTATTTACAAAAAGCTGTGAGTAGTATCACGAAACGCGATACGGATTGTTGGAAAATTAAATTTCACAAGATAAATATCGAGCGTGTATTTGTAGAGCGCGAATGTTTCGCCATAGCGGTGCCGCCTTGAACAGTGGCCCATATCATATCTTGAGTGTCCTGTAGATCAGATGACGTGGTTTCCTAAAAATAAAAACCAGCTAAAAATAAAAAACCGCGAAAAGATAAAGGATCTCTATCTTAAACGCTCTTAAATAAATGTAGTACCTAAAATTCAAGTTGGTGACTGACTTACAGTCGTTTATTCACCCTGTCGAATTTGCGGCTAGAGTCACCCGTCTAAACCTGTGGCTTAGTCGATTTGACCCGACGCAAGGAGACTCATTTTGAACTCGGTACGTTCGCAGAAGAGCAAGCGCGAGGCGGCCAACTTCGACGCGGAGTTCACTAAGGAGGAGCCGTGCCTCACGCCCGTGCCCAACGACGTGCTGCGCGCCATCAACCAGGTACGTGATACGTCGCTCACATGCAGTATACAATATATTATACAAAATATGTATATACTTATACAAAATATGCGTTGCGCATAGTGGGATCTAGAGGCCATCCTAGCGCCATATGCTGTGGCATCTGGTCAGTTCTGGCATCAGTCACGGCATCTGGTCCGATTGTTTGATGGCCCTATTTTCAGTTGTTGAACCCCCTGCAGTTGCACACAGACCTTATGAGTCGCCCCACACTAACGCGCCGCCTACGTGTCCGCAGGAGGAGTTCAAGGGGTTCTCGTTCGTCAACAAGGACTTCAACCCGACGCCGTGCGACAAGACGCCGGTGGG
Organism: Phengaris alcon alcon; assembly: GCA_037179445.1. Classification (NCBI taxonomy): domain Eukaryota; kingdom Metazoa; phylum Arthropoda; class Insecta; order Lepidoptera; family Lycaenidae; genus Phengaris; species Phengaris alcon. The sequence continues at coordinate 255,056 of JAYRCH010000140.1, forward strand.
CTGAGCGGCGGCCGGCCGCGTCCGCCGCACCGCCGTGTGACGCCGCGCCCGCCTCGCCCCGCGCGCCCCGCCCGCCCCGCGCCGCCGCCGGTAAACCCCACGCGCCGCCCCGAGCTCGTCGGCGGCGATCTAGTGTTAACGTATATTTTCTTCTATCGTCTTATAGTGTTAGGATCGCTTTGATTGTTATACTTTCGTTGGAGGCGCGCCCGCCGGAGCCCGCGCGGCGGCGACGGCGGCGGCGCGGGCTCCGGCGGGCGGGCCCCGGTCAGGACGTTCTGTTATTTAGATGTTTCGCAATAGTTAGTAGCTCGTTCCTAATTAGTTAGCAGACGTACGCTTCTAGTCGATCTTTGTGTTGTATGTTTTGTGAGGGGGATCTGTTTCAATACTCAGGCGGCCCGCAGTCGCGTCGGGCGCTCGCCCGGCGCCCGCGACCGCTCGGCCACGCCGGCGTAGACTGTTTTAGTAAAATTTAATATATTATAATTTATAAGAGTGTTACCAGATACCGCACGCGCCGCCGCGAGCGCCCGACGACCGCGCCGTCGCCCGCTTCCGCCTCTCGCGAAGGAAATATTTTTCCAAATGTTCATATTCACAGTGTAATGAAGATCAAATAGTGCTAGTATTTAAGAAAAGCTTTAAGCGAACGGCGTACTGCGGCGCGGCCGCGGGCGGCGGGCGGCGGCGGGTGGCGCGGGCGGGCGGCGGCGGCGGGCGGCGGCGCGCGGCCGCGAAGTCGCGCCTCCGCTAAGTATTATAGTTTTAATCGAACATACCAAAGTTTAGAGTAAGTTGTTCTCGAAATATTAATTGTGTGCGGCCAAGTGCGTGTCCGTCTCGGGCTGTCTAGTCTTATATATTTTGTCCGCCGGACGGCATCGCTTCGAAATATACGCCATGTTATACGACGTGTTCGTTTACAAAGTACGAAATACCTCAATATGCGCCCGCGCATAGCTCCCGGATGCCGAGACTTCGGGGATCGGCTCGAGTGTTTAGTGTGTCGGGTCCCAGTGTCTTGACGTTAGTATATGAAGTGCAGTACGTCGACGGGGGAGCCTTCCGAGGCGCCGGCGAAACGCGGTGCATTTATACTTTTCGGCTTCTGCTGCTGTCCAAAATAAAAAAAATAAAAACTAGATGTATAGAATAATTAGTGTAGACTGGGAATGTTAGTTGTTGTATAAATATCGTGGCGACACGGCGGCCGGCGCCCGCGCGACGCGGGGGGCGGGGCGACGTTGAGCGCACACCACGCGGGAGGTGCCCCGCCCCCCGCGCCGTCCCCGTCTGCGTCCAGCGCGATACTTCTCCAGTTTGTTGTAATATATTTAACCGAACGGTACAGAGCATATCTTATGTAACTATAAAGTATTAAAATAGTGAATATTTTTCGCATACTGAACTAAATTAGGCAAGGAACGACCGGAAGCTCCGCCGACGCTGTCCAATATGAGAGTCGAAGTCCAATATTCGTTGTATCGATGAATTGAATTTGTTTAATATTATATACTAATAAAGATTTATCGGAGGATAGGAGCGCTACGAGATTATTTGCCAGATCGTATTTATTATATTATTATTATTATACATCACACAGATTATGTCGAGAGATTTATATTGTACGTGTAATATAATATAGCGATGTTGAATGAACTACTCGAAGCTTTATACAATTGTTGTTTATTGATAAACTATTATTATAATTTGACGGCCGTATGGCACAGAGTTGAGATTATGTCACAAACTTATCGGTGCTTTTGTATTCGTGTTTGACGTATATATTTTGCTATGACTAAGTCGTGCGACGATCGTAGAAACGTTGTCTCGTTACATTGAAACAAAAAACGCACATTATTTACGACGACTCTACGGTCGGCACATTTTGTTTATTATTATTGTATCGTTTTGTCTGTTGCGATAGCGTTTTCAACTGGTGCTGTGTTGTACCCAATGTAAGCAGCGCTGGGCGCCCGTCCGGCGCCCGATGTTGAGTGTATGTCGTTTTATTATTATATATTCACTTTGTCATTTGTACGCGCTGTACCCGAACGCGCGCTCGATATTTTCGCTTCCGAATGTTACGAATGTTTGTTTTGATCTCCTTTTGGAATATTTTCCGGTCTCCAAGAGAATTTCATTTTTTACTGTTGATCTGTTATTGTAAGTTTTATTATAAAATATTTTATATGATAATGCTGGACTAGTGATTTTTGCTTCTGAATTTTACAGGAAGTTTAAACTTTTTGAGTGTACTTAACTAATTTTAGCCGTCAGGAATTACTACAGCGCCCGCCGCTGCCGAGCCGCTCGGGGCCGGCTCCGACTCGCGACGTCGCGCATTTTCGCACAAGTCTAAAGTAATAATAGTTAGGAATTGCTAACAAATGTAATATTATGAAAGTGCCGCCTTACACTCTGTCGCTCGACTATCGCGTGCGGCGCCAGTCGGAGCCGAGCCCGGGGCGGCCACTACTTTTTGTGCCATAATTCACAGTGAAGCTGTATAATGTACGATTACCAAAGTGTGGGAGCGCGGTCGACGCCGCCCGGCCCGCCCCGCGCACGTCCCACTCCGCCCACTTGACGCAATCCGAAACTAGTAGGAGCGCTGCGGAAAACCAGTACTAGCGCCGGAGCTGCGGGCCGGGCCGGGTCGTTCTGGTCGCGTTATACTAGTGATGTCGTTTGTAAGATATATTTTTATTACGTGCAATTGTATGACCTTTTGTACTCATTTTGTTTTTTGAACGTTTACAAGGATAATTTTTACGCTTGAGATAGGGCTCCGCCGAGGCGGCGCGGGGCGGCGCGGGCGCGACGGCCCCGCCCCGCCCCCGCGCCGCGAGTCTTGCCTATGTTTACGTGTATAGGGTGATCGGTCATGTTTTCGATATAATAACGGGGGTGTTTTGTATGATGACGCTTGAGCACGTGGTGGATTTTGACTTCGAGAATTTTATTTCGAACGTTATTTTGAGTAGCCCTCTCGAGGTGCCTCGAGAGTTTTGAGTTTGTGGTTACGGGTTACGTACTGTGATACTTCTCCTCGAGTCCAGGCACGTCTTGACAACTGTTCATCTGTAAACGCGTACACGCGGAAGGAAAGATCTGAGTCTCTATACCGACTATAATCGCTGACTGAATTACACTGCGTGATCGCGTGTTCCTTACTGCCCTGTAACCACGCACCTGGCGAGCCGCGGTCCGACACCACGTCGCCTTACAAAGATTACCAAGTCAGCATTCTATGAAATAAGTAAGTACCTATGTAACTATGTCCCAACAAGAGTATTCATACGTAGGAGGCCGACCGTGTGTGTAATACGACTCCGTAAAGGTACACGGAGAACAAGGTAGCCAAATATATTTAGGGTATATTTTGTTTCGTCAAAGTGTACCGCGTGTGTTACATAGCTGTATGTTGCGTTAATTAATTGTAGCTAACGGGGGGGCGGCGGCGGCGGCGGTGCGCGGGGGGCACGGCCCCCGCCGCCGCCCCGCCGCCGCCGCCCCGTTATATTATATAATATATAAATATATATATCTATATTTGTTGTTTGTTCACGGAGCACTATTAGAACACATTTAGCGGAATAAATTATTGCATAACATAATATAGTTTTATGATGAAATAAAATATGTAATGTAACCTACATGTCTATTAAATCAATGAAAATAGATACAAGTCTCAGTTTTATTTTGTCTCTCTCCCTAAGTGAGTTTGTGATGACGGACTTCACATGACTAATGTATTCGCTATTTCGATAGAGTTACGTGAGATACATCGCTGGGCGTGGGCCGGTATTGTTTAGCTGACTAAAAGCTGCTATGACGGCAAACCCATATTTTCATAAGTTACGGGAAATTCAGCATTAAAATTACATAATAATTATTCTCGTAGTACATTGCTCTAAAATACGAAGAAATTGATTAAATTAAATGATAACACATTATTAAAATTAAAATAATGTGTTTTCCTGTGTATGTTTGCTGTATTACTTTCCAGAATGAATTCCTTAGTAGCAACGCTATCTAATAGTGTAATAAAACAAACTGAATTACTTACACTTTATGGTCGTACAAAGAAAGATAAAAAGATACCCTTCTGACATAATATAGCTTGTGTGTATTGAGTAGGTACTATGTAGAATACCCATAACCTCCTTATAATGTAAATTTCGATGGCGGCTTGGTAATACGCGCTATCTGGTGCAGGCAGGCAATGGTGTTCAAAACCACCGCCATCTAGCGATACATAGACGGATAGGATAAAGCGTGTTGATAGCACAGAGCACCGATAGATGTCGCTGCATTAACAGGGTTTACGATTCTTTTGATATAAACATTTTATAATATTATTATACGTAGAAACTATTTAGTAATCTGTGATTATAATCCGTTCAGTTCAAATATAATATAAACGCAAACAAAGAAACTAGCGATTTTATAACTAGCGTATAACACTACTAATTTAAATGTCACTTATTTATACTGAATAACATCAATTTGGTCGAATTAAACCTTTTTGTTTACGTTTAGACTCAATTGGATCTGAACAGAGTTTAATAAACAACCCGTATAAAATTGCATCAATCAGAGACGATAGATCTAGGAGACAAAAAAAAAAGATTTTTGCGCACTTTAACTTTGAATATCTTAGGTGTCCTTATAACGCGGCGGCCTGACAGGTCCTTTTTGCCAACGCGTGACATGAGAATCACTCTTAAAGAAAATACTGCGGTGTAAAACTTAACTTTATACACAACACAAAAAGATACCTCGTCGCATCTCGGTGTGAATGATGCTAAGGTAAAACAACTCTACGCACTATTATAAACAATTAAACCGCACTTATGACACTTATGCAGCTGGGGCTACGTAGATATACCCAAGCAATTGATCTAATGTATACGCTTATCCACCTATTATAAATTGCCTCATGTGTAATAAATTACGCCGCTATTTTTCCCTTGCAGCTATTGTGAAGAACCCTTACTAGAAGTGAGTTATCTGCCTGCGTCCCACAGATGGCGCTGTTGCTGCCGCATGGCGCGGGAGCCGACGAACTGTTTATTGCGACATGCGGCAGTCGATACTCTCCACTACTCATTCTAAAGTCCCACCCTCGCTGTTACAAAATAACAATTCCCGACCCCTTGATCTATTTGTACTCGAAAAAATATCGGTAATTGAGAGTGTATTGTCGCGGCCCCTCGCGTCGTTCTATAAACATTTGCGTGCAGATTAAACGGCCACTTGTTGTGGAATAATTAATCTTAATAAAAAAGTATGGCGCCCGGCGCGGGGTCGCGGCCCGTGACGTCAGCTGCGGCGCGGTAGGGTGACCCACCAACACGGATATATGATAGTTTTTACTTTTTTTGAATAAAAATATGCAATATACAGATTTATGCATACCTGTACACAAATAACTTGAGATCTATTTCTAGAAACAAATATTAATTAAACGTTTATTGGTTGGCAGTATTTAAGATAATTTCGCATGTGACAAAAGGCGACAACTCGACAAGACAACAATTTTCAAACGTCTGTACCTCTACAGGTAAAATAGATTTTATGCGGAAGCAAAATATAATTATTTATAAAACGTATTTAAAAGTTCATTAGGTAGGTATAATTGACTTTAAAATAAGTATGCATTTAAATTCTAAACCCCGGCAAGGAGACTCGTCCTGCTCGAGACTTGAAGAGTGCTCACTGTACAGATACTTGACTAAAACCATTTAAATGTGTCCCTTATCTCCCGTATCTCTAGTGCAATATTTAATTGCGGCCGCACCCCGCAGCTCCGCGCAGCAGCGCGGCACGGCGGACCGCACACTAATCTTTTTTATTCGTTCCATTATCCGTGCATTAAGCCGTGAAATCGCGTCTAGCCCCAGCTCAACAGTTAATTCCAGCGGTATATATATGGCTCTACAGTCTGTGGCTCGCCGATTCGTGACCGATCCCTTCACTATTTTTATTTTTTGCTACCGACTTACTGACAGGCCGCAGTCGCTCGGGAATCCTATTTTGCAATGGTTCGATTTGCTTTTATTGTAGAGTCGGCTGTGAATATTTTCTTTGTTTCTTAATATCATGGGAGCGGACTGAAATTAACCTGACAATGTTATAAATGCTATTCATTTATTAGTTCTTTAAAATTGTATATAAGTACCTACATGTTTTTACGGTCGTAATAGCCGAAGTCGTTCTAACATATAGTAAAATGTTCATATTGTGACATAACAGTCCTCAAAATTTACCGTTATGCCCAGTTCGTCGTTATAATGATGTCGTTATAAAAGGTTTACACTGTATATGCACAACTACTGCATACTACGTTCCGATTCAATGTAATCTAAATGTAAGAGAGCATGTCGGGACATGTCACATCACTAAGGAGGGTTCCGTAACTATCAACGCGTAATAGGTTTATTCAAATTAGGTTCCTGATACAAATAAGGCCTATGCTCAATTAAGGCCTGTAGTGCGAAACAGGCGGTTAAAATACACTGGCGGGCACATAAACTGCATCATAGTGCAAGAACCCATTCAATCAAATTTTATTACGAAATATGCAAACTTTTTACATTTATTGGTATTGGAAAATAAAGGCTGATTTATAAACACAAATAAAAAATCAAATTTAAATATGGTACTGTCACAAAAGAAAGAAAATATTCTGTAGAAGAAATCTCGTCAATTTACTAAAGATTAACTCGTTACGTTAATGTTGTGATTGATGGTTATTTTTTATTAAACGGTTTTATTTAGCTTGGCCAGTTTATTTATTTATTTGTTTGGGTCAAATTTAGTAATTGGAATTTTACCCCCTTCCTGACACCAGATCGATCTGATATTTGGTACCCACTCTTAATCTTGATGACAATACAATAATAAAAAAAATTTATGACTGTAAATCCAAAATGGCCGCCGATACAAAATGGCGGATTACATATTACTTCACAACAACCTCTATATGGGTATCAAATGAAAGGGCTTTATTGATAGAATAGAGCTCACTATAAAAAAATAAAATTCAAGATGGCCGCCGCCACAAAATGGTGGATTACATATTTTCCACGACTACCTCAATATAGGTGTCTAATGAAAGGGCTTGATTAGTAGAATAGAGCTCATTCTGAAACAACAAAACAAAAACTTGAAAATACGCGCGCGTGAAACTTTCATATATTACTCTAGATACGCAACGCCCAACGATTTTATTATTTGTCTGTCAATACCCCAGATTGATGAGAATATTGGTGCGATCTGGTAGCTAGGACTTACCGAATTATTTTTTAGCTTTTAGTACATTACTGTTTTCATTTTAAACACGTTTTTCTCTCACGAATATGGACGTATCGTCCGAAAAAGCCGCACAAATTGTTGCTCTAGTGCAGCAAGGCCTACCCCAACGAACAATTGCTGCAGATTTAAATGTAAACCAGTCTACGGTATCCCGAGTTTACAGACGGTTTATGGAGACAGGTTCATTCAAAAGAAGACGTGGAACCGGTAGAACTCGGGTGACAACGTCTCGTGACGACAGGTTTTTTGCTAAATCAGTTTTTAACGTCTATAAGCATTAAAAATGAGCTCCACCAGGTACGTGACGTAGCAGTTAGTGCATGAACGATAAGAAGAAGGTTAAAAGATCGTGATATCACACCTTTCAGACCCGCAAATGGAGCAAAATTGTCTGCAGCTCACAGGCAAGCTCGACTAAGATTTGCTCGTGAACACTTAAATTGGACTGAAGAGCAATGGGCTTCCCTATTATTCACTGATGAGCGTAGGACTTGTTTGTACGATGCTGATGGTCGCAGATTAGTCTACCGTAGACGAGGACAGTGATATGCTCAAAATTGCATTGAGGAGAGGGTTCCATCTGGAGGTGGGTCTTGTATGGTTTGGTGTCGGCATATCGATGGATGCTCGAACTGAACTTGTGTTTATTGACGCAGAAACACATGGTCGTGGTAACCGTGGTTTAACATCACATCGCTATATAAAGAAGATATTGGACCCTCATGTGGTACATTTTAGCGGATTTATAGGCGAAAACTTCATTCTGATGCACGATAATGCTCGTCCGCACGCAGCGTAACAAGTTGAGCAATACTTTACTCAGGTTGAGATTCGTTCCATGGATTGGCCAGCACGTAGCCCGGACTTCAATCCGATAGAACACGTGTGGGACAACCTAAAAAGAGCTGTATTTACAAAAAATCCGGTCCCAACAACGGTTGCGGGCTCCGAGTTGCATTGTCACAAGAGTAGGACAATACTCCGCAAGATCTTTTAAAAACATTGATCAGGCCGATGGGAAACCGACTTGAATCAGTTATTAGGGCAAGAGGAGCTAATTAATACACCTTATTAAAAACAAAAAAAAAAACTTTTTCTTTTCTTAGTATTGTAAAATTTTCATAATAAAGCCGTTTTTGTTCTATTCACTGTGTCATTCCAAAAAGCTGCAAAAGGAGTAATTTGATTCTTTTGGTCGGAAAAGTTGACCTATACACACACGAATTGATTTTTTTATCAGATTAAGAACCAGTCTTAGCATTATCATTGAAATAAATCAAAATAGTTTGCACTTTCACTAATTATATTACAATGAAAGTTATCTTGCACTATGGTGCAGTTTATGTGTCCGCCAGGGTATATTTACATCAAAAATACTTCACACACGCATAGACGACATCCCCACGCGCGCTCATAGCGACGGTAGTGGCCGGTTTTTGTGAGGGACGGGCATTTTCATTGCGCGATATTAATTTGTCGCGATTTCTATCGTATTTTGGTACGTTATTCTTTGAAGTTTTGTTTCAAGTAATGTATACGGATCCCAATATATCTCATATAAAAGGGAACTATGACTTTAAATTGTAATTTTTAGAATATGAGATTTTAATACTGCTTATAACATTTATGAAGTATAATGTACTAAATAAAGCCTACTTTTAAAATAGGCCTTATTTCTGACCCTTGGCCTTATTAGGAATCCTGTTGGAATTTTAAATTTATTATGTTTATTTACACTTTACAGATTGACTATCTCAGTATGTCTCTTCCAAGACGCAAACGGGCTACGTGGTCCGAAGAAAGCTGAGAGCGCAAGAGGCAACTTATAAACCACTTTGAAGGCAATTTGGCTTTTATTTTCATCCTCAATACAATATAAAATTATTATTAGTTCATGATGTTAAAATCTATGGACAATCTATACCTATGCAAAATTTCATCCATTTAAGTATATTCATAACTACATAAGCTAGAAGCGCGGATAGACAGATAGACAGACAGACGGACGGACAGAGCGAAACTATAAGGGTTACTTATGTATTACGGAACCCTAAAAGAGCTCAATATGGTCGGCTAATATGCTACCAATTTACCTAAATGTCACGTATTCACCGCGCAATACAATGACACATTAATTTGGACGAGTTTAAATTTTTTGCTTACATTTAGATTAAATTGAATCAGAACGGATAATAGTTTTTGCTGCCACGTAAATTAACAGCTAAAAAGCTACTATTACTAGTTTAGAAGCATTGATAGTGACGAATAGACGCAGCTATGAATACCCACGGTCTTCTCGCGGAGTTAGGGTCGAACCGGTGGTGGCTTTTGCTGTTAACTTTCCGAAAAGTGCATGTTAAATTTAACTTGGATTTTTTTTATTTCATTTCCTCCGCTCAATTCTGACCACTGATGTCTGATACTGACCTCTCCCGAACTACGTAGTAAATAGCTAAAACTGTCTAACAGTTAGGTCGGGTTAGACTTTAACCTGAAGCGACCACCTTCAGCCCCTGCGCTGACATCGTAAATTCAACCGAGCACCGAGCTCAGTCATTTAATCTAAACGATTGCTTTAAGTAATAGACAATAACCACGAATGCCTTCTCAAATCGAATTACTGAGCAGATCCCTTTGTCTGCCCGAGCCCAGACACGATATTATAGATAAAACAACGAGCAGCGCTGTGGTCGTAAACAACGCCAGCGGTCGTGACGGACGCTGCCGCACGTCACGCCGCCGCCGCCGCCGCCGCTAGGTTGGGGGGGAGGGGGGACGGGACTTTGGAATCATTGGTCATTCGAAACGGAACTAATAATAATAATAAGACTATTTTTCAGATTTTTTTGATATTACACTACGCAGTTACCTACAATTACAAAAAAGTACAAATCTAATTTACAATAAAATAAAGTAAAAAAGAGAACACAGTAAATTGACAAACAGGTCTACATAAAATAATACAGGTACTACATAATATTTGGGTGTAATTGTTGGTTTCCTACCCAAAGGTAACAAAATTACCCCATTACTAGGACTCCGCTGACCGTCCCGTCTGTCACCACTCACCAGGCTGTATCTCGTGAACCGTGTAAGCTAGACGGCTCATTTTTCAAGGATGATGTATTTCTCTTGCCGATATAACAACAAATACAGAATAAAGTATAAATACTATAAGCGCGCAATAGGTTTTCTTTGAATTACTTCAAAAGTTATTGTCCGATTTTGCTCAAAATAATTTTCCTAAAGAGTTTTTAGCACGATCTGTCAGCATGGAAACTTACAAGTTTACATCTCTTATAGTTTAGAAATGCCAACCAATAAACCAACCAACCAACCAGGACAAACTTATAAACCACTTCGGAGGCCGATTACTCGAAAATGGTTGACTTTGTAAAAGTCATGTATGTATGTAACCTTACCTTTATTTTAAAATACCTATTCAACGATAGCTCACACGATGGGGTAGAATAAAATAAAAAAAATTCAGCCCCACTTCACATGTATGGAGGGCCACCCCTAAAATACAAAATTATTATTATTTTATCTGAGACGAGAGAGAGATCAAAACTGAGATCTACGAGGGCTGATTGATAAGTTTCCGAAACGACAAAGAAAATGTTCAAAAATCTATTTAAAATAAATTTATTTCTCAACGTAGTTTCCTTCTACCTCGATGCATTTAGTCCAGCGCTTCTCCAATGCCGTTACACCAGTTTGATAAAATGTTTTCCCCAACCCCTCAAAATACTCGTCCACGGCAACAATGACTTCTTCATTTGATAAAAATCTCTGGCCACCTAACCATTTCTTTAGGTTTGGGAATAAGTGGAAGTCGCACGGGGCCAGATCCGGGGAATAGGGTGGATGCGGTAGCAATTCGAACCGCAATTCATGGAGTTTGGCGACTGCAACCATTGACGTGTGTGCAGGTGCGTTGTCATGGTGGAACAAATTTTTTTTCTTGGCCAAATGTAGTCGTTTCTTCTGGATTTCTTCACTTAATTTTTGCAGCAAGCTTGCGTAGTACTCTCCATTTATTGTTTTTCCTTTTTGCAGATAATCCACTAAAATAATCCCTCGAGCATCCCAAAAAACAATCGCCATCACTTTGCCGGCCGACAAAACCGTTTTTGCTTTCTTCGGCGCAGGTTTTCCGCTCTCAGTCCACTGCTTAGATTGTTCTTTTGTCTCGGGAGTATAATGATGAATCCAGGTTTCATCGACTGTTACATAACGCCGCAAAAACTCATTAGGATCTCGGTTAAACAGCGCCAAACACTCCGATGAATCGTCCACTCGACGTTGCTTTTGGTCTACATTGAGCAAACGCGGCACCCATCGCGCGCAAAGCTTTTTCATTCCCAAATGTTGGTGCAAAATATTAAAAATGCGTTCAGATGAAATGCTCACCATCTCTGCCGATCGCCTTTAAGCGCCGATCATTCAATACAATTTTGTGAATTTTTTTGATCATGTCCGGATTCGTGACTTCATTTGGACGGCCAGACCTGTGGGCGTCTTCGCAGCTCTGTCTTCCACGTTTAAAATCAGTTACCCAGGTATGAATTGTACCCAATGCAGGAGCAGAATTACCTAAAACACTGTCTAGCTTGGTTTTAATCTGGGTTGCTGTTTTCTCTTTTAAAACGTAAAACTTTATCACCGCACGAATTTCGTTTCTTTCCATTGTTAAGAAAATTTACGACAGAGAAAGTTCTACGTCCTCTCAAACAAATTCCATCAGTTCGATTAAATTCAAATTTGGCGTTCTATTTTCAAAAAGATGCCAGAATATAATGTAATATTCCTTTTTTGCGTATCATTTTTTTAAGTTAGTCGTTTCGGCCAGTTATCGATCAGCCCAGGTATACACAATCTTTAACTATACCAAATTTCATCTATTTATATTCATAATTACAGAAGCTAGAATACAGACCAACAGACAGACAGACGGACGGACAGAGCGAAACTATAAGGGTTCCTTATGCATTACGGAACCATAAAAACTGGGATATTTCACTATATTTTATTACATAAATGTAAAAAACTCGAAAACGCGGCCAATGACAATGTAAAGAGATAATAATAATATATATATATATATATATATATATATATATATATATATATATATATATATATATATATATATATATATATATATAATATAGGTAAGAGATATTTTCATTTATGTACTAACTTATTTTTATTATTATTATATTATAGCCTAGTTTTTTATGCTGCAAATAAATATTTCTTATTCTTATTATTCGGTTTGTGTCGACTTTGTACAAAGCTCGAACTCTCGTATTTAAGTTACACTTTCAATTATCTTGATATCATAAACTGAAAAATAATTACGATTTTAGCCGAATTTAAAAAGGGAATTATTTAGAAGTTAAGATTTATTTCATACTTTTTGTGTATTTTTACTTTGGGAATCGGTTTAATTTTTTGTTTCAAAATAATAATTTCTTCCCTTATTAGTCGTATTATTATAAACACATTTTAAGAAAGTTTAAAAGAAGCGTTCGAATGTATAATTGAATACGCGCCAAGCTTCCATTAGGTATTGTATATAAGTAGGATGATGATGATGATTACTGTAAGTTACATAATGCCATATGCTTGCAGTTCTTTAAACAATTTCAAAATTTCCAAACGCGTATCTTTAAAGACTGAGGAGTTCTGTTCAGTGCTTTTGGATCCAGGGTATAAACTTACTTTTTGGTAGCATATTCTTGGGCTACTTCAGAAAAAGTCGAAATCACTATATGTGTCCATTTAAATTTCGAGAGGTTCCCTCTATTCCTCATGGATGCCATCATCAGGTTATTACTTTGGTGACAATAGGTCTAACTTCGAATTATACCCTTAACATCAGTTCATCAAATAAATAATTTTTAAAATCGGTTACCAGACGGCGATATCTCGTTGTAAATACAGCCGAACGTATAACCGCCTCCTTTTTTTGGAAGTCGGTTAAAAATCGATAGTAATATGCTTTCTATTTGGCCGGGTACTGTGTAATATATTAACTATTTTTTTATAGGTATTAACTCAATAAACACCTTAAACTATTGAAGCTTAATATACGCCACATACTTGAACTTGATGCAACCTACGCAGGTAATATTGGGAGCTTACATCAGTCATCGGTAATCGGTTAATAGTTACTTCTAACTATATTATAAAGTATTCAGTGAATCTATTTATCGGTTAGAGAGATTTAACGGGGTTTTACATTGCTCCCGACTATAATATTAAAACTGTTAATTAATTTGATGAGAACAATATTTCGATATCAGTAGATATTTAGGGGTCCCATATACGGTCCGGTTTTCCTTCAGTTCGGCCTGAACGGATGCAAAATCATATCGTCTGTGTGCAATTTCGAGATCGCATCAGACGGCCGGATAGACTGAAGCGATTCGTTCCAGTGTTGCCAGCTCTGTTCTTGTAAAAGGCGTTCCATTTAAGGCTTGAAGTGCAAGCGAGAGCGCGGAATCTGTCTCTCTCCTACTTGAGTGAGCGATCCATCAGTATTTTCTAATGACGTTGTCACGTTCAACTATCGTCAGTAAACCGACTTTACAGACAACTGATTTTTGTTTATTGAATTATATTATAAATTTTATCGTTAAATTAAAATATACTAGGAAATATTACGTATATAGTAATAAAACAGGTAGTTTTAAGAAAATTACCGACGAATGCTAAGTATATATATAATGCTATGATTTATGATAAGGTGTAAATTTTTTGTGCCTAACCTAGGCCATTTTGCATTGGATTACTCTCTGGCTATTTCCTACTAAAATACTACTAACAACTAAATTCCTACTAAGGAGGGAATAAAATACTTAATTTAGTAGTAAAACTTTGTAAAATAACTAAGTTCGCAACATTAATTCTGAACTGAACGGACCATGTGTGACAAATCGCTTCAGTTCTCGCCAGAGCCGCGGCCGTGCGGACGTGTATCGTGTACAAGCGTAGTGAGTTTACAATTAATGAACACGACCGTAGCTCGCGGTAAACCAGAATGAATTCGGGTGAGATTGGAGCAAAATCATACTTTTTGGTAGCATATTCTTGGATATACTACTAAAAACTTCAGAAAAAGTCACCATATGTGTCCATATAAATTTCGAGGAGTTCCCACGATTCCTCACGGGTCCCATTGTCAGGTCACTTTGATGTCAAAAATACAAATTTGGGATTATACCCTATACATCAAAAAAATATATTTTGAAAATCGGTCCACAGACGGCGGAGTAATCAATGAACATACAAAAAAGTATATATACATATATACAGCCGAACGTATAACCGCCTCCTTTTTTTGGAAGTCGGTTAAAATAACGATTTATCAATTATTACTCCGGGTCTGTCAGACCGCTCCTACGCTGGCTCTTAACGGGTTATTTAAACGGCCGTGTGGTGATAAATTCACTTTTAGTCGTTATTTGATATTTTTATCTCAACACTTGTATCATTTAAGCGGCTCGTGTTACAGCTTACAACGAATAACTGTCGCGTTTAATGATTACGTAGAACGGCCGGGAAATTAAACCGTCCAACAAAAAAAATGTGTGCCTTTTCATTTAATCTAATTAGTAGTAGTAAGTAGCTCTTATTTAAAAAAATAACTCAGACACCGGACAAGTGCGAGTTGGACTCGCGCGTGAAGGGGTTCGTTTGTTGTATGACAGCCCCTAGAGAGACAATAATTCATTCCAGAGTTTTATGTTTCAAAAGCGGACGCGGCACGGTGAAAGTCTGGAAGTCTGCTACTCATTAAAAATATGAGATTAACACGAATGTGTTACAATTGAATAATTGTTAATGTAATTTGGAAAGAAACTTTTAATACAATTACACATTAATTTCATCGAAATTCATCTTTTTACCCGACTACGGCGAAGCCAAAAGGAAGGGTACCTATTGATTTTGGCAGTCTCTGTGTCTATGTAAGTATGTATGTATGTGTGTATGTTTGTTCTACTATAGCGCCTAAACTACTGATGCGATTTTATTGAATGAGGTGCCAGTAGATTGGAAATAATGGCCCGGTCCGGGTAACATAGGCTACCTATATAATTTACGGAGCCGTGTTATAGTTTTTAACATTTTATTATTGTTTAGATTAAATTGTGTCTGAACAGAGTATAGGGATGGTGGGCAGTCGACACAGCCGCAGCGGGCGCCGCAGACCGCGGCCCGCAACACGTGTCGCCATCACACGTGACACGTGACACGCGACACGCGACACGCGACACGTCGTTTACGTCGGCGAGCGCACGTGTGTAAGCTAGGAACTTACACATACGACTTTGAGCTGAGGGAAGTAGGTATATAGGTTAATGTGAGGGCTGGAGAAATCTGGGACTGACCTTATTGTTGAGCTGGTGGTTCTGTATCTGGGCGGAGGTTTCTTCTCACTACACTACACAGCTGTTGAGCGGATTATCGATAGATTTATCGCGGTTCGCCGGCGAATTTGGTATTATATTAACGAGCACAAATAAATATGCGCACACGCGTTCGCGTTCACTAGGTTTCGGGATGAGCTGAAAATGCATCCAGGGCGGAAGGGGTTCTAATTGCAAGTGTACGTCACTCTCTGACAGCGCCCCTGAGTCGGTCGGCCATACTCGCGTTGTGATTGGCCGAATTGAATGTTCTTTGTGTTTATTCTAAACGTCGCGCTAGTGTTGGCGCGAACAGCACGTGTTCATTAGCTAGCGTATCGTCGCAAACACAATATTGTGTTGTCAACAAAATTACCACTAAACATTATTTAAATAATTTTTTTCGCAATTTAGGTATGCATGATGTAGGTATGTAGGTCCCTGACGTTCGTGCGTCCTTCAAAACTACACTACTGTTAGTAACAAACGAGCATCATTTTGGCACCTGAGTACCTGAGTACCACTTCGTTACTTTTCCGACTAGCTGTAATATGTAGAACAATAATCCTACAAATATAAATCTGAAAGTCATGTAATACTGAATTTAACACGGGCGAAGTCGCGGGCAGAAGCTAGTCAATAGTAAAGTCAACTATTTGTGTCTATTACTATTTGTGTATTCGCTTGTACCGCTACTGTCGCGATCGATGGAGTCGGTCGGCGAATTGTGTGTGTGACCAATGCGTGTGTGATGTGCTGTATGCACCGCCCTCGTGTGCAGCTGTTGTGCTGTGTAATCTGTGCAGAGAGTGAGATATCTAGCGGTCATGTATTACGTAGTACCTTATATACAACTTATATGCAAGTTACAACACGCTGTAAAAACTTGCTGCATTCATCTCACCACTACTCTGTTTGTAGTTTAGAAAGCGGAATGAATCACGCGGGTCCTGGTGGCTGGCCGGTGGCGTAATAGGCCAGCCAGCTAGCACCTTTGCTATCTAATGTTGGTACTTTTGAGGACATAATTTTTCTCTTATTGAATCAGCATTTTGTGAACGGAGTACTGCATACCTCAATTGCAACATTTTATGAGTCGAGCTCATCTCGTTTCGTTTCGCGGAATCTAACGGGAGCCGTAACGAGAGCTCCTACTATTCAGACGTCGGGGGAATGTTAATATGCTGCTGATGATACCATCTCCCGTGGCCGAGATAAATCTACAGGGAGAGGGGAGTAACGGTGCCTGACGAGCTGTATGCTGTGCAAGCGCAGATGTCAGAGGTCGGAGGGCGGGGCGGCGGCTGGGCGGGGCCTGGTGCGGCCACGCCCCGCTGCAGGGAGCGGCGGCGCGTGACGACGTGCACAACATAGCTCAAGATATTGTCTAATACGACAGTATACATCTTATCACTTTATCGAAGACATGCCTCATTGCCCTGCACATGGTCGGTATACTAAATTCGTTGCTTGTTTGCGTTAGGAAGCGGGTTTGAGTATAGCTTAGTTATGTTAGTTATTTTCTTACCTAACACTGGTGGAAAGCAGAAGGGGGACCGCCATCGGATCAATTACTAATGTAAAAAGTTGCCTCAAAAGGCCACGTTTTTAAATAAGAAAACTACAACATGCTTAGCCCACGAGCTGCCACCGTGCGCCGTGATTGAGTCTGTATTGGCTCCGGTGCTGGTGTCACAGCCCGCGGACCGCGAACAATGGCGAAACATGAGCTCCTCTGCCCCGCCCTACGCCGCGAACCACCAACGATGCAATGTGGTCCAGTAATAATGACTTTCCCTTGCCATGTAGGTATAGATACAGAGAGGGAAATTTCTAAAGGCCTTAATAAATTTTCCTTACTGCATAATATCTTTTCTAACTAGAAACGCAGCTCATTTCGGGGCTGATCCGTATCTCTATCCCTGTCAACTATCTCAGAAACCATTTAGAATGAAAAATAACGGCCTGTACACAACCTGCTGAATTAGTATACACAGCGTATACATCAAAATCTCGGAGCGGTTATGATCTATCTGCCCACAATCCACATTTCCACTTGAACGTGCGCGGCGTGCACAAGCGCAGGCGCGGGAAATGCTGAGCGGCGCGCGGTTAGTATGCCGGGGCACGTCGCTAATGACCGACTGTCTCCCCCCTCCCGTACCCGCATAAGGAAATGGCGCCACACAACCCACAGACTTTTCTACAATTACACCTTCAAATGCTTCGTCTGAATTTGGCAATAAAGCCACTACGGACCGGAACTGTTTGTCCCAAGAATATACCGCACTTTGTGATAACATCAGTACTGTAGAGTGTAGGTATTCTACTGTACAGTGTAGGAATCCTATATACTCTGTTCAGAATCAATTTGATGTAATCATAAACAAAAATATTAATTTTGACCAATTTAGGTAATGTGTCATTGTATGACTTTATTGCACGTTAATAAATGACACTTAAGTTGGCAGCATTACATGTTCGTTGGTTCTCTTTGTTTATGCTTAGGTATTTAAATTAAAATGCATCTGAGCGGAGTATATGAGGTAGGTAATGAACATATGGACGTCATTACTCACTAGTCACGCACGTGAGGACTGCCGAGTGCCTTGGCCCGTGCGATTACGCTGGCAATTAGACTGATCCCGCCGAAGTGACAGGTCGTGGGACCGACTGGTACTCACAGATAGCGTTGCCCGCTTGCAGTTCCAATTTATCTGCGACAGTGAAGCCTCTTTAGCCTGTACCTTATGGTTTGAGGCGCCATTGTACTCCATTGACGATTTTGTATTACCTACCATCTCCGTTTAGTTATTGTGTTAATTATGATCCCCAAATTCGACATTCTGACTCCTGCCCCGGTCTCGTCCTAACGCAGCCGTTAGTCCTGCAGCAGCTAATTAACGAGGACGGCACGTTTAGTTTTAATGGCCCCGCCGTTTCATGCTTATCTAAATGAACCTTTCCCAGCTGATAGCGCCTGACGCGACGATATAACCCGATACATGATGCTAATTACCTAACGCACCTCACACGAATACCCAATAACTATATTTCTCTGACGTCTTATCGCGCTAAATACTCGCCGTAAACGGCAATTAGCGCGGAGATATATGGCGCGACGCCGTCCGCGCGACACCCGAGCAGTGATCGTTAAAGTGAAATACAGACCAGGCACGAAATAATAGAATAAAGTAGTGAATGCAGAATGCGGATCTATTATATTTAAAGTACTGTAAGGAAATATAGAACTCCGAGCCTTTAACCAAGTTGCCATCGCTTATTACGACGATGAAATTCGAAAACAAAATATACGGGCTAACTTGGCTAAAGGCTCAGGTATCTGAATGTTAGACACGGTGTAGAAATAAATCGCTTCAAATGGAATGGTACTAATGCAGAAAGATCAAAACTATGGCCCACGGATTTAACAAAAGCAATTGCAATTTAAACAAAGGTTCATCCATGAAATTGCTGCTATTTATAGACGTTTATTTGTTCAATTCCAGAGCTAGGAAGCGGAGTAAATCGCTCGCGTGTTGCGGCGACTGGCGATTAATAGCCGCGGCTGTAATGGGCCGCGGTCACGACCGCCGCTCCCCCCTCCCCCCACCGTTCTCGGAGATAGAAGGCAAATCACAGGCACTAGAGTCTAGTAACTAGAGGGATACCACATGCATCAACTGCTAACGAGATTAATATACCAGTAATCAGACTGTGTGATGGAATGTACATATTTTACCGCGAACCTCTCATTCTGCGGGAAACTGAGATTAACTGATTGCAATGTTTAATTATGTTCATTATCAACATCGCCGCAGTTGGGGCACGAACATTTCAGGTTGAACTTATTTTTAGTTTATTACAATCATATCAAATCTCGTAGTGCTAAGATAGTTTTTTGATCTGTAAGTCGATTCTGCTAATTAAATCTTACAATAATACAGTTTAGACCTTGTTTAGATGCAGTCTCGATATGTTAAAACAGTAAAATTTTATTCTCTAAGGTTATTCTAATAAACGTCCAACCAACGTCAAATTCGCATTTTTATTGGTTCAAACACCAAAAATTATCAGTTTATTTTATAAAGACGATTCATTTATAATTCATTGAAATTAAATTCTAAGTTGTAGCGCCAGGTAATTTCAAATTGCCGCGCAATACGGCCTCCGGAAGGCGAATCCGCCCGCCATCCCGGTATCGCGCCATATTTTCACCTATTCGACGCTAGAGGGTGACGCAACATTCGAGAGCGCGGACGCAATCGGCAATGGTGGCTGGGTTTGCGTCTCCGGTAGTTTTAATTAGTTTTTAGTGTGAGTTTGTTCCCAAAAGTTATGTAAAAGACCGTAATAAACACAGTTTCGAACTATAAACGTGAGTGTTAAATTTGTGGTGTGTAAATCACGTATCTTCACTAAAAAGTCTTAGTCAAATACGAGAATTGAAGTTCTGGATCGCAACGTAACGATAATGTGCACATTATGAAACATAATACTATTCTAGGACGTGGGTTTAAAAATGTACAATAATACATTCGGATGTTTCGTTGGTTACTCCGAAGTCCAGACCTTCGACTGTAAACATGCCATGGAACATATTATCTTTCACAATTTCCTTCACACATATTATTCTGACAAGTCAAATATATAAACGATTTTGTTTTTGAATTTAGCGCTCATGACGAATATTAATGACCGATCATTAAGGCCCCCACAGACGAGAGGCCGATCCTTTCAGTTAGAGCTGATGTCAGTTCGGCCTGAACGGATTCGAGCACATACACGGAAAAATCTCATCAGTTCGTTCTGGTTTGCCGCGAGCTACGGTCGTGTTTATTAATTGTAAACTCACTACGCTTGTACACGATACACGTCCGCACGGCCGCGGCTCTGGCGCGAACTGAAGCTATTTGTCACACATGGTCCGTTCAGTCCATGCGTACAGTCCAGAATTAATGTTGCCAACTTAGTTATTTTACAAACTTTTACTACAAAATTAAGTATTTTATTCCCTTCTTAGTAGGAATTTAGTTGTTAGTAGTATTTTATTAGGAAATAGCCAGACAGTAATCCAAAGCAAAATGGCCTAGGCACAGAAAAAAATTTAAATTGAAACATTATCATAATAATACATCGTAGCATTCGTCTGTGATTTGGTTAAAACTACCCGTTTAATTACTATATACGTAATATTATGTCCTAGTATATTTATGGATAATTTATTGGTAAAAACATAAGGTTCACATTACAATATTAAAAAAGAAGAATTAAAAACTAGTTATGATAACAAAATCAATTGTACCATAAAAGTAGGTAAGTACTAAAAAAATAATAACTACTCCAAAACTTAAAATGCTACAAAACAAAGAAATCTCCCAGGTCGTCCCCACCAGGCAGAGTACCTAGAAGGCTCAAAGAGTTTCCTCGCTGGATTGCGATACTTATTCTCTGGGCCAGGTAGGTGCCGGCTCTGGGGTCTCGGGTGGCCTCAATGAGTTTTTTGGAGATTTCTCCGAAAAGTTTGTGCGCACCCAGACCCCATGTACCTAAGGTTTCAACCCCAAACGGTTCAAATATGAGATCCCCACTAAGGTTCTCATATTTGCGCCGCTTGAGGTTTTCCGCCTGATTGGCGGCCGCACCTGCAGAACTCGAGGTGCCCTGGACATGGGATGGAGCAAGTGTATCGACGCAAGTAGCGTCCCATACAAGAGCCCGTCCCACTCTCCAAGGGACCAGGGTCATACCGTCTGGTCTCTTGCCATCGTCACGCGCCAAACCAAAGGGTTCCAGCACAGTTGGCACTCCGGCAGTGACAAGAGCCCGACGGATGAGATCGTTCAGGCAGTGATGTCGGGAGATGCGGCCGGCGCTTCGTTGACAGGACAGCCCGTGGTCTCCGAGGCTGTCCACATTTGCACCACAAACACAGCGATTGGGGACGATGTGGGGGGTGCCAAGACGCAGGGAAGTGGCTAACCGGAAAGCTGTTCGATCCAGCAATGTGCCCGTATTGGGTGACGGTAATGCTTGTAGCCAAAGGCCCGACTCCCACTTCTCCGCAGCTAAGAGGCGAGCCTGCTCCACAGGACTGGAGGACGTATTAAGAAGATTATTCCACCACCACCAGTACCAGTCCAGTCCAGTCCAGTACCAGTCTGCAGAGTGGCTCGTCCCAGAGCCTTTGGGAAAAAGTATTGTCAGGCAATTCGCTACAAGCACTAGTTACGCTCCAGGCGTCCAGAAAGGTAACTGTATTGGAGTAGGATGGGTGATGTAGTATTTTGGAGATAAGACTATGGTTCGCGTGGACTGAGGACAAGAAGGCCGGAAGCGATATGTCAGAGGGCTTTCGAACACCCAGGCCACCGAACCTAACTGGAAGCGTTGCCTGAGTCCATGCGCGGTCATCGAAATTTGTATTCAAAATAGTGGAGAGCGTTTGTCTTATGGTATCATCCAACTGTTTGAGAAGTTGAGGGAACTTCCACAGTTGACAACACCGTAAGACATATGTCAATTTAGGTACGAAAATGCAAAAGCGGATTAGGGTAAAGGCCATGTGACAGTTAATTTGGAGGAGGCGGTCTAAAGTTTCATTAAAATTTTGTTATTTGTTATCTAAGAAGTCCGGGAGAGATTCGTCTAAAATAGGTGAGCCCAAAAGGAAGAGCGAATCCTTGTCAATGACAGACAGTTGTGGAGCTATTTCTTTAAAGCTGGATATAATCGCGTTTCTATCCCCACAACTGTCTGGCACAAAAAGTTCGCACTTACCTAGGTTCAGCTGCAGACCTATTTTTTGGAACTCGCGGATCAGAGTGCGGAAGTCTGATAGTACAGTGGGTGCATCGCTTCCAAGGGTCCCATCATCCAAATACCAAACATTAAATTTTGAATTTAGAAGCTGGATACCGGGTGTATAGCAAGGCTGAAGATAGCTGGACTTAGAGGGTCGCCCTGTTGGCAGCCCACTTCGGATGAGATGAGGTGGTCTTTGTAAATGAGTTTGGTGGGGTCGTTGTAACACTGGAGCATAAATGGTAAAATGGCAGGTGCTTTAGATTTAATTTGGGCCAACAAGGCGCCTCGGTCAACTGAGTTGAAAGCGTTTTTGATATCGACCTTCAGAAACACATCATCGCCTTGATTGTGGATAGCTATCCTGAAAGAGTGAACGGCGGCCTCACAACCTCCTTTGCAGGAAAAACCGAGCTGTTTTGGCTGGAAGTATGACGCGAGGGAAGTTACCGATTTGCAAGCTAGTTTGGCTGTAAGGCGCCGGTATGTGGAGCCGACAGCAATCGGACGAATGCCACCATCTCTCTTCCTCAAGGCGCAGAGGTTAGCTCCATACAGAATGTCTACGATATCTGATGCGACCCCTCCACGTAGCATCAGGTTGCACAGATTCGTAAGTTCATGCAGGAGCTTCTCGCCGGCCTCCCCGCAGCAACCGCTGGTGAGGTCCTTCAGATGCTGAGGGGTAAATAGTAAATAAAAAAAAAACGTATAATTTAATTTAATGGTAAAATTTATAATAAAATTCATTTAATAATAAAAATTTTAATAAAAAACAGTGGTTTTTTGGGGGCTTTAGGGATTCCTAAGTTGGGTAGCTTTCTTTGATAGTTTTCAGTATTCATTTAGTAGTTTTTTGTAGAAATCAACGCGAGTTTAGTAGTTTCACAAAAACCGAGTTGGCAACACTGGAACGAATCGGTTCAGTTCATCCGGCCGACTGATGCGATCTCGAAATTGCACACAGACGATACGATTTTGTATCCGTTCAGGCCGAACTGAAGGTAAACCGGACCGTACTAACTTCCAATCACCATCTCAAGTCTCAACCAGTTGGTACTTGGTGCAATCTTGACTCAATCACAGCGATTAGCGCTCGCCACCATCCCTCGCCGACGTGCATCTCGTTACCGTTTACTCGTTTTCCCGTTAGGTTTGATAGGTCGCACTCCGTTCCACCCGTGACATTTGAAACAGAAATGTTTTGCAAATATTTTAATATAATATAATTACCTTTCAATTTCTTTTGTATCTTGTTAAAGTAGAAGGGTAGACTGCCTAACAGGTACGCTTATAATCAAAATAAACAATTGAAAATTGAGACAGCTAGTTTGAGCAGGCGATTCATGTTTAAATTTACCGCATTTGTATATATAAAGTCTGAAAACTTTCACATAGACGCTATTCCAAGTATCGGCATTTGTTGCAGGCATTTTGAAAATAAGGGCCAAAGTATCTGCGTCTTTACGCAGGTGGGTTACGTAAGCATTAGGGCCTGTCCGCACAGCGGCTTTTCACCGCGCGGATAATTGCGAATTCCGCATTGCCTACAATTTGTATAAAATCACAGATTTTTTATCGACACGTTTTTTTTACTGCTTGTGCAGATATTTCCGAAACGTTAGACGTTTATAGCCTTGTGAAATAAATATGTGAGGCTGCCACCAGACGCACTGCATAGCGGCAACCGCGCAGCAACCGCGCGCAGTCGCATACTGCATGCAGTCGACGCATCACGAATGGATTAGCTCAGGACTCAGGGGCTCAGTGTAAGATTTGACGTCGAAATGGAAGCAATGACGTTACTGCTCTTATGACGGCACCGCCACCGGCAGCGATGTAATCGAATCGAAAAACTGCAACGTGCGCGGAGCTATTACGTGCGGCGCGGCTGTGCATTGATCCTTTACTTTTTATTAAAGAAATAAATAAGCCGATATCAAAATCCATTTTTTTTAAACCATTCAAAGCGACTCACGCCTGTTACATGCTCCTTAACTAACTGCACACCTGTATGCGGTTAGCGATGGACAGCGTGCGTGGACACTACACGACAATAGCTGCGGTTGCTGCGATGCAGTCCATTTGGTGGCAGCCTTAGAGCGTCACTTAACACTTTGTTGCTTTCGACACTCTATTATAATATAAGTATCCACCGTCTCAACTAGAGGTATTAACAGTATAAACGAGGCAAACTGCAGGCTTGAAAATACTACCCTGTGGAGCCCCTACGGATTTCATAATGTTTGTTGTTTGTATTGGTTAATTTAGCTCAACCTCCTACAGTTTTTAGCTCTCAAGGCTGCAAGTTTTTAGCCCAGCACGCTTTTGAGAGGTTTCGCGAGGCCGCGGTGATCGACCAGTAATTACCACGCACCCCCCGTACCCCCCGCGCCCCCCGGGCCGGACACGACGCGCGATGGAGCAGATAACAACAGAAAGGCGCTGTCTAATATTTCTTTATTGTTATTGTTTGTGGCCAGCGCCGGCGAAATGTGTTCCGATGTTACACTCTTTGTTCCAAACAAGGTTATCGGAGGTCCGCGTACACAAACCACCGATGTACTATAACGTGTATACACTATAATATAATTATATTTATAGTAAATGAAATCCCATATGTCATTGATTTTATTAGGAACAGAACAGAACGATCGCAAGCAAATCTTTCAACGTGTATGGAGAAAATAACAGTTACTTATATTAATTGTTTAATTATGAATTAATCTCAACTTTCATTTACTTTAAGTACTGGAAGTAATTCAATATTATGGCCAAATCGAGCGCAATAATCACTGTAAGCGCTACATAATATTTGTTTTTTCAAAACATAAGGTATCTTCTTAATCGATTCTTACACCCCCATATTCTACGTAATGTAATTTGACGAGCATATAATATGATACTAGCTGTTGTCCGCAGCAGTAGTAGGATTGTTACCTGTTACATTTTGGAGACATTTCTTATGAATATTTTCATATACTACTATAATATTATTGGTTAGGTTATTGGTTAGATGAGGAGTGACTTAAGACACAATTATTTCAGTGTCTCATCTCTAGTCACACTAGTGGTCAGCGCCAGCGGTTACGCAACTCTCTGTTGTAGTACATCGCGGCCGCTGTCCGTCCGCCGCGCGCCGCCGGGCGCTGAAAGGCGCGGGGTATCGCGGCCATCTCCGCTGATTGCCGCCCCTCCCCCGCATATTCCCCTGCCGCCTCCATCACTGCGAGCCATTGTCGAGTTATTGTTGTCGGGAATTACCGATATTTATCTCAAATATTTTAATGACGAACCAAATAAATCAAACATTGTCCGTCGCCTGCCGCGCTTTGTTTCGTTGTGTTGTAACCGTTATCGCTGTTGTAGCGCACGATACTTATCTTATGCATTTCTTGAGCAACAGCACGAGCGAAGAAATTGGCCATAAAGCACCGGTCGGTTGACACTTAAAAGTAGGTGACCATATAGCAACAGTCGGTTGACACTTGCCAGCAGGTGACCATATAGCAACAGTCGGTTGACACTTGCCAGCAGGTGACCATATAGCAACAGTCGGTTGACACTTGCCAGCAGTATGTATTGTAATTGACCCCTATGGGACTAATATAATTACTTATACCTAAGGCTTATGTACTATATGTAGGTTATTGGTACTTACAAAACATAGCTGTAAGCTTCCAAATTGTCAATAATTAGCTTTCAGTATCTGGAACGGTGAACAGAAACATTAGGTTTAAAGTAGTCAAAAGGATATTTCCGTTGAAGTGTTCCAGAAACGCGTAGCCGTTAAAAGTAACTGTCGGTATGACCAGAACAGACCAGACACCGGCTAACGATCAGTGGTCCCGTCGGTTTATTAAGCTGGAACAGATCGAATACAACGCGATTATGATAAGTGGCGCTTTACCTGGGGAGCGGTAAGTGCGGTAATTGTGATGCGGCGGGGCGACCGTCGCCGACCTCTGCCTGTACAATTACTGTCATATTGCCCTTTGTCTTGAGCAGTTAAACGGCATACAGCCGCAATTGCCCACGTCATATTGACTACCTGCTCCTACAGACAGTAATTAATGGGAGTATTTGTGGATCAAGCCTACAATTTGTCAGGCAGGAGGTGCAATTATAATATGTTTATTGTTGCCAACATTCCGCTGTGAAAACCCTGACATATACGATATTATAGTATCTCTCCACAAGCCCCAGCTCGGAGACCAAACGACAATATTGCATTACTCACACCGTGTACGAGATACGTTTGTGTTATTCGTTTGTTATACTCACTTCATACGCTCTATACAATCAAAACCATTCCGTAATAATTAAATAATGCTAGCAATTAAATTAACATTTGTCTTAACGGGTGGTTAACGACAGTGTTACACTGGACATATGGGCAGTGGTCACTAGAACAGTGTCAGCTGTACCGGCGCAGGTTCGACTCCCACGCGGGCACTGTTGACACACAGACCGGTCCGACATACGCGACCCCGGACGCACACGGGCGCCCCGGGCAGTCCGGCCACGCGCCTGACTGTGGTATATTTATATAGATTAACTTATATTGTTTTAGGCGAGGGCCGTATTTGACGAGTCGACGGTCATCTGTGTACGTAATGGCCGACAGTTTGTTTTATTGTTATCACGAGGCCATTAGCGATGAGCTCTCCGAGTGAATGGGGGACAACAACAAGCTGGGCTGATCCTGTGATGGAGCCGTGTTATTTAATGATACCGGCAAAGCAGGTTGTGGGGCGCGACTCGCGGGCCATCCTTACCAATATTATTATTTATTATAAACGTGAAAGTTTGTATGTATGGATGTTTGTTACTCTTTCACAGAATCACTTTACTATAACTAAACGGATTTTGACAAAATTTAGTATGGTGGTAGTTTAGGCTCTGGATTAACACATTTTTATTTATTGCCGCCAAATTCCCGCGGATTTCTTTTGTTGAGTACGAAGTCGCGGGCAACAGCTAGCAAAGGAATAAAATGTATCGTTGAGGGCCCACTTGCGCAGATCTGAGTTAAAGTTAACCTTGGGTTATAATATCATGCCTTCTCTTTCCTAAATACGAAACCACGGTTAACTTTAACTCAGATCAGCGCAAGTGGGCTTATGTAACTATATTATTAATCGACTTTCGAAACGGGGGAAGTTCTCAATTCTACTCTATGTCTTTGTAACGACGTCACCAGCATTAGCAAGTCATTTATTGTTGATTGCCTGGAGTGTAGACTCGAGAGAAGTGGTCGGTGTGGGCAAAGAACATCGGGTAAGGTGGTAATTGATATCATAACGTCCAAATTGCGAAATTGTTCCTAAGACATGTAGGACGTATTGTAGACGCCCGCGTCGGTCTATACGATGCCTACCACTGGATCGGGAACTAGCCAGGCGAGAAGAACCGGCGTAAGAAATTCATGCGGGCCAGCTTTTATCAAAAAGATGGAAAAGTGAATTCGAAATTGTTATAACTAAAACTACATAGGTAACAAGAGTACAATAGTACATAGACGTAGCCGCGCGGGGGGGCACCTCCTTACCGAGGTGTGCTATCATTCATGAAATCATTAAGTTTATGATAGGCTTTATCACACAAACGTTCTTTGACTACTTTTTTAAATTTATTGATTGAAATTTTATTGACGTTTTATACGATAACGTTACGAATACGTAGTTGTCAATTGGTACTGCTTGGGCTACTAATCCAATTTAATCTAAACGTGAACAAAAATACTACGAAGAAGTAATGCTACTAATTCAAATGTCACTTACTTACCGGGCTATCAATAAATTCAATGACACATGCATTTGGTTGAATTTATTTTTAACACGTTAAGATTACATTGGATCAGACTGAATAGTATTATAGTCTTCGATTGTTGGCAATATCCGACATTACCACCACCGGCTTCGTGTGGGAGGAAGGAGGAAGTGCCCCCGCCGGGGCCCCGCCGTCGCTGATTATGATGGACCGCGTTTCAATTGCCACTTTCTAATTGTCTAATGTGCGGTTGTATTGTTTTATCGAGCACGTTTTATTGCCGAAATCATCAACCAGTTTCATGATCAGGACGACCAGTTTCGTCGTGATCTGGACTGGAGTATAAAACTAATTAAATGTCTACGGTGTTACAACATAGCGGTGGGATTAGCCGGCGGGGCACGCGGGCCCCCGTGACACACGACCGGGGCCCCGCGGCGGCTTCATTACGGGATTGCAATTAATCGGAGCCCCGGGCGAAGTCGCGGGCCGAAGCCCTGCCTTAATTGAGACCGCACGTTATTATTGTGGGCGCAGAAACTGAACCGAACACAGAGATGAGATTTACGCTTATAGTAAATACTCGTTATAATATGCTGCATTGAATCCATTTATTTACAGAATGACATAACAAGGAATACCAAGGAATACAAATTATGTAGTCACCTGTTTCCTAAAAAAACAAAAGACCCAGCTGCGTCAAATAATTTTGACGTATCCAGTGTCACTCTGGCGATTACGAATCTAATGATACCTCTCAAGCTCAAATATGTGACAAGCCGTTTAGGCTCTAAGAGCCTAGAGCGTGCCAAATTAATATACATACACACACTCTAAAACATAATCCTTCTTTTTGGCGCAGTCGAGTAATTAGGTGTGGAATCAGAGTATGATTTATGATGATTATGATTTATGATTTATGAATCAGACTTTGTATTGTATGTAAATACTTCAAACTGACATACACACCTAGCGCACACAGTCATACGGACGGACACACACGTCGTGTCATTTGAGCGTCTTAATTATTTAAATGTACTTAATACTTATATTAACAGACACTATTACTATACAAATGTTTACCTAAAATTGTAAACAGTCGTTGCGTACGGCTTCGCTCGCGTTGAACTCTTTTCTTGCGCACAAGTGAGGACCACATTCCCGCACGAAATAACAGGGCCTTGCATCTGAAATTGGGGCAGCAGTTAATAATGGTAATTATAAAATCTCTGTGGCATGGGCAATACCGCATTTGACAATCGCAAGTCAAAGAGTTAATAAATTACGACGACACGATCAAGGAAACATCACAGGAGGAACACATTACACTACGCGATATCTGTTCATATTCAATATTGCTATAGCAATAAAATCTACGATTTTATAATAAAATAATAACTAGATTATAGCGAAAATAGTTAAGAGAATTAGAGGCCTGATCTAATGATGTTTAAACCTTGCCTCTTAAGTACAATTGTAGCGAGCTACGACCTCTTGAAATGTAAGTCCTTCTTACACTTGAGTGGTGATGATTATAATACAGCAGCAATTCTCATATTCTCCTTTATTGGTGCTTATCACAGATACGTATTACAAATGAGATATGTCTAACACAAATACTACAGTCTACACTGAGAATAGCCTTTTACTTATCTAAAATAAACCTCAATAGGCTTTACTTCATGACATCTGTCAATGTCAAAAATGACATTGACACTTACTTTTGTCATTATGCAACATAATATCGATGAAGTTCCTGCTCGACCAGTTTCTAAACATTTTCCTTTGCACTGGGACCGGACGCCTCGGAATAATTAAACACGAGGAAGGAAGTGACCGCAACGACTGCAGACGTGGTTGAACTACGTATTTTCACGTGAGTATGTATGCGTGCGCACAATTCAACGCGCTGTTGAGCGATTGTTATCTTACTAAGAGGCCGCCCTGTGGTCGGAATTCGACCGTGATTCATATTAAAGTTTTTAAGTTTATTTAGAATAGCATAGAAAGTTTGAAGTTATTTTAGTTTTCTTTTTCCTCTTAGATACACAATACGCGGCAACTAGTTCGATAGTACATAATACATGCTATAATTCCGCGTATACGGTACAGGATTGTTCTTATAACATTATGTGTGAAAGCTGCACATATGGAGGTAATATAACCTATCTTGACACGGTGGGGGGCCGCGGACTAATACCTCTATACTAATGAACGTCCACCAATAAACATTATGGTATAATGTCTAGGTGACAGAGGGGGCTGATGCGAGAGGAGGGGGGGGTCCTCGCCTCGAGTGTGTGAGGTCCCCAGCTCATTATCATTAGAATTGTCGAGAGATTTGGGGAGAAGCGACATACATCACGCCATCGACAAGTGAATTCTCTCACCCACTAGCTTAAGTTCCGTATTCGAGGAATTATTGTCAGATTTAACATTTCTATACTAAATATTTACGCCGCAGTCGAGAAACAAGTAACTTTGTGGGTGGTTACTTCACACAGATAGGTAATTAGCGCTGCTGGCGAGCGGCACTCTGTTCTAAACTCTAGTCATCGAGTCTGACAGCTGACAGACTCCAACAGCTGACACAGCAGCTCTGTGCTCCAGCCGGGACAAAGATCCCAATTCTCGGAGTTAACTTCCGCTTTCATTTTACTTTTATTACATTCTAAATTAATCGTCCTGACATCATAAACGGGTTTGACGTTGGTTTGACTTTTATGAGGATACCATTTTCCAGCTTTAACATATCTGAACTGGATTGTTACTGTAGTATTTCAGGATCTAATTAGCAGAATCGACCTTCTGATCACAGACTTTGGCGAATATACTATGTATACATATATTCATTCACCCTGTTCATTCTAGCTCCATGAACTCTCAGGGAAATCAGTTGTGTGTCTCCTTCGTCTGTAGATGAGTGGTGGCTGGTGAGCACTGGACAGCTACATAATTGTTTACTGGCAATAAATTAAACTCGCCCCCCCGCGTCAGCATTACCACGGTGCAAATATTATAAATTTAGCTCGGCCCTATTTCTATAAATCCATATCTTGGCCAATACCGAGTATAGTAGTAAATTAAAAAATCGGTTGTCTGTAAAGTCGGTTTACTGACGATAGTTGAACGTGACAACGTCATAAGAAATGGAACAGAGCGAGGTAACGCCGCATGAGTCATGTTTTTTCGTGCGTGCAGCCGGCTCCATCGAATTATAAGACGTTGACACGTCAAAATGTTATCTATAAACTCGCTCCCGCGCGACGCTTAGTTTTAGGCAAAGGCCTAATGGTTTCGTAGGATGACGCTGTCATATAGCGGCCGTAACACAGCGGTGAATAAAGTGTAAACAAATGTGACAATTGCCGCTCTCTAGTCCCTATGAAACCGCGGCATTGTGTTCACATAGAAAATGTTCATAAATAGATTCATGGCCAGATCAAACGACAATATCTTGATGTGTCTTGCGCCGTGCCGCACGCCGCTGTAAAACAATTTGTTGCCAATTTGTCAAACGCGGCCGCGCGGTTTGATATGATATCAGTTGTAGAGCCTGTGAGTATATATACGTAAGCTTTTAGAATGGCCAATTGAAAGTGTAGAATGTAGATACTAGACAGCCAATAGAAAATATAACACTCAGATTGCTTTAATAGTCTTCTCAGTTGTGATTTCACAGGATCGGCGAGTCTCACGCGGATTGCACACGCTATAGGAGGAATAAATTAGTTGTGGCGGAGATAGCCGAGCTGTCCGACTATCGGTCTGTCTGCCTGCTATCTGCCGTGATACAGCGACGAGCTATCGGGCGCCGGACTGGTACACGCGCGAGTTCCGCAACACTTGTGGCTACGGTTGAAGTGTATACCTGAAACACTAAAAAAGGAAATATGTGTCTGTGGTGACAAATCCTAATAAGTTTATTTGCAGTTAAAGTCACAGTCAAATATATATTAAAACGTCCCGTGTTGAGCCTGATTAGCAGCTAAATATCCTCTCAATGGCTCTATTTAACAGTTTATGTTAATATCTGTTCAGTCCACATTACATTTTACGGTGCTACGGGTAATATCAGCGCCGTATACGGAGCTACTCGCGATAAGCTGCGCGGGCGCAGGTCGGGCGGGGCAGGGTAGACGCGGCCCATTGCATGCTAATGTCTGTTCTGATAGCATATCTAACGTGAGTTAGCGTGGCAGTCCCCTGATGCTAGATAGCAGCATCTGCCGAGAGTGACGACTTCCGATGTTGAAGCAGTCCTAAATCTATGTTGAACATGTGAATAACAATATGATGACAACATGTCGTAAAACATGATCGCCCTTAAACGGATTGAGCACTTTTAGCTCTAAATATTACAATTGCATAGTGCATCTAGTTAAAATAACTCTGTCGAATATTAGTCTAACATAACACAATTGTTTTGATTATCTTAGCAGAGTCAGACCGGCAACCGCTTTATTCTGCGACTCTAATTCAACGCAATCAGCAGTTTGGGCACGCGTCCTGATCCGATCTCCGGCGTGATCGTGCACGACCCTATGTGGTGTGGACTAATAGAGTTACGTCACTAGATCTCTGCTAATAAGGGTCATGTCTCCGTGAGAAAGCTGTGCAATATCTACACACAGAACAAGTGTGAAAAGAATGCACATTTAACTTTGAAAAGAGATATTCGGTTAGTCTCTGTCAAACACTGCGTATTGCGTAAGGCAGTTTTCACATGACACGCGGCGGCAGCGACACCGTCGCCGCCGCGGCGCCGCTGCGTTAATCACCCTAGGATTGATATGGAACCTTACACATAACACCGCGGCGGCGGCGGCGAGTCTGTGCCGCGGCGGTAGCGGCGAGCGGTGCCGTAGTTCTCTCAACTTGTACGAGTTTAGTTAGTCGTTCACACACGGAGAGGAAAGACGTCGCCGCGGCACCGTGTCAAAGGGTATTTTGCAGAATGGATATATCTGAATTTACTAAGAACATAGATATGGACCTATTAATCTCACTGGTTCGTGAAAGACCAGTCTTGTAGTACAGATCTTGTGTTTGTGTCGCTGGCTCTGCGGTGAAATGCCGCAGCTCCTGCGACATCGCGGCGGCGAAGAACGCTGCCGCCGCGGTGTCGTGTGAAAACTCCCTAAGAGTCATGTACAGTCCGCGCGCGAGTTGAGGTCTGAGGTGAGGGGTCTTCCCGTCTCACGCACCATGCGCCTCACGCGCCTGTTTTGCAAATCTTCCTTGATAGCTATTGCATTTCTTAGCTGTTAATTTAATTCGCGAGCGGACAATAGGTATGGCTTTCCTATGGTCGATGTGCGATTTACGATAGTACAAATAGATATACTCGTAGTGTGCAGTCTTCCCGGCGCGGTATACGCGATATAAGGCGTACCGCTGCGAGTGCAGACTATATACGAGTAGTTTAGCGCTGCGTAATATGTTACAGGTTGCTATTGAAACTATCGCAGGTGAGTCTACTGCGACATGCCTTGTGCGTATCGGCGATCTAACGGCGCGGGCGCCCCGTATAAGGCGGGGACGGGAACTGTGTCGCTCCTCGCTCCTCGCTATCATACCTCGGCCCACCATTATATAAACTTTACATTATCAAATGAATTGGATCGAGGAAATATCGCCGGTGTCCGTAGATCAATCCGGACTCCGTTATAGACGCGACAGATCTCATCGACGATTAGCATTCTGCGGTCGACTGCCTCTAATTCGCTACTTTTAACCCCCGACGCAATAAGAGGGGTGTTATAAGATTGACTATCTGGCTGTGTAGGCATCTAACGTATATGACCTAAGGTCATATACGTTAGGTACTTAGATCATCGAACCAAACGGAGACGAAATGATAGATAATTTCTATGCGAAATATAATATATAATTTTATAATATATTATATACAATAATTTTCTGCGGAGGGGACGAGGAACACACACACACAACTGATTATACACTAATGCATTTTCAATCACGTCATTACGCACGCACACGAAAATATTGTCAAACACAAGCATAGGCTATACGCACACATGCACAAACACACAACAGCCTGTCAGTGTACGACAAACGCCATTTCCATTCGAGTAACGCTCGTGCTTGACACTATCGATACTAGTAGGGTACTTGCCGCGGATTCCACGGTATTCCACGATATTCCATGGTGAACAATATAGTACGAAATGTTATGAATATAAAAAATTATACAGATAAACATAAATATATGCATTTTATGTGTTTTTTTTCATAATTCTTTAAACAAATTGATTGATTTTATTTAATTAAAATTGATTGAAAAGATGCAATATGTGATTTAATATGGCTCTTATAGTCATATTGATTTAATGGATAGATAGTTGTGTTGATCGATAGCATATACCATGAAGTAGATATTGACTTACATTGGAGTGATTTTCTCAAATATACAATCAACTTTTAGTTGCAAATGATTTAGGATATCTTTTTGCGAGTTTCATCTTCCAACCAACCTTTCCTCATTTCGGTCCTCCATCTTCCAGCGCTACTGCACACAATGTAGGTAACTAAGTATATTACTATTTCGAGAAATGTATGAGTTTAGAGCAGAAAAATCGACTTCCAAAGTAAAAATGCACAAAAAAGTATGAAATAAAACATATTCAATTAATAACTAGCTTTTTCCTGCGGCTTCGCTCGCGTAATCATAGTATCGGGTATCCCACGGGAATACTGTACTTTTCGGGATAAAAAGTAGCCTATGTTCTAATTTCATCGAAATCCGTTTAGAAGTTTTTGGGTGAAATATTAACAAACATCCATCCGCCCTCACAAACTTTCACATTTACAATAGTAGTAGGATTCCCCTTTTGGGTTTAGCCCAATTTTTTAACCAAAAGTTTTAACCATTTTCTAGTGGCTCTCCATCTACTTAAAAACTGTGTCTTATTATAATGAGCGCGTGACAAACCTTTCAAGGTATTACGAGTATATTATTTGTTAGGCGCATTACAGACGGCCGCGGCTGGTACTGGGTACTGACATATTTTATGTTAAGATAGAATATCGCTCGCTATACACTTTGTTCGAACTATCGCAGACGGCTAAGATACTACGATAACTTAAGATAAAAAACTATATTATCTTCGACGTGTGTGACGTCCTTTAGTCTGCAGAAAAATTGAAATAAGTTAAACTGAAAAACTTCTTAAAATCTTTATTTAAAATGTATTTTAACAATTATGTACAAAAATAATGATTTTGGAAACACTTTCGAGTTTTCTTTTGAGATAAATAATTTAAACTGAATTTTGTTTTACTACAATATTTAATTTATTTTTTATTAAACACGTATTAAAATATCTCCTCTTGTTATTCGCGTGTGCTGTAAACGTGAAGCGTCAAAATGCTGTGAGCTAATTGTTCTCGTACGTTTAGTCCACGAAACATGATTTGTACAACCTCGAATCCAGACATTCCTAATCATTGTATCATTAGGAAATCGAAAAATGAATAGTCATAATAACTTACTGATAAAGTCGATATCGATAGTGTGGATAAGTTTACCCGCACAGATTTTATTGTAATAACGAATAACGAATTTAAACAAAAGTTTGATAATATGATTGAAAAATTATTTTTAAGAGGCATATTACATCCCGACTGTGATTTTTGCGTAAAATGGCCAATTATGACGTTCTTGATCTCAGAAACAAAGATACATTCAGAATTTTGACATATTGAATCGTGCAGATTAGCTATTGGCCTAGTTCGTAGCGTCCTCGCTTTTTGTAAATTTTGCTTAACTTTTTAACTAAACCCAAAATTGCAGAGAAAGATTTTCATTAAATGCGCGAAGGCGCTTTTTTGAGCTCCTGGATTGAACGACTGTTCTAAGCAAATGAAATAATAAAATGAGAATGTTATCTCCTATATGCTCGTATAGTTTACATTTAATATAGAAGCCAAAAAAACTTCGAAAATAGCTTTAATTTAACTGTGAATTACTTCTATCTTCGATAATATTATTAAGCAAAATTATTACCAGAACAAAAGATTTTATAATTTTAAAGCATGAATTTGTTTAACCTATTTCAATAAAAACGGTAAATACAACTGCACAATTACTACAAAATGCGAAATGTGGGGAACGCTTCAAATACCTAATCTCGCAGAGTGCAGATTTGTAATAGGGATCTTAATAATTTGAAAATTTTTAATGTGTTTAGTGACATAATATTATAAATTGACATATCCGGTATGACCGGTGGTCTCGTACTTTTGGCAGCGGGGAACCCCTCACAATGGCTACTCCGGTTGGATTAATGCTTTGGTTAGGTCATATACCAGACCACTGAACACCATGCCTACGTAATTTGTGATCATAATAACACTCTGACCTCAGTAGCCGGGTTCACCAGCCCGTGCTGCCACACCGCCGCCGCCCACGTGCGGCGGTAACATATCAATTAATACGTCAATCATACATTTTAATTAGTTTCCAATTATGGCGCGCGTTATTAGTGAATATGGCGGCCCGCTGGGACCGACATCAGGCCCTGGTCAATACTCAATTCATACTAGGGCAGAGACGAAGCGCGAATTTCTGATATTTAATATAGCAAATTCACCCTTAAGTCCTCAATGGAATGCACATATTCCTCAGACTCTACAGAGCATAAATAAATATTTAAAAAAAATTATATATATACCGACTTCCAAAGTAAAAGCAATGACATTCTTAAAAATCAATTTAAAGTCACTTAAAAATAATTCTTATTCTCAAACTAGTTTCCCTTTTAAATTCTGCTAAAATTTAACTATTTCTCTACTCAATATTCTTATTTTTGAAGTCGGTACCAGACAATTTGAACGGGAGTTCTTAAAAACATTGTTTGTATGTATATGGACGTAGTTGTATTAAAATTAATGATTTTTATTATAGAATTGTTAGGGCTGGTACCGACTTCAAAACTAAGAAAATTGAGTAGTGAAATAGTTAAATTTTACCAGAATTTAAAAAGGAAACTATTTCGACCATAATAATTATTTCATACTTTTAAGTGATTTTTAAGAATGTCATTGATTTTACTTTGTAAATCGATTAATATATTTTTTTAAATATATATATTTTTAGTGGGAGATCGAGCTTTGCTCAAAATTTAAGTAGGACAATAAAATATTTAAAAATAGGAAAGGCCGGATTCGAACCCAAGATAAATTCGTAAACAACGCACAAATTACCAATCCACCATCCAGTTGCTGTTAATAGTCGAAATTGTTGAAGTCTAGTACAACAAGACGAAAGAAAAACATAACGACTTAAAAATGTGTGATTTATGATGGATAAGACCTAGCTTTGTAAGAAGACGTCTGAAATTGCAGACCTTTCGCATACATCTTTACGACAGTTCTTTAAACAATTCCAAATGTATCTGTATCTTAAAAGACTGAGGAGTACCGTTCGATGCTAGTACATGAATTGACTCTTAGGCTTATTCTCTTCTAGTAGGCTGTAGGAGTT
Organism: Phengaris alcon alcon; assembly: GCA_037179445.1. Lineage (NCBI taxonomy): Eukaryota > Metazoa > Arthropoda > Insecta > Lepidoptera > Lycaenidae > Phengaris > Phengaris alcon. The sequence continues at coordinate 292,883 of JAYRCH010000140.1, forward strand.
AGGAAGGATCCTCATATGGTTAGCAGCCCTGCTTTCATAGCAAAGTCACAGACGGCTCTGTCCACTAAACTCATCGGTTAGGAGAGAGAAGAGTAAATAAAGCCAGAAAGTCTTGCCTTATCCAGGTACCTCTATCTGAGCTGCAACTCGCAAGTATTAATCATAAGATATGAATTGTAATTGAAAGGAGTCGCCATAAAAAACTCATTGCAGGCGTCACAGACGATAAAAGTTTGGGAAGACCTGAATAGCATAATCCTTCTGTTATAAATGTGAAAGTTTGCGAGTATGGATGGTTGGGTGGATGTTTGTGAAAACACACAAAAATTACTGAACTAATTTTGTTTTGTTTTTGATGAAATTTGGTATGGTAGTAGTTTAAGATCTGGATTGGCTACTTTTTAACCCAAAAAGTACAGAGTTCTCAGAGAGAGAACCGCGGGCACGAGCTAGTATTCTAGCATAAATAATGAAAATATAAAAAGCTCTTGCTTTATAACTGCTTAATCCAGGGTCAAGAGCTCGTTCCTAAAGTAATACAATTAATTCTATGCCCTCCGTGATATTATAAACAACAGTTTAAATAAAAAAGTAAAAGGCTTTAATAAAAGAAATATAAAAGATGAATGAATATATATAATAAAATGAATGTTTCAACTTTCTAGTTAAACGTTTCTCATTGAGACGAACAAAAAATATGATAATGAGGCGTTTATAAAGCTCATCCCACACGCACACGCGCACGCATACGCGCACGCGCTGCTCGCCGACCTGTCACTACCCGGACTACATACAGTACAGTTCTCTAATAGCTATTAATTAATATAAATTAAATTGAATAGAATAACTATTAGATAAACTTATTTATTAACATTTTTCTTCGTTGAAAAGTAGGTAACATTGAATCACTACATAGTATAAAACAAAGTAGCTTTATCTGTCTGTCCCTATGTATGCTAATAACAAAATTATAAATTATAATATTAAATGCAGGGACATGGGCGGTGGCATGTGCCTATAATTGGGTCCCATTTTCACCCATTGAGTACGAAACCATAAAAACATTTTCAATATTGTATACAGAAGTATATTGCAGTGAGTAGAGTTATTCGCTGAAGAAGTTTTTTCTCCAATAACACATTCCACACTAATAAATTACACCGTAAACACTACACTTAATAATGGAGAATGTTACTAGGTATATAAAATCAGTTGAACCTTGATTACAGTAAAGCTATTATGTATACAGATACGCTAGTTTTTGTTTTATTCAAAAATATTAAGGAGTTTTGATTTTACACGTTCAAAGTTCCCAAAAATTTTTAATCCCGCTAACAGTTGCGTGACGTCACGCTACACCTCGGCCATACAGCCCGGAGCTCGCGCCGTACTACGCACCGCTTACTCGCAAGGTACCATCTGGGCCACTTTAAAGTTATATATCTTGATTATCTTGGAAAGTATCGAAATAATTCAAAAAAAAATTGAGAAAAATTTCCATTAAGTTTTACTCCTATTTCCAAGTTAGATTTTGACCCAATTGTAAATATTTATCTGATCTTAGGGTTAGTTTACACCACGTCGATAAGCGACGCGACGCGGCGCAGCAGTTTTAAGATAGCTATTAAAAAACGAACTTTTTTCACTACACAAAAAGATACACATTTCATATGATACCAGTCATACACTGCGCAGCGCGGTACAACTTGACATTGGAACTCTTACAATGAAACGTGTGTGCGAGGTATGTTCTTGTGTAAAAAATAAAGTTAGATTTTTAATAGCTATCTTAAAAATAAAGCGCCGCGTCGTGTTCGCATCGTTTCAGTGTAAATTGACCCTTATTGTTATTGTAAACAAAATTCACTAATTGGTATACAATATCAGCGTAGGTCGTGATCAACATCGGTGATCGATGTATACCACAGTATCAATATACAGTACACACGCGGGTATAATTACGGGCGTAATTACTGTGCGCGGTCGCGGCCTGTCACGCGCGCGCCCGCCCGCGCCCGCCCCGCGCCCGCGCTGTGTGCGCCCGGCTTTATGAGCTGCTTAAATTGGAGCTGCTCACGAATTGACCAGACCGTGATTAAGGCTGCGCACACACTGACAGTCCCTACCTTAGATTTGGTTAGGCGGAAGCTTTCAGAAGGATCGCCTGATGCATTTATCGCCGTTCATGGACAGGGTTATATAACGGGAGACATAAGACAAGTGCGTTAATTCTGAATTTCGTTTCTACTCTGCAGCAAAGTTACAAGGTTACAAGGCAACAAAACTACAAAGCTCTCCTGAAGCGACTTTGAGCCTTGTTACTGTGGGTTGAATAGAATTATTTTCATGAGAGACTGTATCGTGAGCGCGACATTGTGAACACAGCCGCTGCCCTCGCGATTAATTTGAACATTATGATTACAGATGATAGAAGGTAGCGGCCGCCGGACCGCGTGATTATAGTCGTTCGGTCCCCAGGCCCCGCGCCAGGCCCCCGCGCCAGGCCCGCCGAGCCACAGGCCAGGCCACGTCCAAAGTCCACGAGGCAATTACAGCAGCCTCTAATTCCTGTATTATCATAGTCGATCGATTTTTTACTTTTTGTTGCACTTTCGTTTCTCGCGTGAGATGTCGAGGGGCGGTAAGGTGCTACAAAACTGCGATTACCTATAGTTTTTGTGATCTTGTTTTATTTTACTAACCGACTTCCATAAAAAAGGATGCGGTTATACGTTCGGCTGTATGTTTTTTTTGTATGTTCAACGATAACTCCGCCGTCTGTTGACCGATTTTAAAAATTCTTATTTCTATAAAGAGTATACTTCAAAGTTGGTCCCGTTTTCATAAAAGTGGTGACCTGGTGATGGGATCCATGAGGAATCGAGAGAACTCCTCAAAATTAATATGGACACGAATAGTGATTTTGACTTTTTCTGAAGTAACCAAAGCATATACTACCAAAAAGTAAGATTTTGCACCAAGGTATACCCTGGACTTAAAAGTACTGAACAGAACTCCTAACTCCTTATAGATACATGTTTGGGTGTTTCGGCGTTGCTTAAAGAACTGCAAGCATAAGCCACTATGTCAATTAAAGTAATCATCATCATCATCACACCATAAATCATGACATAATGATGATGTAATAGGTACTTCTCATAGTATTGTACACCGACACGGATATCTTTGAAGAGTACTCTGCCGTTCATGGACCGATTTTAAAAATTCTTTTTTTAATCTATTTAGTATAATCCGAAATTGGTCTCGCTGTCACCAAAGCGGTGATTTGATGATGGCATCCATGAGGAATCGAGGGAACTCCTCGAAATTTATAGTGATTTTAACTTTTTCAGAGTTATCTCAAGCATATGCTACCAAAAAGTTATACCCGGGATCCAAAAGTACTGAACAGAACTCCTCATTCTTTAAAGACACGCATTGGAAAATTTCAACATTGTTTAAAGTACTGCAAGCATATGCCATTATTTAACTTACAGTCATCATCATCATCATCTTATATACAATACCTGGTGGAATCTTGGCGCGTATTCAATATACATTCGATCGTTTATTTTAAACGTTCTTAATTCTAAATGTATTAATAATAATTTAACAAATATCACAAAAAAGGGGAAAATTTATTATTATTTTTAAACATAAATTAGACCGACTTCCAAAGTAAAGATGCACAAAAAAGTATGAAATAAACTTATTTTCTAAATAATACCCCTTTTAAATTTGGCTAAAATTTTAACTATTTCTCTACTCAATCTTCAAAATTTTAAAGTCGGTACCAGCCAACTTGAACGTGAGTTCTATTTTATATATTGGATGTTGTTCGGGCTGGTACGGACTTCAAAATTTTGAAGATTGAGTAGGGAAATAGTTAAAATTTTAGCCAAATTTAAAAGGGGAATTATTTAGATAATAAGTTTTATTTCATACTTTTATGTGCATTTTTACTATGTATATTGTAAGCCAAGTTTGCCTCGACAATTACATATTCTCGAGGTAATATTTATAATGACAAAATCTTTTTAAGCTTTTGTCATATTATAAATAGTACTTGGTCCTGGGTAACCGATGAGCTTAGCTCAGAGATTTTAAAAACTTGAAAATGAATCACAAAAATATTTTACCGGGGTTCGAACCCATTTCCCCAACCACACATTTCGAATTTCAATACGCATACCAAACTGCCAATCGGACTGACATATTAGGTATTAGAGTCGAAATTATTGTTATATTCTTGCACGCCGAAAGAAAAACATAAATATAACTTAAAAATGCGCAGTTTCGCAGGGATAGGACTTAGCTAGATCGATTTTTCTCCCCTAAAACTCCCTGTATACTAAATTTCATAGAAATACTTGTAGCCGTTTACGAAAACATCTAAACAAGATAAGCTCGTTTAAAGTATAATGTGATGATTATGTTAAGACTTCTGTGCCGCAACCTCTACAAGCTAACTGTACTAAATTATATTTCACTGTATCTGTAGCTAAACAGTCACCCCAACTGCTCACTACGGTAGCTAACGGCGCCGGTCCAGCGTCAACAATATACATTATCTGTGTCGCTGCAGTCTGTAACTCTGTTCCGCCGCGGCGCCGAGCTGGTGTCTGGTGACAGTTTGTCTCCAGTTGACGCGTTGTTCGGTAACTGTTGTGGAGTGTAACCACTCACCGACGCGACGTCCGACAGTCACACCTGCGCCTGCGCCTCCCGCGGAAGCGACGAGTGGCTAAAAATGGAACATTTCGACACGATTGAGTACCTACTTAAAAAAACATGAACTTTTTTGTGTTATGCATTTGTAATTTGTTAATAACACGGCACAATTTAAATGCTGTATGAGTCGAGAGAAACAGCGACGATACACAAGATTGTATCTAATAGTTTTGTTTGGAGCAAACCATTTCATTTTGAATCAATCATGCTTCAAATCCGAGAAGAGTTTTAAACCACGTCTTATTTCGTCACTGTAGGATACTAATCGGACTGACGTTATCACAACAAAGTGGAATCTATTACAACAACCTTTGCTAGCGTTCATTATATACAGTAAGTATATAGTAACTGTCGTCCTCAGTTACACGGACACTACCACTCCACAGTTCAGCAGTAACGAGTCACAACACGCCGCGCAGGTGCCCCAAAGTGATTGTACCGCGCTAAATAATTAGACAATAGAGGTTATTGACGACAGAGGCGGAGCTAGGAATGTGGGCAAATGCACTAAACGTTTACTAAGGCGAGACGCGAGAAGGTACAGGCGCGGTGTACAAAAGGTGTCACAGCTCGAGGGCGTGTCTCGAGTGTGCTTCATGTACGAGGCGGTGCACATATTATGTAAATGTCGAATTCAATGCAATATTTTTTTAGTTTTACGCTTAATATCATCCTTCTTAGAAAAAACGCGTAAAATAATTTTACTAGGCGTTGTCTTCAAAGGTTACATAGTGATTAGTCATATGATGTAGTAACACTTTAGATGTTCTCCCAACAAATTACCTTAATCTGTCCCATTTAATAAAGGTCTGAGAGGTAGTTAACTAAATGACGACTACAAAAAACACAAGTCACCGGACCGTTTGACAACAAACAAATAAATACCAAGTAAGGACATAATTACGTGCGAACTGCGAGTGGATTTACGGCGCGCGATATCGCTAACTAGCGCCAAATACGGCCCCGAAGACGGACGGCAGGATCCGCGCCCCCGGACCGTGCGCCCGTGACTGTCACCCATTAGCCGGGGAAAGTAGAGCCGCCTCTGACGCGTCACGAGTTGGGGACAGATCGACGTCGTTACAGCAGGCACCAGGTCACCGATACCGCACGGCCCACGTCACGTCACGTTGCTAATTACGCTGATGGATGTCGCGCTGATAGTGTTTAGTTGATAGGGAGTTCATTTGTCAAACTCTAATTGCTCTAGTAAATAGACGCCCTTAGTCTTATTAACTGTAACATTTCTCGTGTGGAAATGAAGACCCACATGAATTAGCAGCTATGTTATCGGCAGCGTGTCACGACACACTCATGACACCAGCCGGCGTCATCTCGACACCATCTGTACATCATCTCGGCACCATCAGCACGCGGGGATGGGTCCGCGCGATACTGCGGCGATACCATCGACACTTCGGGAGCGACCACAGCTTATGCGGCTGTTTACTGCCTGGGAACAGGGTCGGGCATATCGGTAGATCGCGGAAAGTACCTTATACTGCAGCCAACGGTCGTGGGGCAAAAAATACCAGGCATGATTTATTAGAAAATTGCAACACTACTTCGACGGCTCTGGTTTTATGGTCATTTTCTGTGTTGACACCGCAATGAGCGCTATCTGCGTGTACTTATAAAATTACCATTTGAGGTGGCTAGTTTATCACCGTTTTATAGCATCGTGCGCAGATTCTGATCTGCTGCGATTACATCGGACCGTTTATACCGATTTCCATGTTGCAATATCTAGTGCTGAGTTTCCGTGTTTCGCCGATCTGGCTCTATATCACCAGTATATCAGCGTTAGTATTGTGCGGTGACGCCTATCGCGCTGCGCTGCCGGAGACAAACGCCGCCGCTTCAAATAAATCTGTACCTGAATTAAGTGCGCTGCTGCCTGATCGCGGACTGCGAATATGACACAGTGTAACAAAACCTGAGAAGATGTTCATAGCTGTTTAGAAAGAGTTTTAAAGGAGTTTAAGTACACAAACGCGATTAGACGCATAATTTATCATAATATTTACCCTCATCTTATCTGCTCATCACTGGTTTAAAAATTATTAAAATTATTTAATTTAAATATTGGTAACTATTGCAATTTTAGCAGTCAAGCACGAATTGATTTAGACGTATTGTAAGTTGGTATACCTAATCTGTTCTGTTCAGATCCAATTTAATCTAAACGTAAAGAAAACTATTAAATGAGATAAAATTAATGTCTTGTATTTCATTATTGCATTATCGCTAAATAAAATAAGTAACATTTAAATTGCATTGCATCATAAGGGTCTGTTGTTTCTCTGTTCACATTTAGATGAAATTGAATCTGAAGATTTATTTAGATTAAATTTTCATCCTACTGAATGCACCTGTGCTATGGCTAAACTCTATCCTCCCATGCCGCTCACCGTTACTGCGGGGAATCCACGGGCGATTTATGAAGTTCGCACCTTCGCCCATTCACGTTCGTCAGCGCTCGGAGCCGGCTCCTGTCCACACTCAGTGATTAATGCCTCTGGCTCGCCATGGACAGAGCTTAAAGTAAACATTCGCCGCTAGAATACTGCGTGCTTCCAGGTGACAGCCGTAAAATATGACGTTTTATCGCCTTGCAAATTCACGTTACATGCAAACAAAGCACCCTTTTCAACCGCAGATAAAAGAGGTTAAGTTGAAGACATAAATAACGAGCTTAAAGAAACTGCGGAAGCAGAAGGTGACGACTTGAATTACAAAATACATAAAATACAGATACAGTCATATTGTGGCTCATTCAAAGACTGTTTTGACTTCAGAAAGTAATAATTCTTATTAAGATGAACTGTTATACAAGACTTTTATTAAGAATATATAATTACGAAGCGGATTTCTCTCTCGACTTCCACGATAAAATAAAATAGATTCTTCGTCCGTATTATTATGTAAATGTGCATAAAATATTCAGATTGTGTAATGTTTACATACGTAGCAGTCGTAATAAAGTCCAATAACAAGAATAAAGTCGTAATCGCATGAATTCGCTCCCCATGGATCGGCTATCGAGTGTCGCGCTCGGGTGTGGGGCATTATAGTGGACGAGCATAGGTAATAATATTAGTCTTATCATCGTATCGCATCGTACGGCGTAGTTCCTACTCCGGTACGTGTACGATACTATTCAATCGACAATATTTAGAGTTTATTCATCTTATAAATAATTGTATATTTCAGGTTGCTGTGTGCTAGTTTTTGTCACTACTCACTGGTCACTACTCGCCGTGAGGAAGTTAACTACAATTTGTACGGCATCGAAACAGCGCCCCTAGTGGCAAACAATGGTAATTAATGGTGACAAAACTCGCATTCGGCACACAGATATACCTACGAGTACTCAAAATTCATTCTTATTGTTCTCTTTAAGTTTTTAAAATTCCCTGGCGGTGGTTCTTATCATGTGTGTCTAACCGAACTCAAAAGGTGGTCATCAATGGACTCCATTCCGATAAAGTTACTGTTACTTCCGGGGTTCCACAAGGTTCAATTTTGGGACCCTATTGTTTATAAATTTTATTGACGATATTAGTGATTGTTTTCAACACAGTAGCTTTTTATTATACTTACGCCGACGATCTCAAGGTTTATCATACCATTAAGTGTGTCCCCAGGACCACCTCAAACTCCAGGAGGATTTAGATCGTCTGTCATCTTACTGCTATAAAAATAAATTAACCTTAAGCTTAATTAAATGTAAGACTATTACTATCACTAAGAAATTCCATTATTTTAATTTTCGTTACACTGTTTGTGATTTTACTCTCGAAAAAACTAATTGGCCTTCAAATTGACAGTAATTTTTTTTTACTTTAGATTCTCATATAAATAATATTTGTAATAAAGCTTTTAGAACGTTTGGATCTCTGATGAGAGAAACCAAAGACTTTACCGATCCATCAAGTTTAATTTATAAATAAAAATAAAATTCTTTTTATTCAGAATAAAAAACAAGGTTTTGTTTTCTGAACTTTAAACAAAAAAAAAAGGATTACAATTACCGTCGGTTCGGAACCCTAACCCGGCGAGAAGAACCGGCGTAAGAAACTCGCGCGGGTGCCACCTTTTAGTAAAAAGAATAGCCAAAATTGTTCTTTTAAAAAAATATATGTATCATACAATACATCAAAAACAAAAATAAATAAATATATATAAAATAAATTACAATATCTACAATATACTACAGTACAGAAGTACATTGTTTAGTTAGTAAACTGGAAGTGCCTCATAGGGTCATCTTATTCCCAGGGTGTAATGTCCTCAATGAAATATTTAACTTTATAATAACCCTTGGCACACAAATGTCTTTTAACTGCTTTTTTAAATTTATTTACTTATAAATAAATCCTTAATACGCTCTCAGTTAGGATACGCGGTTGCAATTTGTGATCCTCTTTATAATGTTTATAATGACCTTATTGAGAGAATACAAGTACATTTTTTAAGAATTTTTATTATAAATGTAAAATTAAGTAGGAATCGTGTAATTTGTATTTGTGAAAGCACAAAATGTTGACTTTAAAACACAGACGTCAACAATTACAAGCGATGTTTCTGTTTGACCTTTGTAAAAATAAGTAGTAATTGTAAAAGTATTATAGATAAACTTATGTTAATGTGCCTTATGCGCCTATCAGAGTCCAGACCCCTGATGAGAGCGACACGTGCCCGCCGCACATTTGCTCTGCGCTCTGCCGCTGTGCAGAACAAATGCTGCTCTGCCGCTGTGCAGAACAAATGCTGCTCTGCCGCTGTGCAGAACAAATGCTGGGAAGCGAGCGCCGATGTATAGGATTATGGAAAATTATCATCTAAACTTCAACGAAATATTTAGATATTTTTTGTAATCAACCAAGTTTCTTCAGAATTAAAGTTTTTCAGAAGTGTCTAAATGAATTTAATATGAGCGAGATATATTAACAGTACTTTATAAATAGTTTAGATATATTAAATATATATTTAGTATGTAGTTACATAATATATTATGTATTTTTTCAGTAAGTTCCGACTAATGTTGTTATACAAAAATGTATTATTAATATAATATTATGTACTTTTAAAGCTTTGTATCATCTGTTAATTAGTCCTTAATAAAAATAAAAATAAAATACTTTTTGTATCTAAGAAAATTCAGTGCCTCTAGCTTTTTGAATTTGTGAAAATTTGGGTGCTTAAACAATTACACGAAGGCAACAATTGAAATATATAATACAGTTTGTTTTAAAGCATCCAATTTAATATTCTTGAAAACAAAAACATGAAAACGACCAACGCAACAGGTGCCTAACACTCGTAACAGATACAATTACAAGAAGGCGACACTACAAGTATATTGTAGAGTATTTCTTTCTTCCGCAGGTGAATAAGTGACAAATTGGTAGCATTATATTGTAGGTACGGTTGCCTTTTTGTTTACAAAAATATGAATTTGGATCTGAACAATCAACAGAGTAATATCCCTGCTACATCGTATCGTCCGTGGTAAGTGTGTCCGCCATGCGCCCGCGCAGGTCTGGGAACCGGCGCGATAAGGCGCTCCGTCACTCGATGAATATTATCGTCCCTCGAGGTACTGCCGCTTATCTCCTGCTGTCCGCTGCCTGCTCGATGCTCCTGCTATCTACCGTTTGTACTCCACTGCCTCGTAAAAGTACTTAAGATTACTTCGAGATGACTAATGTTTGCTTATCAATATTATTTAATAGACTTGATTATCTTAATATACTAACTTCTAATTTACTGTTGCTCCAATCGAATTGATATTCCTCTTGACAGGGGCTTGTGGTTTGTATTTCATCATGAATTACCGGTTACATAATCGTCGTTTCGTTACTTACTAGTCATTATATTTGGGCTGAGTTGTCCTAGCTGTCGTCGTGTTCGATTGCCTGATTTTATCTGAATAGGTATATCTGCGAGGGGCCGCGCCGCGCCGTCTAGATCTGTATCTGCTACCTACGGTCTGAGCTGCCGCGAGTTTATCATCATAGCCCTGGGCTGTAACTCAACAGCTTTGCGAGTTATGTCTATTGTCCATTCAGAGTTGCTACGAAAGTGATCCTTATGTCGTCGGCATAAAGGTCCTCTCAGAGGTAAAAAATCCGAATGGACTGTATATTGTGTGCTCGCGTCGATAGCATCCGATAAATCGATAAATGGTCGATCTGCTCGTGTTACTTGTATAGTTTATGTCATATTATTTATGTCATATTCAGATGTAACTTTAGTTTCTGTATAACTTATGTTACATTCGTAATATACTTTGTAAGCGATAAAATACGAAAACGAAACAAAAACTAGACGTACGAGTTACGGCATAGTTGTTTAGATTTATAGACACCTTAAACAGTCGTGTAATATTCTAGTTATTAACTATTAAGAAGTTCTAATTTGTGGAGTTACAACACTCTAATCAAAAAAGTTAATCAAACTTAATATGGAAGTCGTCAGCGGGCAGGGAGCAGGGGGCAGGGGTCGCGCCGCGCGCCGGTTTGGCAGGAGCAGTTGGATTTTCACGTCATTAGTATTTAGAACAAACCACTCCGAGCTGTTTTACCTCCGACAGGACCTCTATGCCGTCGGCATAAGGACCACTCTCACAGAAACTCCGCGGTAAAATAACTGTGAACGGACTGTACCGCGAATCTGTGCGGGGTCAACGAGGTCCGGATCCCGAGAACCGATCTCCTCAAAATTAGATTAACAGAAATAAACCGGCGCCGGCGACTGCCGCGCGAATGTGAACCCTTTGTCGAAGTGGTGAGAGCGGGAGTCGCGCGACGCCGCTAATGACGCGCAGCGGGCTCGTAATCTCAAATTAAATTGAGACAGAGGCGTTAAATAAGTAAATTCTCGGAGGCGGTTAGTTTTTGTGCCCGCTCCTCCGCCTCGCCTCACCTCGCCTCACCTCACCTCGCCGCGCCTCGCTGTGAACGGTCTAATCCGTACCGTTAAACTTACAAGGTATTTTATAGCTTTCATCGATAAATCGTATAATGTTTTAAAATTAGTTGAAATTTTGAGGTTAAACAATAAAATAAGGTACTCAATTTATTACTAGAGGCATATAACGATAGATATCTCCACTCTACACTATACTAGGATCTCTGACTTTCTAATCTTTTCTCTAAAGCGCGTATTCCACCTCTCCAACTGTCCTCAGATGTCCTAAATGATTCAGTAACTACATTTAAAATAATATAAATAACTCCCCACACCGATTTCGGTGACGGTGGACGGTTTCATTGAAACCAGGCCAGCTACGCAGAAGTAATTTTATAGTGCCCAAGTTTGTGCGCAGTACACAAGAGCACTCTCTCTTCCTTTTACTCTCATAACCCAGTGGGATGGATAGCCAATTCCGATAGACTTCAAGTGCAGGACCGACTTTTGACATGCCCATCCGACGCATGGATCATCTTTCTTGTCAGACAATCAGGTGATCAGCCTGTATTGTCCTAACCAAACTTGGAAACAACACTTTTTGTTGTTCTAATGCGGGAATCGAACCCACGACATCCAAATCGAGAGCAAGGCTCTAACCACTATACCACGGAGGCTGAATTAAATTCAAGTGAAATAGCATATATGAAGAAAGAACTAAGGATAATAATTGAGAAAAAGTTGTCTTCTGACTGACTAAATTCTATTTAGCTTTCTTTTAAGGATCCTAATTAGGACGTCTGAATTTAGTGACATGGAAGCGCTTAACTATGACAAATTTCAACAATCGATTGTTATGTCAAAGTTATGTAAGGGCCTGTCCGCGCAGGGCTTTTCATCACGAGATTTTTTTATAAATATAGCATATTTATATTAAAGATAAAAAGAATATTAAATACAAATAATATCAAACAAAAAAGTGGTTCTGTATTGTACTGTGTATATAAAAAAAATATAATAAATTAAAATATATCTTAATTTGCCTATCAAATATTTGGATATCTAGGAGATGTCCTGCTTTATTATACGAGCGTCCATGACCTAGGGAATAGAGCCCCTGAGTCACACGCGTGACGCGTGAACCTGCACGAGGTTCGATGCCGGGTTATAGTATGTACAAATTAGACTTTTTCAATAACCGCATACTGACGCTGGACTTAGTTTAATTTACGCCCATCTCCTGTGATAACCGTCACAAAATTAGGATCGTTATATGGAAGGTGTGCCTCTGTACGTTAGTTTCTGTAAGTAAGTTTTTATTCTGTGATATGTAGTAGGTATGCTGGGCGTGTGCGGCGCGCTCCAGTCTTGCGCGGTAATGGCCGCCGAATTGTGCCCCCCCTGCCCTCAGCCGCACACGCCCATGCTAATACATAATTACACTGTGATTATGTATTAGCATAGTGCCTGCCCTGTGTTCGCTCGTAATTGTTACAACACGCCGCCAGACGCCGCCGACCGACCCAGATACACACGCTATCAAATGTAATTAATATCAGTTATGACTTTCTAACGGGTAGAGAAGGTGCGTGGCCGGACTCCGGGGCCAGGCTCAAAAAGATGTGAACGCACGCAAGTGATAAGGTACCTACAATAACATACGACTGCTGGCTGCGGGTGCATAATGAAGGACGAATGCATTATCTAAAACAATTGAATCTGGCATCGGACAACTTCGGACAATCGTGGTGGGCTTAAACATTACCTACTACAGTAAAATGTTTGCTGTTTTCTGATACGAATTTTATGTGACAGCTCTCTGCACAGCATTAGCTCTCCTATCGATAGCAACGATTACATTATATTAGAATCAAATATAAAACTTGCTACAGTTGGCTTTAAACCAAAATTTTGAAGAAACGTTTGACTAAAACTTAAAGTTTACTGACTTGTAAGTTTGGATCGAGTCACGAATGAGTTGTTTCTGCTAGCGGCTTGTGGCAAGCGGCGAGCGGAAGTCGCTCCTATGATTGATGGGGGCCGCTTGAGGCTGGTGGCTGGTAGCCAGCAGTAAATACCTCCAGTTTTTTTGCTACACTAAACGCTACACCGCTACCGCTAATTACTGAATGCGCCTGATACTGATATGATACATTGCTGTAGCTAATGCGAGTAGCTGAGCATCAAAGCTGTGTGTGTTCTTAAATTAAAAGCTAAAGGCACGTACACACTTGAGATGACTTGAGAGCTGTTCTTGCCATTCTGCTAAGGAGGCGCCGAAAAATTACATGAGGTATTTAGGGGGATGGAGTGTGTCCAGCTGAATCTTACTTGAGTGGCCTCAGCAAATATCACGTAATTTTGGTTCTAGCAAAAATAGTCTCAAAATGCGAGAAAATAGGTTAAAAATAAAAGTTTAAAAACTCCAACTATGAAACGTCTCACGGCGACCGACGGCCGAAACGGCTCACCCAATTTATGGTCTGTGACAGCCAGCGATAGGGGGATAAGTAGCGTTTTAGAATTCGGCCGTTAAATATTTGAATGTAGACTAGAAATCTTAATTATCTAGATAGCCTAGTAATTTTAGACATTTTAAACTCCAATCTGCGGAAAAACTCCTATTGAGCTGAATTTTTGTATACACCTTTATTACGGGATTATAATGAAGATGTGAAAAATCGACATTGATATCGTGCCGGCTAAAAAAGTTATAAAAATGAAATGGTCACGAAAATAAAATTTTTGCAAATATCTCGCGACCTGTTGACCGCTTTTACAGGTTACTTTTACAGAAAAATGCAAGAGGCATTTTTTGTAGATAATTTCACGACAAACATTTTTTATACTGACCTCTATATTGACCTTCGAGCAATAGGTCGCGAGATATTTACGAAAAACTGATTTTCGTGACCTTTTGACCTTTATAACTTTTTTAGCCGGCACGATATCAATGACGATTTTTCACATCTTCATTACAACGCCGTAGAAAAGGTGTATAAAAAAATTCTGCTCACTAGGAAATTTTCCGAGATAAAACCTAAAATCATCGGAGTATAGAAGCATTTCAAAACATTATGCTTGTATGTTACCATTTTCATTGTCATGTTCCGAAATTTGCGGAAACATAAAATGCGGTAACGTAAAGTGTAACCTAATTTATTTAACGATCCGTTAATGACGTTCGGCATCACCAGCAACCTCCGTGGCGTGGCGAGATAACGTCGTTTTTATGAAATAGCGCAAACGAGCATCATCATCGACAGCAGTCAGCAAAAAGTAGCAACGGGCAACATCAGTGCTTTACAGTCACACGAGCCGACCCGACGCGTCCCGACGCGACGTGTTGTGAGTTGTGACTGCTGGTGTCGTCACACATCATCACGTGACACATGTTTGGTCACATGTTCTGATACTCGCCAGTTACACAGTAATGGCTAACCCCGTAATTTACTGCCCCCGCGCGACGCCGGTGACTGCGTTCTTGTAGCGTTTGATTTAGGGCCGAACAAAGAATTACGCCGGAAATATTACCCTGCACAAATCGCCATAAAGGCTCCCACAGACGATGGGCCGATCGTTTCAGTTAGAACTGACGTCAGTTCGGCCTGAACGGATTCGAGCACATACAGTCATACACGGAAAAAATCGCATCCGACCGAACTGACGTCAGTTCAGCCCTTAGATTAATAACGCCTAGATAGTCTTCAAACAAACGCATCGTACAAAGTGAAGCGAGCTACAGATAGATGTAGGCGTAAGCATTACATACCGACACGCACACAAACAAAACTGCAAAGTTGTGGAGTGTGTACAGTTTTAAGGGACGATTGTTGCTCATAAATTAATAGTAATAACTATATGACAATAACTTTTGTAGTAATTCAAAGAAAACCTATTGCGGGTTGATAGTTACGGAACCCCCCTTATTCATGTCGTGACATGCTCTTGGTTAGTTTAGGCTATTTTATGTATTAATTGTATTTTGCTGCAACTGTAGTCACGCTATCGGCGAAACCGAATTATTGTGCCATACATTTTCCAGTAATATGTATTATGTTATAGATATCATATCTCTTTCTTTGTAGTAATACCTCCCCCTTACCAATAAAGAGATTTACACAGCGGACGACTTAAACAACGTTGCTGTCTTTGTCTGATGCGTTGGAAAAGTCTTTAGATTTTATCGACCATAGTGGCTCTAAAGTTTTAAATACTTCAATGAAATCCAATAAATATTCTTTAGACCACGTGCCATTTTTAGGGTTCCGTACCCAAAGGGTAAAAACGGGACCCCATTACTGAGACTTTACTGTTCGTTCGTATGTCCGGCTGTTCGGCTGTATCCTTACCTTCTTATAGCGATGATAGCTCGACAGTTGAAATTTTCACAAATGATGTAGGTTGTTCTATTGCCGTTATAACAACAAATACTAAAAACAGAATAAAATAAAATTTTGAGGCTCACATACAACAAACGTGATTTTTTACGCTATGTACGGAACCCCTCTTACCGACTCGCTTGACCGGTTTTATTTTACACTCGAATTTTATTACCTTTCAGTTCAATTTTATAACCGTTCAGTCCATCCGTTCAGGTCAGAGTTAATGTTGCCAACTTAGATGTTTTACAAAGTTTTACAACTAAATTTAGTATTTTATTCCCTCTTTAGTAGGAATTTAGTTGTTAGTAGTGGTTTTGTAGAAAATAGCGAGACAGTAATCATAATATTATGCAAAATGGCTTGCTACTAGGTATGTGCTTTTATGACACCTTATCATAATAGCACATAGTAGCACGCGTCTGTAAGTCGCTTAAAACTGCCGATTTAATTTCTATATAAGTAATATTTCCTTATATATATTTTTTTATTTAACGATTAAATTATCATATTTTCAATTTAATATTAAAACTGAAAATGCAGTGCATTTTGTAAACATAAAATCCCTAAAAAATCTTAGCTAAGTATATAGATATCAGTACTCTTTTAGTAGTTTTTAGTAGAAAACGACGCGAGTTTAGTAGTTTCGCAAAAACAGAGTTGGCAACACTGGAACGAATCGCTTCAGTCCATACGGCCGACTGATTCAATCACGAAATTGCACACAGACGATACGATTTTGCATCCATTCAGGCCGAACTGAAGGAAAACCAGACCGTGTATGGGGCTCTTAACCGTCGCCCGTGAATTGAACATGCAGCCGCAGACTGCGATACATATCTACGCGAGATACTCGTAGCTCCAACGTTTTGTGAAAGAATGCTCGGATGTGGTATTTTTCCGGTGACATTCGTCGCTCGCGATTTCCCAGGAGTTGAGTCGTGCCCGGGGTCAGAGGTCGCCGCCGCCGCCCCCCGCCCGCTGATAATATCGCCAGCTCAACTCGGCTCCGCGCCGCTCGGCGCCGCTCGGCCCGGCTCCGGCGATTAGCATGCGCGGCGCGCGCTGCACGCACTCGCAATCATATTTCATCAGCTCATTCGTCGTTCGTGTCACGCTAATCTTAACTAATTGTCTCTGTACCTCCTTACAAATCTCGACGTGGGATGATGCATGTCTTTAATCCGTTTCACGAGCAGCTGCGGGGCGGAGCCGCGACATAATGTTGTGACGTCAGACGTGTGGTGAATAGCTTTCTACTGATCTGTTCATCATCATGTTTTCCTCTTGTTTAGATTGTCATCTCACCTCTTCCATTGTTGATTTGTCCAGCGCAGTTTGTCCAGTTGCGTCACCGGCGGGCGGCGCCGCCCGCGCAGGCCTCCCCGTGATATACGGGCAGCGGGCTAACGTGTAATTTGTACAAATCAGTGTCCGGCCGTTCAGGCTTGGCCCACGTGTTGCCCAACCGTGGGCAATTTACCCGCTCGCATTCCTCGGCAAAGTGATCGTCATAATTGGTGTTGCGTCGTGACCGCGACACAAAGACTCACATTTGGCTCGCCGCTCGCAGCACGCCGCGACGCGGGCACGACGCGGGCACGACGCGGGCACGACGCGGGCACGACGCGGGCAGGACGCGGACGCGACGAACACTTCCAAGTTCCAACTAATTTTATTACATTCGACACGCTCCAAATTAACTACCGATTTATTTGTAACAAAACCGTAATACCGAGTAACATAACGCAGTACGCGTTTGTTGCTAGTTAACACAGATTCATTTAATATTAATATTGCCAATAAGTAAAATAATGCATTGTCTTACGATGCTCAGACCAAATAAAAAAGTGTAGACGGAACTTTGTTAAACAAAAACTGAGGCCAATATTTTATGGCATATAAAAAATCGTGCGAACAAAAAATAAGTTGGCGACTGCACATGAGCATACTGTATTACTGAATTTGGCAGCGAATAAATATGTTGGCGACTAAATTACTACACTGGCGAAAGCACTCAGGTGACAAAAAATACAAAAATCGCCAGATAAAAAGTGGCGAAATTTAATTCAAACTGACACCGAAATATATATTCGGAAATTTAGTTGGCGACTAAATTTCCGAGTTGGTGACTATTATATACGATGTAAGCAGCTATAAAACCAGATTGGGGTGATAAATTAATGGCTGCTAAAAATTCAATTTGCAGGCGACGGAAAATCGCATTTTTGGATACTGTTGGAGATTGTTTTCTTTGGTATGGGTGTCGTTTTCAAGGTATTTGGGGGTGCAAAATAATATGAAAATGAAATTCATTTTGAAATTCCAAAATGGCGTACATTTTTTTTAATTAAAATTAATATGGGTGTCCTTTTCTAGGTTTCTGGGGGTGCTGATTATAAAATTGTCTTCCAATTTCAATTTCCAAAATGGAGAATTTTCATTGTTCGTTACAATGACATGAATAGTAATTCAAAAGTTGTTGCGTATGCTGATTAGGATTGATGATTATTAACACAGTATGTTATGTAGTACCAGCTATGTAAGCTATAGAACTTTTTGGAAATTCAGGATTTAAAAAAAAAACTCTTATCATAAAGAAACTACGTGGTTACGGGATTACTTGAGGAGGGGAGGAAATTATCATTATTTTTTCAGTAGGATTACCTGTTCTCGAGATAGAAGCAATTATAGACAAAAACTATGGCAATGCCTACTTTGAGATACGAGTGATGTATAAAGCTATAGAAATGTTGGAAAATTTAGGATTTTCTAATTTCTTTTTCTCCCGTAATGAAGAAAATATGTGGTTGCGGAGTTACTAAGGGGGAGGAAATTTTCATTATTCTTCCAGTAGGATGCACCGTTTCCGAGATAGAAGCTATTACAGAAAAAACTATGGCAATGCCTACTTTGAGATACGAGTGATGTATAAAGCTATAGAAATGTTGGAAAATTTAGGATTTTTAAATTTCTCTTTCTCCATGAAGAAAGTATGTGATTGCGAGTTTACTAAGGGAGAGGAAATTGTGAATGTAAGTTTGTTTGTTACGCTTTTAGGCGAAAACTGCTGAACGGATTTTGATGAAATTTGGTATGGTAGTAGTTTAGACTCTGGAATAAAACATAGGCTACTTTTTATCGCGGAAAAGTATAGTGTTCCCGCGGGATACTCGATAGTATATTTACGCGGGCGGAGTCGCGGGAAACAGCTAGTATTTTATATATGAAGTGCACACATAGGTATCACATACCGCGACAGCTAGTTTTACGGGGTAAGGCGTATTTCGTTACATGTGTGCGATGTGTCACTGTGTGTGTGTGACACGACGAGGTGTAGTTTACAGTTTACACCGGCCTGACTTTGTGATTCGCAGAACTCTGTCTTCACTGTTATATTTAGTCTGAGCTTTACAAGGTCTTGAACAGGAGGTATTGGGGTAGATATTTCATCGTAGTACCGAAACGCAAAGTCAAAAATAAGACCCTAGCAAACCTTTCATAAATTCTGGCTATCGATTTAATTTGTTAAGTGTAACTAGTTGCTACTCGCTACTAAGCTCCGAAGTCCGATCGATTGATAACGAGTGATGTATGGAGCACGGGGTAACGTAACACAGGCTGTGTTCATTAGTATTGTTGTAATAATTGGCGAGACACAGCGCAGAGTGGACATCGTCGTCGTAAGTCGTAACAGCTAGCTCCCAACAAACAAACTAACCTTATAAAATGAAGTCTTTAAGGTCTAAACTCTTATACTTGAATATAAAAGAGCATTCATTATGTCAATGCTCCTTGTAATGGAACATTATAAGAAGATTCGGCTAATATTACCTTTATTCTTATAATTTGGCTGGGTAATAAATCTACATTAAGGGTTCGAAATGTGCTCTTCTTATAGAGGCTAGTTACATTGCTTTTTAGCCGTATAATATTCAAAGTCATATAAAAGCTTTTCATATGGTGAATTATTCTTATAAATGCACAAGGTACCTATGATGCTCTGTGACTAGTGGGATCACTTGATAAGACGTCTATCCAACAAACGAATTCTTACATTTTATATGATCTTAACAAGAATGAAAGCAATCTAATTCCCTTATACAGTAATTATAAAGATATTATTCTCTATATGGTTACATCAAAATGCTTTACATAACTAGATTCGTGATTTTGAAAGTACAGCAGATTGTGTGAATTTATTACGGAGCGGAATTTATATTTAAAAAATAGATTCAAAACATTGGAAGAATTTTAAAAATTGGTTACAGAAGAAAAGTAAAAAAGGTATACGAAATCATGGTTGGGTCCTATGATGCTACAAAATTACCAAGCCGATACCAACGAATCAGCCAGTGGTTCCGGAGAGGATTATTTTATAGAAAATGAGAATGAAAAGGAAATCAGTGATGATGAATATAATTGTTTGACTACCCCTTAAAGTCTTCATTAAATAATATTTATAAATGTGACGATTACATCTCAAGTAAAACAAAATATATATGTATGTCTTTTCATGCGCTGACATTCAATGTAAATCGTTAAATGTAGAATACAATTCGGTATTGTATTTCACGCCATTCATCCATACTTTGTAAAATAAACCAACTAATCTGAAGATCAAGTATTTTTATTAAAGTCATTTTTTTAGGGTATCATGCCGCCGTATTTCAAATTCCAGAGGAAGAGTGGCTCTTAAAGCGGGCATTGTCTAAAGGAAGGCTGTATATTAATACCTCTTTAGTCTCTGTGCAATGTAACGAATGTTTTTCTCTTCCCTATATGATACCATAAACGCCTCTGGAATACATAAACAAAGCATGTGATGAAATAACTTCACAGCGCTGTAATTCCCCCGACCGGAGCCATGTAACAAGTTTTTGCAGCATTATGGTAATTGCGGTAACTCGTCACCGGTGTCCCCACGCGTCAGGACGGGGAGCACTTCCCACGAGCTGGTTTGCGGCTCATTAGCAGGAGACGTCTTCATTGCCGAGCTAATGAACTCTGCGACCAGGCTGCTGCCTGCGGGGGGCACATGAGACTGCAGAAGCCCATATTTGTTATTTAGTATTAGATAATTTTTGACCGGGCTTCCTGCTGATTAAATCCTGCAATGATACAGTCACAATCCTGTTCCGATATGTTAAAAC
This sequence comes from Phengaris alcon alcon, assembly GCA_037179445.1. Taxonomy (NCBI): domain Eukaryota; kingdom Metazoa; phylum Arthropoda; class Insecta; order Lepidoptera; family Lycaenidae; genus Phengaris; species Phengaris alcon. The sequence goes on from JAYRCH010000140.1 coordinate 314,064, forward strand.
TGCAAAATCGTATTTTCATAAACGTGAAACAAACGTCAAACTCGTTTTGATTGGTCCAACGGCTCCAAACTCGAAAAATCAGTTTATGATATCGCGACGATTCACTTGTAATTCAATAAAAGTAAAATGAAAGTGTAAATTAATTACGAGAGTTGGGGTTCTGATTGTGAACCCCAGGGTTCGGTCCGTGAAAAAGTGAATTGTGAATTGTAAGGCAGTGTTTGGGCAGGTCTTGAGGAGACCATCCCATTACGTACCAAATTGTACCAGGCTTAAATAAATGTCACATTGTTCTATGAAATACGACTATCTATCAAAATTTAAAGATCGGAGCCGGAAGACAGCCTGGAGCTCGGTAATCCTGAAGTGCACGGTGCCCGGTCTGCCCCACAGCTCGCGGCAGGGGCGGACTCAGCCAGGTGCTACCTGTTCCGTCAGGGTCGCCCCGTGTTGCCCCAGGGCGCCACCTGTTCCCGCAGCGCCGCGCGCCCGTGCTGCCTGTAGTTGTTTATTTGCCCACGTTATCGGTAATTGTTGTACTTTATTTACCGCCCGAGCCACTCGATAATGTCATATCATGGTTGTTGATACTTAGTTACAATGTAAATGTGTAAGATGTGAATGCTGATCAATATTCATGTTGGATTCTGATTCAGACCTCGGTGCCCTTGACCCTTGTGTTGTGCTTCATTTTCCTACTAAGGTATTAACTACGTTTTCGACCTTGAAACAATAGGGGCCCTTATCTTCCCCGTCGACAATAATGTGTGAGTAATGCTCAAATTGTTTTCAGGGCTGTCTACAGCACGGATTGTTCAACGAATTCACTAGCTTAACTGGACCATATTTTACAATTATAGTGACATGTGGAGGTCACCCGTCACCGTCGGGGTTGTTCCCCACAGTTGGGCAAGCTCAGTTCCCACGTCATGGAAAGGTATGATGGATGCCGCGCCCCGGGCGACCATTACTGCGAATATTGTTTACGGCGTGCTTCAGACAAGAGTGTTGCGCAAACAGGATCGTGCCCACTGCCCAGGTGTTGTGCCCCACTCGCATTACCCAAAACACCGCCGCCCACATGCCCATAGACACATACCTCATAGAATAAATAAAATAGATCGATAGATCACAAGCACGGTAGTTAGTTCGGGACATTCCGCGCCTATCGGACGATCTGAGGACAGGACTAAAGTATTTTATATTATGGAGTTTTGAGTGATCATTAAAGGGGTAATTAAAGGCAAAGGGGTGGCGTGGGCGTGTGAAGACATTCTTCGAGTGTCTGTTTGCCCACAACTGGGCTGTAGATGAGTACAATTATATAAGTATCCAGTGTAAGCTGGGCCCCCGCATGCGTTTGTCGCCGTGCCTGGCTCTATTAGGGCGTTAACGCTTGACATTACTATTAATTATAGTCGTCCGCGGGCATCTGTCGCCAGTTCACCGCACGCGTGTTGTCCGCACAATGGTCTATTTATGTTATTGATGCCTGCTATTATTGTCTAATGTTCGTGTGTGCGTCGACAATACCTTTAGCGCTGTCGAGAGAGTATATTGTTTGTTTTCAGGTGTGGATGGGTGTTCTATGCACATGAAGTGTTTATAGGTTATACCGCGGCGGATCGGCAAATCGCTGTGTAATTGGCTCGCGCTTTGATCCGCGCCGCTATCGGTCACAACTCACAAGTCTAGACTCTAGCTGCTAGCATGTCAACACTTATAGTTAACATGTTTTTGCGAAATGAGGGGCCACGTATCTACAGTAAAATAATGTACACACACGACACAACTGTGGAAATGATAGACGATATATGACAAACGGCTCCCGAAAGACATTGAGATCGTCGTCACAAAATAATTATTTCTGGTCAAGTCGACAATTTAGTTTACCTACAAGAATTGGGATTGCTCTTCTACTACTATTATAAATGTGAAAGTTTGTGAGATTGGATGTATGGATAAATGGAGGGATGTTTGTTACTCTTTCACGCAAAAACTACTGAACGGATTTTAATGACATTTTATGTGGTAGTAGTTTGAGATCTGGAGTAACAAAATAAGCTACTTTTATCCCGAAAAAGTACAGTGTTCCCGTGGGATACTGTATTTACGCAGGTGGAGCCGCGGGCAAAAGCTAGTAACAATCAAAATTAAATTCGGCTTTTAAAACACATTTGTACCGGATGAGGTGTAAGCGGCTGTCTCGATAATTGTGTTCGATACAGTACAGCTTCCGTTGCCACGGTAACCCGTAACAAGATGTCACCGTCGCGTCGATCACACCGCGCAGCCGCGCCGGCGTGCGCGCCGCCCACCGCGCGGCGGTGCGGGCTCTTGTCCCGCTGTAACGGGCTGCGGCCTGCGACACGCACATCATTCAATTTGTTACCGCCGACAGCCGTGTCGTGCGGGGGGGGGGGGGGGGGGTGCGGTAGACCGTGACGGACCGCCGGCGCGGCGCGGCGGTCCGCAGCGGTCGCACATTAGACACAGATATCTACTCTTCACTACTAATCGAGGTCTACAGCTTATTTAAATTGAGACAGGAAACAAAGAAAGTCTCCTAGGGTCAAAGAAACTAAGTATATCGAAGCGAGGAGCTGGCTAAATATAAGTTACAACAACCTTGTAACGTACGTATATAATATGATTTACTCTGAGCGTTGAAGTGTTTTGTACGCAGTGTTGTAGTGCGCTGCGCCGAAACTCGTGGCAAGTTTATAATGAACACAATATTCATTAAAATTGTTCAACCGAAGATATATGATAAGTACAGATAAGACAGGACAAGTATAATAATATTAATTCATATGTCTAACGTGTCTGTCAATATGTTTAACGACGCCTACGGCAAGCTGCTCTACGAGCGCCCTACAGGCTACATCAGTAATTTGTTGCACGTAGCTCGACTACAGCGAGGTGCGCGAGCGAAGGTCGAGCAACAACACGACATAACAACAGCAGCAACAACGACACTCGACACACAAGCGACGTTGTCGAATGCGTCGAGGACTGAGGAGCGCTCGCTAGTGTCGAGCGAGTGTTTACGTTAATACATTTATGTTGATACACTATTATGTTATTGCTGACCACTCGATGGACCACTCGATGGACCACTCGATGGAGCACTCGATGGACCACTCGATGGACCACTCGATAGACCACTCGACGCCCCAAGTTGTGCTCCGGCCCCCGAGTAATTCTATTGGACGTTAATTGTTATGTTCTACTAGAGGTCAATAATTCATATAATTTTTAAGTTTGAACTTTACACTTTTTTCTTGTTTCTTTTGCCTCTTAGATAAAAAAATTTGTATCCATCATGCGCACGGTGTTGTGTGTTAATAATCTAATAAGCTGTAAGTGTGTTGTGGTTCATTTTATTTATTTCTAAGCATCATTTAAAATATGTAGCTCTCTGCACACCTTCCTCTACATAAACTTTAACTTTGCCAAATCTTATACTCCTCCGTTCACACGCAATTCTCGTAAAACTGTACTGAAAGTCTCAGCTTCACGTATTAATATGATAAATGTAATAATACGGCATACCCAACACCCATGTGCTATACAAGTAACGGCCGAATTCTCAAAATATACTTCTGAAAGTTTGGGTCCACTGTGACTGTCGCTGCTGGCCAGAATGACAAAGACGGCAAATCAAGAGTCACCTTTAAATTCAATTGAGCATTCGGTCCCAAATGATCTTAAATTTAAACAGTTAAAAATTTATATATTTTTACACCTACAAGTGGTCATTTCAATTAGTTTCGGTTGGAATTCGCGGCAGATCGCCACATAACTCGTGTCAGTCAATTAATATTTTATTTAATTACCTAGCGCCTATCTGGATGTGTGTGTGTGTGTGTGTATGTGTATGTGTGTGAGCATGTATGTAGGCCAGTCTGATAGGGTTAGTAATGACCTACAGGTTTTGCGGTTAAAACAATCCTGACTCTTGAGAGCTAGGAGATACTCGCGTGTTAATACGTAGTTCAACCAAGTATGCAGTCGTTGCGGTCACTTCCTTTGTGTTTTAATATTTTGAGGCGTCCTAGTGCAAATTCGATATAATAGTAGAAATAATTTTAAAGAAGAAATATTCTATCACAAACAGTTCATTGCAAAATAGTTCTTAATCCAAGGTAACAAGGTCGTCAAAAGAAGTCAATATTTCTAAATAGCCATATTTTTAAAATAGCTGCCGGGAAATCTTCTGTCAAAAATTATCAAATTTTCAAATAAATGACTGAACGTAAAGAAACTGTTTGTCTTGGACCGCCATGATGCGGTATTTGATATTAATGTAGGACTATTTGACATTGAATTAAGATAACGTTTCTACCTTATCTGTCAAATGAGGTCATTTTGTGACCTCATGCTCGGGAAGAAAAGAAAATGTTGTTTCTGATATCGACGATGCATCGCCCTTACTGCCTCACAATAAGACCTATTTTGCTCCGAATGGTATTCATGTTTCTGCAATCTGTCATTTTGTCGATTGTTCAGTGTTTCTAGGGTAGGCATGCTAGGCCTGCTGGTGCACCACATTTCGAACTTATTTCTATTGCAACAAGGTAAATAAGTTCTACATTATACGGTTTTAACTCTCAACCGGTAAATCGAATAACCCCGCTAACGCCAAACTTATAATATTTAATTGATATCCAACTAACATTTCCAACACGAAATACGACGCGATATATCACCTCAACACGGGCACGTAAAATCCAGCTTTAATTACACAAATATTTCCAGAAACTTGTTCCATCCGGCTCGTTATAATTGTTCTGTCCCATTTGCGATTTGTGGCGATATTTACTAGTAAAGTAAGACTCTTCACCTCCTATTTGTGTCCAACGCACATTTTAATTTGTAGCAGCAGAATTTGAAATGTAAAAATTTGATGATTTATAAATAAATAAAATTGAAGAGTCTGTTTGTAATTTCAAATTAACAGCTTTGGACTAAATGCATAATATTATGATAGTCTATAATATAGAGTATAGATCATTGATCATCATCAATGTCTAGCAGTTAGCTAGTTAGTTAGACAGACATATATAACAGCCAAGATAAGCCAATCGAAGCACAAGGGCACTACCAGACCACCTTTTCTCGAAGCGTTTCGTCGATTTTTTGAACCCTTATTCGGGTTTGTATTATACCAGATACATGAAATTTAGAGGGTATGTTCCCAGTAGCGGACTTATTAAACGTGTAAAGTTTTGATTGCATAGGTCTTATACTTTAGATATTATTGATATCTAGAAACCCCTGAATTCGTCACTGACTCTGACTGAAAATACCGTTAAATTATTGTTCATTATGATAAGACGGGGCAAACGTGAAACCAGCAGCTGGGTCACCTGATGAAAAGCGTCTACTGTTGCCCATGAATATCCGCAACACTATAGAAGTTGCAAGTGCATTGCCTGCCTTTAGTATACTAGTATCTCATGCTTTTTTTCTACGTCACATCACACACCATAGATGGCGCCGTAGTGAATGTTGCCAATAGATATAATAATAATAATAACAATGTTTATTTCTCCTCACAATATAGATTACAATTATACACAATTACAATCTTAGTGTCTTTCGGTCAAGTGAAATGTGAGGAGCTGGTGTCCATTATAGGTCATACCTGTATTACGGATCACCAGGTCCTCACCCCATGGAACATTTTATGTACCTAACATTTAAACCACATAGATTGTACTATGATTCACTAAATACATGTTGTTATTAAGTTGATTTAAGCAAAAGAGAGAAATTATTAACGTAAAGAGATGAGGATATAATAACAAAATTGAGTCTTAGATCTATTTTTATACAATAATAAATGTTTATATATATAGTTTTCGGAGCCCTTTAAATGCTAAGATCGCACTGTCAAAAAGATATCAGATCTCATGTAAAACCAAGCTTCGGACTCTACGCGTCTGACTTCACAAACTCTACACCTTCGTCAAGTTATGTGACTAACTTTTTGACAGTGCGATCTTGGCATAACTTTACATGAAAATGTTTTTGGTGTGATTATGATAGTCTATACATATACCAAAAAACTTTATATTTTTTTCTGTCTGTCCGTCCGACTGTCTGTTCCGGCCAATCTCTGAAACGCCTGGACCGATTTTGAGCGGAGTTTCACTGACAGATAGCTATCTCTGTCTCCTATTTCATGCCTAGAAAATACCCGGTTTTCAGATTACATTGGAATTTGGATCGTAACGAAGTAATATCTACAATACAACGGAGCTAACTGCTAGAGATTGATGATCAATTAAGGGTCAATAATGTATACCTATAAGCGCGGGTCGGGAGGTAAATGTCCGTATGTCTGTCCGTATGTAACTCGACACCTCTCGGCCCGGCGCCGGGAGGACGGTAACGATTAATGTATACTTTATCTGTATATTGTATACTTTATCGCGGTGCATTCTTCAGTCGTATTCGATTATCAAGTTTAGGATTTTGTTGTGGTCGTTGAGATGGCCGTAAATGTTATCTTGTATTATGTATACGAGACTACGAGTTATTAATCAGTTCAGCTATCATCGCCGCTATGGTTGTGGTCTGGTGGTAATTATTGGTAGGTAGCTATAAATTAGGACGACGCGAGCGTTTCCAACAAAACGGAAGATAATTTTATAGTCAATTCGGAATATTTATATGGCCGATAAAGATAATTTTGTAGTTCGTAAATGTATAAACATGTTGTTTATACTTCCACTTGATTATGTCTCTTACAATAATTTCAATCCGTACTGTTACCACGATCTTATTTAAACAACGCGTTTATAACATGAAAAATGTGAATACCATTACGTCTTGTATCTCATTCACTATCTTTAATTTATAGCCAACAAAAAGTGACATAACATTCACAGCAAAATAAGTAAAATCTACACAACAGACGCGCCAAATTCAAAATTCTATAAACAAAATTACTAAACAAATGCTATATGAATTTCTTTACTTGTATTTTGTTGTTTTCGCTACACTTTATTCCTACTATTTAAATGACTATACGGGTGGAGCGCGAGTGGTGGAGCCCAGTCATCCACGTGATAAACTATACCGACGGTGTGTCGTATAACTTAATTCTCAAATCTCAATACATCACGTCACATCAACATTGCGATATATTTTTATTGTGTCATTTGACAGACCACATGATTATAATTATTATATATATATATATATATATATATATATATATATATATATATATATATATATATATATATATATATATATATATATATATATTATAGCTATGTATGTTTTGGCTAAGGGCCTGTTTCACAATCTACTCACAAATGTCAGATAGCTTATTTGTATGTATGTCCCTGTCACTCGATATAAAGTAAGCCGCGACAAAACTTCCGAACGAGCTATCCAGTGTCCAACACTTATTAGTAGATTGTGCAACAGGCCCTAATTGTCATGTGTCGATCCTCACTTGAGAGGTTACAGGCGCCGCGCCATACATACTCATTTGTTATAAATTATAATTGATTATTATTATCCTGATAAATTAACTCAAACAGAAGGAACCTTAACCCGCAGCGTCGCGCGCCGTAGTGCTAGGGTTTGTATGCCATATTTAAACCCCCGACGAAAACAGAGTATGTCTGTGTGTCTGTCCGTGGAATCGAAGCTCCCAAACGAATTAACCGTTTTGACATGATCGACAGTGTTCATACTTTATAGTAATAATTCATCATTACGTTTACATTCATCAGTACGCTCACACACGCTGCTTGATAATTCAGGGGATAATTAATTATTTTTTTCCGAAGTGCCACCGCCAAGTCCGCCTTTACACGCGACGCGAGTGTAAATAATAAAGGCGCTTAAAAGAGAAACTAGAAATTTGGCATACAATCCTTTCAGCAATAGTGCTGAAAGGATTGTAAGCTTTTGCTTAATTCTTTTAATTTGAGGCTGCGGCGCGGCGTGGGCTGCGGCGCGGCGTGGGCTGCGGAGTGCGGACTCATACAAATGTGACTCTGTTAGCGGAATGTTTTGTAACCCGTAAGTAAGTGGTTGCATAGAGTGAGCGGCGTCCAGCGGACGTTGGCCGCCCGGAACACGCCGCGTGCAGCGGTCTGCGGGTCTCGCGCAATGGGCGCGGTAATTCGCACTCGTTACGATAATGTATGTAGATTGTTTTGTGGTAATGTGGGCTGTGGAGTTATACAGCTGCCCGCCGGGCAGGCCGCGCGGCGTTACTCGGCGCGACGCGACGGGACGGCAGGCGAGGCGGTGTCTTCGTCACCCATAAACGCTCGGCTAATTCTTGTAATTAAAAAAATCGGTTGTCTGTAAAGTTGGTTTACTGACGATAGTTGAACGTGATAAGGTCATAAGAAATCGAAGAGAGCGAGGTAACGCCGGTAACGCCGGTAACGCCGGTAACGCCGGTAACGCCAAATAAGTCATGTTTTTTCGTGCGTGCAGCCGGCTCCATCGAATTATAAGACGTTGTCACGTCAAAAATGTTTACTGACTGAGAAGTCTGACTTCTGTCTCGACTCTCAAGCAAAGCGGTCGCATTCGCACACGCATCAAATCGTGAGCACGCGATTGAGACAAAATATACTAAGACTGGAACCATACATACTTCGAATTGAACATTTTTAATTGGGGGGATTAGCCTTCAGATCCAATCTGAACGTAAATAAAACAACAGTAGCACACTACAATGTTTACAATGCCAATGTAAGCACTTGTTTACCGCGCACGGTGCAATTATGAAATACATAAAATGAAAAACATTGATTTGGTCGAATTTTATCATTTCGTGAAATATATTTTGTATATTTCAAGATTTATATTTGAGCACATAATTACAATGTTAAACGATGTTGGGTCTTTTAATTAGCTGGGAGAGACCGGTTCGCTGTCTAATACTAGCGAAGGTTCAATACTAATCAATACTGTATGGATTTATATTAAAGATGATATCACATCATAAACATAATATGACACAAAATACCACTTTGCGTATTTCGAAAAATTTGTGGAGCTGAGTTGTGTGGGAAGTGGGAATTGTCAACTGGGAACGGACAACGTTAGGTGCCAGTTGCCACCAAGTTAATACTTGTGTATCCTTAGCTAATTTAGTTTAAGAAAAGCGAACGCCTCAGAACGGGGTAGACCCCCAAGTTAATATTCAGTACCAGCTGTACTTCTCAATAATAATCGTGTAACTTGTGTCCCGCCTGTCGACCCAGTATGTCGATTAGCAACTTTGCAAGTGATCATTACAAAAAGACACTAGTATATGACCGGACCGCTGTTGTACCGGACGGCCGTAATGACGTGATTTAGGATAAGTAGATAATTTACTCCGAACACAGGGAAATAATCTGCAATCTCGGCTGTCCGGCTGTCCGGCTGTCCGGCTGTCCGTCAGCCGGGGTTGTAAAACACTAATATTGCGGGAAGCTGCGACACTGTCACTTGTAACCGCTAACGCTTTGTTGAACTGGACATTCGGACACCTGCACAAAAACCGCATTTCAATAAGTTTATTAGACAAGCTACTGGTTTGTTTTGGTTTACTAATCGCTTCTAAATTAGTACAGACTATTAATCGGTATGTATGTTGTAGAAGCACGGATTAAAGAAAAACGAATAGATAAACAGCTACATAGGCTTTCGATTTGATTCCACTACTACAAGCATTGTGTGAAAAAATTGTGGGCCGTTGAAGCGGATGTTAAAATTTGGATCGATTTGGATCGCTCTATGAAAGCTATTTCTCTGTACGTAAGTATATAATATATTTTCTACTCTCTGGTAGAAGTTATTTTTATCTAGAATCTATATTACGCTGGACACAGTTTGAAAGATGGTGTTTGTTTGTAACCTTTAATGAATGTGACAATGAGCACTGGTAGACTAGGTATGTACGGCATGTGCTCGACTGGGGGCAAATCACAGCGGCCACCGGCCACTTATCAGCGGCGGTCGCCGGTGTCCAATCGGGTATGCGGCAGCGCGCCAGCCACCTGTCGCGCATTCCCCGCATTGTCGCGTGACATGTCACCGACTAAGCGTGGAGCACACTCTCACACACACTCCGTACAGAGTACAGGTACAATGTCACCGGACCGTACACAGAGAGAGCAATTGAACACATGTGATACCAATATAGATGTTACTTTTTACCGATGAGATGACACATTATTATTTTTACCCGCCTACGGCGAAGCCAAAGGAAGGGTAATGATTTTGGCAGTCAATGTATGTATGTATGTTTGTTCCCTCGTAGCGTCTTTGATAAAATCAAACTCTCCAGTAGTACATTAATTTTTATTTGCACTTCTTAAATTCACTCACTACACTTATTTTAAACACTTTTATAGTAAATTACAATTCAGTACAATTGTTCTAGATATACATCTAGTCCTTACTGCTGTTCTAAGAAGAATGCTTCTTCCAAGATGAAGATCAATGATTTATAGATCATAGATCGGAAACACGATAGTTTAATAATTTAGAATACGCGTTTCCGGCCTATGACAGACCGGAAACACGCCCTCTAAGACAATTCTCAGATATTTTATAAATTGGCATTCATCTTAGTCGAGTAGTTTAGAATCAATACATTGAACAATAAAATTAAAATGTAAATGTCAAATAGATTTGAGTTTCTAAATATAATTCATTAAAATAAATATTAAATAGTAAAATCACAACTTATTGTAATTATGTTATTTAAAATTGCATAAAATAATTTAAAGTATTTCAAAATCACACACGTCGTATGGTGTATCGTCAGAGTATGTACGTATGTATGTATGTCATTATGTATGTATCGTCGTCTGATTTTATTGCGGTGTCAATAGATGTGTAATGCCGCGTAAGTGATGCCGCGGGTAACATAAGATAATATATATTTTTTTCAATTTTTTTTTATTTCGAAAATTGATCTTCAGATTCTAACATCTAAAGAAATTTAACCGAGATATATACATATATTTTAAATCATTGTCGTGTGGTTGCACAAATATGTACAAATAAATAAAATTTAACCACATAATTTAACAGTTTTGAAATTAAAAAATAATAGTAGAAATAATGATAATGAAATGTCCAATACTAAATAACAGAAATTAAAGCTAAAATACGTCATAAAATGTTCAAAATCACAAAAAATAATTATAATAAATTCATCTTTTCATCTATAAATATAAATCCAATAAAATCTTAAAACTAAACTATTTTTACCTATAATTCTATTAAATATTTGAATTGCCATGCAGAAAATACTTTTTTGCATTAATTCGGTATTTACTTTTATGCTTCTCAGTCTACGCACATTACTTGGCCATCTTTTTGTTTACGTTTCCATTAAATTGGATCTGAACAGAGTTTACAAGCGAGACAACTTGCTCCGAGTAACTGTTGTCAATGCAGCAGTGTAAGCTTAATTATGCGCCGGGCAGATTTCAAAACTAAAGATAGGCTATGACGTACATTTGACAGAACAAATCTTCACTAATACAAGAAAAATTCACGCCGTCTTGGTTTTTTTTTACATCCACCTAACTTTATCAGGGCTTGTTTTTGCTTATATTTTTGCTCTTTTAATCTTTTTTCTTTTTTTTATAATGCACTTATAACTACTAATTACAATTTTTTAGATTCTTCTTGATTCATTTCATACAATTTTTTGTTCTCGTCCTTATATCTAATACATTATTTGTATATTTCAAACAACAGTAGTTTGTCATCAATATATATGAAGTACTCTTAGTACATGTCAGTTTTACTACTTATAATATCATAATATACTTGAGAACATCAGTGATGTTCAGTAAAAATACAAATTTTTAAAATACGAGAATATGAAGAGCAATATAAATTAATAAATCCAATTTAATACATAATTCAATAAAATTCAATAAAAATAGTAAAATACAATTCAATAAATAAGAAAAACTCAATATTTCAAAGCTAAATAAAAACGATAAAAACTACGGCACAAACATTCATTCTAACCCTAATATCACAGTTCCATATAAAGCCTATTCCTAGTATCACACCAATATATCACAATTTTTCTTATTTACACAGTCAACAATCTTTTTACAGAAAGAGAGAAAAACTTCTTTCCCCCCAGGATGGAAGGTAGGTTCCCACCCGTGACGTGGCTGTTAACCACGTCTGCATATGAGTCCTCATCCTACCTATCTGGGGGTTAAGCCCCCATCCTACTCTGGCAGCTTTCGCAAGCTGCTTATAGCGTGCTATAGCCTTCTTACATACTACAGTGACGTGGGCATTAAATTTCGAAGGCCTCCTCTATGTCCAGCGATACCACAACAGAAAATTTCTTCTCCTCCCTCTTCTTTCTGATGTGGTTCACCAACCTATAGAGGGCGTCTTCGGTGCTCCTTTGGGGCATGAAGCCATACTGGTTGGGGCTTATTTTGGGCAGCAGGTAGAACCTAAGTCGGGCGACCAGCATCTTCTCGAAGATCTTGCCGAGAACAGGAAGGAGGCCAATCGGTCGATAGGCTTTTGGTACCCGGTATTATTCCCTGCCCGGCTTTCTCAGCACCACCACTGTCGCCTGCTTTCACCTTTCGGGAAAGCAGCCGACAGTAAGGCACTTATTCAGCAGGGCAAGGAACCATTCCGGGTTACAATCAGCGTGCTGGCAGATGTCGGACGTGAGACCATCCGCCCCGGGGGCCTTTTTGGGGTTGAAGGACCTTACGGCTCTCTTAGACTCCTCCATGATGAAAGGAGGGTCGTCCGGGCCCGTCGGCGGTTCGGAGTCCAAGGACTCCGCACGCCGGCGCGTCCGTCGATGTTCCTCACTTTCGTCACTTTTCAGATCCGTGGGGTAGAAGGTCTCCTCCGCCAACAATTCTGAGGAGCTTCGGGCGTCGAGGGTCTCACCGCCCCCTGTCAGGGGCAGATCCTCCTCCCTCCTTCCAACTCTGCTCAGCACTCTGTAGATGCCCTCCCAGACCCCCTCCCTATCCTGCTTTCGGCAAAACTCCTTCCAGCTTGCTACTTGAGCCTCTTTCACTGCCTTTTCATACTTCTCTTTCGCTTCCAGGTATAGACCAACTACGCGGTTTCTGCGATCTGGCGCTGCGTTCCGGATCCTGCGTATCCTCGTGGCGACCTCCTTCTTCATCTGCGCGAGCTCATCGTTCCACCACGACAAGGTGAATCTCTGTGTGTGTTTTTTGGTTGGCATAGTGTCTCTGCATGTCTGTGTTATGACTTCCGTGTATCTGTCTATTGCTTCCTCTATTTGTCGTGTGCTGTGTATTGAGTCCATCGCTTGTTGAGTCAATTGTCTGTCTGACATCAGCTGGGTCAGTTTCTCACGAAACTGAGTCCAGTTTGCCTTTTGTGTGTTAAAGATGCGTGTGGTACGTATTATGTTCGTGCCTGTGGATTTCGCCATCTTGGTTTACACCATACTTCAAATGTCAGCTATCTTGATTTCTCCATACTTCAAATGTCAAAATGGCCCCAAAGTCTCCAAAAGAGGGGCCATTAAAGTGGAGACAGTTTTCACCTCAAAATGCCGCGTCTATAACATTTACGTCTATGGGGCCGGGAGCGTGTGCAACCGCAGTGAGCAGCTTACATATAGAATAAGATGTAATGTAATTACTAATTATAGGTACAGTCTACAGAGCTGTGCGAGCCGATCAGTTGGCCGACATCGTCAGCGCCGGCGGCGACGCGTGACCACATGCGCGGCTTCATCGCGCCCGCCGGCGACACACACACGACATGCGATCTACACGCCACGACACGACCCTCCCGAGACGATGCGGGCCGGGGTGTTGCGTGTCCGTTGACGCCCGCCAACCTCCCAACAGCAAAGAAATAGCATGTAGAAAACAGGCGTGAGAAAATACCGAACGGTTATGGGATACCTCAGATGGACGATACCGAAACAATGGGCGCGGTATGGGACAAATTAATCTGGAAGTTACGGGCGACTTACATTGTAAACGGATCGCACGCATATCTACGGAGCATGCCGTATGCGCCCGCGCAGTATCCGCGGAATGGCGCAATGGCGGAGAGCGGTTCCGCATAGTGCGTGCCGGCTGCCAGCACGGATTGCGGCAACACAACTACCACTTATGGTATGCGTCCACGTGGCCGCATCGGATGCTTTACAACCAATTTGAATATTCTTTGTTTATGATTGAAGTCATCCAAGTGTGAAGCCCATTAGCCCACACAGGCCCGCTCGCAAGTTGCAGCGCGCAATAACCTATGTAACCGTTAAACAGTATACTCTGTTCAAACGTAAACAAAAATATGTTATTCGGTCAAATGAATGCGTCATCGTATTTGTATATTACTTTGTAAATACGTGACATTAAATTGGTAGCATTATACAATTATTGTTATCTTTGTTTACGTTTAGATTAAATTGGATCTGAACATAGTACAGTCAACAGTGGAACTGGGAACAGCTAATGAGTGTCGCAATACCGGGTTGTCGGTGCGGAGTTCTCACGCGAGTGCGACGCGGGCCAGGGACAGAACAGCTCCTGACCGCTGACCCCTCACCCCGGGGGCCCGGCACCGGCCGCGGCAGTGCTCGCTACACCACCGTGTAATGAGACAGATACATTACGCCTTACGTCGTTCATTAACGGAACAGAAAATTACTTCAGTTTTAAAAATAATATGAAGTTTCCTTCCTTGTTCTGTTTAATTAAACTGAGTATTCCCAGTGCAGCTTAGGTGCTGGAGGCGGGATTGAGACGAGCTCAGCGGTAATGTAATGGCAGCAGTCTGAGTTATCGCTTGTGGTGCGCGTGTGGACTGTGGTGCACGCGGCGTGTGAGCACATCAGCACATCAGCACAATGCCCATATGTCATTGTTTCATGTTTATTCCTAGACGGCGCGAAACCAACCTATAAAATGTAATGAAAAGTCTCGCGTGGAGCGACTGAAATAACTTACGGAAAGATGCTATTTGTATTACCGACTAGATAATTAGGGTCGTGGTAAATAAAGACGAGTAGTAATATAGAAACTACAAACACATGTTTGTAGTTTCTATATTCTATATTCACTGCGGCTGGCGTGTCTCCGCTGCAGGCCGCAGTACAGCGCAGCATCGCGCTCCGTGGTCCGTGAGGACCTAAATCACATGCGCGTGAAACGTTTATACACCTGCCTAGACTCACACCACTCCAGGATTTGCGATAATGTAACCAATTTCATTAAGATAGGGTCGGTATTGGGCCGGCAGGGCGGACCAAGATGGAGGCAGTGACAAGCAATTGATGGGAGGTGTTAGGCGGCTGTGCGCGGTAAATTCGCGCTGCCGGAACACTCGTGCTGGTAGCGGAGATTTACGCGCCCTCGCCCGCTGTATATATCGGCCGGCAGTCGGAGGCGCGATTTAGTTTAATGGTGATAAATGGGCCGCGTGCTTTCTGTGAACGGGCGGAGAAGAGCAGCGCGGGCGCAGCGGAGATCGATGGCGGACGTGCGCCGCGCGACCAGCGCGCACTGCGCTGGCGCGTCCTCCATCACATCGCTGTATAGACTAGACTTCAGTAAACATAGCCATCAGATATAATCGTTTAATACACAGAATATGTACTAGAGCAGTTTGCATCATCCGACCGCAAGCGCCGACGTGATCGCGGACTAACTGAACCGTTTTATTGGGGCTGCGGTCGTTAGCGACGGTTTAATGTTATTCTGACCGCATCTTTAACTTCAACTGTGTTATTATTTACAAAAAATGCAGATTAGCGCAGCCGCTGCGGTCGCGGGTTCCCAGCCGCTTGTGCCCGGTCTCCAGTCTCCACAGAGAGCAGTAACATTAAATTTTTGTTTAGTTATGGTCGTGTTACATATTGCGGCCGTAATGAAATGCCATTTACTCCTCACACGCACGCCGCACGCCGCACGCCGCACGACGTAAATTGCCACAAGTTACAACTACAGTCTCCAGCATGTCGCCTGAGCATGTCGCGGTGACGCTCATATTATAATACCGATGCCACATGTTATTATGAGCTCCGTTTGTTATTTGCAATAAAGTATTCAATATTTTATTTCTCTTTCATAAAATCATTTATTACGCAACATGAACTCTCAGCTATTAGCTACGATTTATGAATGCACGAAGATAAAGTTACAAACGTGACTCGACTAACGGTTATTTACCGCCGTTGCGCACGCGCAGGCTGCAGCTCCAGCGGTGCCGTCGGATTTTGTATGGATTTCACCGCCGCCGCCTTGGTAAAAAAATTTACATCCCAATCCTAGTGCAGCGGCGCTGACGACGCGGGAGGCGGGAGCTACAGCGCATCTGTAAGCGTGCTGAGGGCCGAAAAAAAAACCATTTTCCTATTAGCTTAAACGCCGATTTTGGCGGTGCGGTGCCGCAAAGCGCTTATGTGTTTCCGCCCTTAGTTCTATATGTCTACTGTCTTCTAGACATAAACATCGCAGTCCATGTTCTGTTCCGCAATGAAGTTGGAGCTAGCTTGGAGTATTTAGCTTAATGGCCTGTGTAAGTGGTCATGTCGGGGCACTGGGGGCAGTTTGCGACAGGGGTGCCCTGGTATGTGACCGGCCGACAGATCTCACATACGATACTGGCCTCGGTCAGTTCTAGGAACCACGACGTTAGCTTATAATATCTAATAATGGCTGTTTTAATTTCGTTTGAACAGTTTCGGGTGTAATGTCATTACGTGCTACTAAGCCGCGACTGACACGATACAGATCTCGCCAGGCCATGACGAGCCCTGTCACAACAAATGTTAGCGCAGTCACACGCACCGCCGCACGCACACACGCGTGCACACAGTATATCAGTGGGGGTAGTTAGCCTTCCTTATCTTGGAGACTAGATCATGTCGAAACAATGGCAAGGCTTAACCGCAGCAGCGGCAGCACACGGCAAATCAGTCCTTCTGACGGACGCCCCGGCCTCCGTCCAGACAAAAATATGTGATGCGTCACGAAATGAAGTTCATAAAATATTAAAAACATTAATATCTTTTAACGACTTAGATACAAACGATAGAAATTATTATACTATAAAGCAAAGATTAAATAAATATAAACTCATTAAACTTTATGTGACCATAAATTATAAGCTCTGAATATTTGAATCTCGTCACTTATCGCGGACGATGCGACTCGTACGGCTCATACGGGCGATACGAGTACGGCTCATGCCGCATACGGCGACATTCCCAAATCCCAATGAATATAACTTATCATTCGAATTTGCCAGCGGTCGGGCGCGGCGTATTGCTGTGAAATCGGTGTCGCTTTCGTTCATTATCAGTTATTGCTGAAGTTGTGTGGTCATATAATTGCATGACATTAGAGTGAGAAAATAATAACGCGGTACACGGTGACAGAGGTAAAAAAGTGTGTGTCAGCTCCGACGAACGACTGGAGTTTACTCTAAAAAGTAAAACACGTCCCTCAGAAGGAACAAAAACTTTAGCGATCGATTTGAGTTCAAAAATTCGCGCTATGTGAAAAAAGTGACAGGTGCGCAGAATAGGTTGCGCACGAAAACGTAACGAGGTCATTCGTTCAGTAGATTTTACTCCTCATATTTTTTTCATACCGGGGGCCTTATATGAAAATCGATTCTTAAGCAGTAAACTCCAAAAAAAAAATTTAAAAAATTAAAACTGTGCAGTTTAAAATACACAATGGATAATTGCAAGCACACAAGACCTCTTCCGACGATAGAAGTTTAACCAATAGTTGCATATTGACGTTGATTCTCTGTTCCTCCTTGCCAGGCACGACGCGGCTCTACCCCGTCCGCGTCGACGACCGGATGTTTGACGGTATTATTACAACTATCGGGTGTCGCCCACAGCCGAGCCCACAGCCGAGCCGATGCGCGCAGGAGGCGTGGTCGTAGTAATCAATTTGATTATAATAACAGTGAAATGGTGGCGGACAGAGGACGGCGGTTCCCACGCGCGGGCAGCGGGCACGCGCTGCGTCATGCGCGCTAATGGGGCACCGGGAGCGCCGGGAGCCCACGCGTGGTGCCGCAGGGACGTGTCCCTCCCCCCGCTGTCGCCGTGACGGGCCCATTGTGACCGACAAATTGCTGCACACCTAGTAGCCCGCCGTAAAGCTCTTTATAATTGGAGGTTTTCGACTCCTCTTTTTTAAGACCGCCTCGAAACTCAGTTTTAATTGAACGATTTCGAAAGCCACAGTCATCGTGGTCGCGCATGAATTAATAAATGAAATCGAATTATAAGAGGTTCTATTATCTACGCCTCGGTACGGGTATCTCCGGCTTACTGTCGACTGTACCTACAACAACAGCAGCTACTCTGCGAGCGGCGTGGGTACTGGCGGTACTGGCGGTACTGGCGGTACTGGCGGTACTGGCGGTACTGCCACTGGGTATAAGTTTTTGGAGTATAAAAACCCGTCCCATACCCATTTACATGGGGGAGCTGTGTTTCGGCAGCGGCGGCGGCCGGCTTGACCGGTAGTTCTCTGGTGTAGCGACAGTCAGTAATCATGTTTTTCCGGAATGTCAACAAAATTAAAGTACTGATCAGTGGTTGCGCGCATGAGCAATATTAGCACCAAAAAATGAAGTAGTTAATAGAATCAACACCGATATTTTAAAAGAGGTGCAAGGAGAAATGAAGGAACATTCGTATGGATAAAATCATGGATACGGAACTAATGATACTTCCTATCCTGTGGAGTTTTTAAATTCACTTGAACTGTCGGGTGTACCGTCGTATAAAAATCAATTGAAACTAAATGTACCAGTAATGCTTATGTGAAATCTAGATGCTCCTCGGCTTTGTAATGGAACAAGGCTTCGGATAACAAAATTGGGGTAGAATATATTTGGTGCTACTATTTTAACAGGCGTCGAAGGGAGAAAGTGTTATAATACCTCGGATTCCAATTATTCCCACTGACCTTCCATTCCAATTCAAAAGGGTTCAGTTTCCCGTCAGGCTTAGCTTTGCTGTTACTATAAACAGAGCACAAGGACAGACATTACAGGTAGCGGGAGTGCATTTAGAAAAGCCGTGCTTCTCTCACGGTCAACTATATATGTAGGCTGTTCGCGTATGTCTAATGCCTGGAATTTACATATATTTGCACCCGACGGAAAAATTTATAATATAGTCTACAAAAATATCCTAGATTAATACTCTGCATTTATATCTTTTTAAATTGTTAAAATTCAAAATTATTTATTTGTGTTACAGAGAAATATACTTTAATATTTCTTGTTGTATTTCGATAAAGTATATATTAAATTTTTGAACCTTCATTGTAAGTAGTAATTTTGAAAAAATGATAATCCCAGTCAAGCAATAAAATATAGTTATCGTATTGATTCATTTCTATTGTAATGATCTCTGATACTTATTTAATAACTTCAATGCGAGCGAAGCCGCGGGTAAAAGCTAGTATAATATAATGCTACCAATTTAAACATCAGCTATTTACTATGTTACGATTTACGGTCGGATTTAATATTTTTGTTCACATTTGGATTAAATTGTATCTGAGAAGAGTACAAGGTGGCACAAGTGCTCAATTTCAGCCGGTGAGAGTTGTCAGTCGGTATTAACTATAAACTTTCAAACAAACTGAAGTCTTTATTTAATTATTTTTAAACAAAAAATGAAAACCGACTTCCAAAGTAAAAATGCACAAAAAAGTATGAAATAAAATTTATGTTCTAAATAATTCCCTTTTAAATTCGGCTAAAATTTTAACAATTTCTTTACTAAATCTTCTTAATTTTGAAGATTTTTGATTTACATAAAAAAACAATTTTGAAAATCGGTCCACAGACGGCGGAGTAATCGTTGAACATATAAAAATATATATACAGCCGAACATATATCCGCCTCCTTTTTTTGGAAGTCGGTTAAAAATGGTTATAATGCTTGCTTTGTTCTCGATGTGGCTTATGAAATTGACTTAAATAACAGCATTGTAGACCGTAGCCAGGGTACACGAACGTAATTAGACGAACAATCGTGACTATCACAAACGGATCACTAGGTACATACTCGTAGTACATACGGGCAGGCGGAGTGCTCCGGGTCAGAGATAATGAGCGCGCGTGTTGTGTGTTATTACCGGCGCCCGGCAAGCTTGCTAGTGCTGGGGCCGCAGGTAGCTTCCACTTGGGCCCGGCCCTTAGTCAACACACGATACTGTTGCTACTTAGTGCTGTGAGCTGAAGCTAGGGGCAAGCTACCAGCAATGCAGCATGCGCGTTACGCCAACGCTATTCTAAGATAAAGAGGGTTGCTTCGAAAAGTTTGATGAATTTGGCTTACTCGTTACAATAAGTTGTGCGGAACAAAGGTGCAAAGTGGAAAGCCCAAAAATATGGTAGCGTGACGGGCAGCGGGGCTAATTGCGGGCTGCGCGCGCTACCTGCCAATTACCGGCGCCGGAGCTCGCGTGCAGTCGCGGTGCTGCGGCCCGCTGCTGCGGCTGCAGACAGCGGCATAACTGCGCAGTCTCACCGCCAACAGACCAGTAAGGATGAGCAGATAGTGCCACATAGCGGTGAACTAATGTGTCGAAATGCGAATAATGGATATTTAAATACTGCGCTATTTCTTTAGTCTCTAGCAATATAACGAGATGCTCGCCCGGTTCTCGGCGCTTAGTCCTCATTAGTCGCAGTCGGAGCAGTGATATACTGTGGCAGGTATATCGCGCGGAGTCCGGAGGCCCCGGACGCGGACATCGCACGCGGACACGACACGTCATTAGCGCCTTGTGGAGCAGGACTCAGGAGTCGAAGCGACGACTCTTCTGCGCCAACTCCATTAACCTGTTGGTCGACTGTACCTACTTGAACTGGCAAACTATCCTCTGCGCGAATAGAATCTCTCTAGTTTCAAATGGTCATTAATTATGTATGTCTACTTAGTATGACCATAAATACTGTTACAATTAAAAATAAACAAAATATTACATTTGAATTTGGAATCTGTCATTTTTATATGATTGTTCATTGGATTTTCTCATTTTGGCACCAAAACATTGTGCAATATTTTGCGATATTAAAATGGAGTGGGGTGATAAAGAGAACCAAATCGCTGTGATTGCATTACACAAAGTACGTACCTATGGAGCCAAATGCAATTTTTAAAACTCTCCATACGCTTGGCATTAGTAAAATGTTTGTGTACCGGGCTATTAATAGGTACAAGACTGGCCGTCGTCTAGTCCCAGACGAGTTTTAGAGAGTACGGCTTGCTCTAAACGCTATGATAATTTGGAGTCCCTAAAACAATCCGTACGATTGGCAGTGAAGAATTTTCCCATGGAAAGAGTGCGTGCTTCTATTGATAACCGGCCTCAACGTTTAAAGGACTGTATTGCAGCCAATGGAGACCACTTCGCATAAG
Source organism: Phengaris alcon alcon (assembly GCA_037179445.1). Taxonomy (NCBI): domain Eukaryota; kingdom Metazoa; phylum Arthropoda; class Insecta; order Lepidoptera; family Lycaenidae; genus Phengaris; species Phengaris alcon. The sequence continues at coordinate 335,509 of JAYRCH010000140.1, forward strand.
CTTTTTATATTTTAAATTGTTTTATATTTATGTATTAAACTAACACACTGTAAAAGTAATAAATGTTATTTGCAATAGAAAAATTTATTTTTCTTTGTTTCAGTATTTATGGCAAGACTAGGTATACTCTATGGTATTTATGTAGGAACACAATTAACTGAGGTGTGAAAATATCCATGTTGTCTGCGGGCGCGGGGCGTGGGGCGCGGGGCGCGGGGCGCGGGGCGTGGGGCGCGCGGCGAGTGACACGCGGACATCGATCGCCGACTAGCTAGTCCAGTTATATAATAAATATTATCATTTCCCAGCAGCACAGCCGCCGCAAAAACCGGCGCGGGCGGAGCGGCGGTTCTCACCACGCGCAGGATGACGGCGCATTGCGCTATGTGCAACGCATTATATTTTATAAATCAATCGATATTAAAAACAATTGTACAGTTTTCTCTCGCACCGGATGTCGGTATCTACTGGACGGTTGGACCACATCTCTCGCGGAGTAACGTAGTATATATATATATATATATATATATATAAATAATCTGATTAGGTATTCTCTAGCTAGAAATTTGGGCCCCGCGTGTGTGTCATACACCTGTTTTTGAGCCGACTACGGCGAAGCCAAACGGAAGGGTGATGATTTTGACAGTCTATGTATATACGAGTATATATATCAACCTGAATGTTAGAACGTTATAACCTATGAACGGCTAAACCGATTTGTCTGAAAATTGGTGGGGAGATAGCTTAGAACCAGGAGACGGACATAGGATACTTAAGCGCCCCGCCGAGTCTGTCTGCATGTTCGCGATAATCTCGAAAACTACTGGTGGTGGTGGGATTGTTTCTCTTTTAATGGTCTACAAAAAAGTCCGCAATAGGTTACTATTACCATTCTAAGTAAAAAAAAAATGATCAGAAATAATGTGGTATTTTCAGAAGCTATTTAGACGGATACAATTTAATTATCCTTATCTAGGAGATTATATCTAGGAGATATCTGAAAATTAAAAATTATGTATGAAAATTAACTATAAAGTATGTATTTTTACTGTGTGCTATTACTACATTGCAGGTTTATTTGCTAAAGGAGTTTTTTGCCACGAACACTCTCCCACGCGGGCGAAGCTGCGGGCAAAAGCATATATCTAATATCGCCCATGACACTCACAAATAATGTACCTTTCTATTGGTAAAAGTGTTTTCACAATCAGTTCAGTGGATCCAGGACAACCTCACAAACTCTTTGTGATATTATCCTACTACTATTTTAAATGTGAGTTTGAGGATGGGCAGTTTGTTACTATTTTAGATAAGAACTACACAATGGATTTTGATGAAATTTCGTACGGTAGTAGATTAAGCTCTGGATTAACACATAGGCTACTTTTTTCGCGAAAAAGTACAGTGTTCCCGTGGGACTCTGTATTAACACGGGCGTAGCCGCGGGCAGAATCTAGTATAGAATAATATAGTATATAATATATATAGTAGACATCAGTGGCGACGGCTGGTTCTCCTTCATACGGAAGCCCTAGCCTGTATAAATAGGTAGGAATTCGGATGAGGGTCTTCAAAAGGTGAGTGGTAAGGGAAGTCAATAGGAATGGTGATAAAGGAACCTGAAAAAAAAATTCTAAAATCACACCCCTGGTAGAGATTGGAATCTGAACGGAGTACGGAGTACAGCAGCTGAGGCGCAGGGCACCGGGCAGCCTATTGGTGATGTATATGCGCATTGGCTTATGGCGGCCGCGTCATATTAATAAAACATCCCCGGTCGATCCCGGCGGAGATGCATCTGCTTTGTGCCGCGAGGACATCTGTATGAATTATGTATCGTATGATGTCGCAGCTCGCATCTGCTGCAAACATTGTATTCAAATATGCGCCCGCGCCGATAGCGCTCATTAACTGGTAACGAGCCGATGCCGGCTGATGCGGTATCTAGCGGCCGCGGCGGAGTTCTCGTCGTCCCCGAAACAATAGTGCCTAATAACCGTACCGTAATTCACAGTCGGCGCGGACCGTTACAACACTCTTCTGATCCACTTGTGAAGATCAATATTGACGCCCGCGCCGCTCCCACGAGCCGAATGTCGCGTGTGCGCGCCAACTCGCCGGTCGCCGGTCCGCATGCATCACATTACCGCTGCACCGACAGGCTGCGGTCCTGTGACATTGTCGTGGGATAGCCATGTGTCGGCACGAATGGGCCGGCTCGACCGAATAAATACCACGGCCTCCCAGAACACGTCCGGCGTGTGTTTCGCCGAGTGTGTGAGCTTGTCGGAGGCCCAAGGGGGTTGGGGATTTTAAAGACACACTTGTAACTCCTCTGGTGTAACGAGTATCCATACGCGTCGGTAATCGCCTACCTTCAGCGATCTGTCTGCTCGTTTCCTCCTCATTTTCATAAAGAAGACGATGATGGATCGACAGTCAGTCAGCACTGTAAACGCGTCGTTTATTATGTTGTATGTTTGTTTGTGCCTTTGTTTCGCGTAAGTACGCGTCCCCCGCGCGTCGCCCGCGCCGAGCTCACAAAGAGGCGCGATTTGAAGTCACTGACGGACGTTATTTATCTCACACATTGAGGCCCTCGAACTCTTTTCACGAGAGATTACGAGCCGTATAATAGAATAAACACTCGTTGTGTACCGAACGGTAAAACGAAATTATTTACCGCGGTCGTTTTGTGAACGCATGATGGATCTGAGACGGAGAGAATACTAGGTGAAACAAAGCGCATCACAAGTAAAATAAAAGGGGGGTTGTAGGGGGGGTGTAACCGTCACAATGAGACTTCTACGTCCAGGTAAAATGACAAGGTACAGGTTAACAGAAGTTTATTTGTAACCTATGGCGTTCAGCACACTGCGCGTTGTATCGCCCCGTTACATTTATCTCGTATTGACTATCGAGCACGCCGCGCGGTACCTTGCATATAAAATTGCTCACATCCGCTGGATTGCAGAGTTAAAAGAATGAAAAGCAATTGGAAAGCAAGGTCTGCGGCCGTCGTGACCGCCGCAGCCTCGGACCGCAGTCCCGCCTAATTGATCGCTCGCTCCGGTGCTGCTCGCTGCTCGCCCATCGAAAACCCATTACTGGTGCTTTGCATAATACATCAGCTGCGTTATCTGATCCAGCAGATACCATCGCTCTCACATACGCCGAGCCCGCGCCGCTCGCTCTAGGAATGATATTATACGATTGCATAGTTGTCCTTTGTATGCATAAAAAAAAGTAAAGCTAATCACTAATCAGGAATGTACGACCGACAGAAGTCCTGTAGTTCTGTCATCTGTGTTACCGCTAGTTTACACAACTCACATGAGGTTCCCAGTAAAACGAGTCGACATCGGCGACAGGCGCAGGTCGGTGGTGTTGTAAACACGCGGCCACCACGCTGGCCCACTTAGCCGTTATCTCGGCATCAGCTTGAGAGTCGTCGACGCTTTTAAGATGCTATCTCCGGCTTAGCAGTACTTGTTAATTAGCGGTCGAACGACTCGGCTGGTCGCCGGGGTCGTACGACGGGGCCGGGCGCCATCATTCGCGCCGAACCAGGTACCAGCTCGCTCCAGTCACCCGGGTCAGTGCTATCAAAAGCTGTGCTTTGCTTTGATGTGCTTTAAAAAGTCGCAGAAAGATATTAGACTTAATTTTCCTACATAAAATAATCAACTTCAACATAGATTGCCCTGAACTGTTACACATGCTACAAATTAATGCCCCTTCGAAACTACCAAGGAAAAATGCTTTTAAGTTATTTAATATACCGGCGTCAAACACCAACCTCGGACTTTTTGCTATATTGCCAAGGATCTGCAAGGTCTACAACAGTATTTCTAAAAGTAATGAATTTGACATTGGTCTTAATTTAACTTGCTACAAAAAGCACATCAATAGCCTTTTGACAATTTAAGTTCTACAAGTGGCTATGAAATATGAAATCTACAGTTAAAAAGTATATATACATTTGTTTCTTTTTTTTTAATTTAAAACTAAGCAATTTGAAAGTATTAAATATGTTATCTTTACCTGTCTACAATGTTTCTTATTACTGTTTTTGTTTGTTGTTGAATAATGTTAGGAATAAGAATGTGTTTTTGTAACATTTTGTTTGTTACTGGTTACAATTATTACTATTGGTGCATGCTCTGTTTGTCTGTAAAAGATTGTAACACTCAATTCTATACTTGATTAAGTATAGAATAGATACTAAGCACATAAGATACTCGATTGAGTATCTTATGTGCTTAGTAATAGTTTTTACTAAGCACATAAGATACTTAGCAATTGTTGGCAAACCCTATAAATAAATAAATAAGTAAAAATCACTAGTCCCATAATAATATGCCTTCTTCGGTATCTGCGTAATTAACAAAGCGAGCAATGCCAAGGCAATGCTTAGCTTAAAAAACCTCCAGTTTTAACAACATTTTCAATATTATACTGAAGAGACGATGGAAAATTAAACTTCCAAAGTAAAAATGCACAAAAAAGTATGAAATCAATCTTATTTTCTAAATAATTCCCCTTTTAAATTCGGATATAATTTTTACTATTATATTTACTACTCAATCTTCATAACTTTGAAGTCGGTACCTGCCCAAACAATATCCTGATAAAACAATATTTTATATAAATCACATTTAAGTTGGCTGGTACCGAGTTCAAAATTATGAATATTGAAAATAAGATTTAATTCATACTTTTTTGTGCATTTTTACTTTGGAAGTTGGTTTAATTTTTTCTTTGAAAATAATATATTTTCCCTTTTTAGTAATATTTATTATATATTTAATAACACATTTGAAGAAAGTTTAAACGAAGCGTTCGACTGTATAATTGAATACACGCCAAGTTTCCATTAGGTATTGTATATAAGATGATGATGATGATTACTGTAAGTTGCGTCATAATGACATATGCTTGCAGTTCTTTAAACAACTTCGAAATTTCCAACCGCGTATCTTTAAAGACTGAGGAGTTCTGTTCAGTGCTTTTGGTAAAATTTTACTTTTTGGTACTATATGCTTGTGTTCATATAAATTTCGAGGAGATCCTTCGATTCTTCATGGATCCCATCACCACCTTGGTATCAAAAGGGATTATACCCTATAAAAAAACAAAGAATTTTGAAAATAGGTCCACAGACAGCAAAGTAATCGTTGAACATACAAAAAAAAATATATATATATACAGCCGAACGTATAACTTTTTGGAAGTCGGTTAAAAAATCATTCCCACTTCACATGTATGGGGGGGGGGGGGTCCCCCTAAAATACAAAATAAAATAATTTCATGATGCCTAGAATAGAGTCAATGATATAATAATATAATGATCATACATGCAATTTATAATCTATACATATAATAAAATCGTAGCTGGTCGCTGTCTGTACATGGAAGATATGTAAGAAAAACTTTTACAGGGGACTTTATGAACGACATAGAACCAAAACAATGATTTTTAGAATGTTTGTAATTTTGTCTGTTTATCTGTACGTTTGTACGCGCTAATCTCAGAATGTACTGAACGGATTTTGATGAAATTTGGTATGTAAACTACTACAGTTTAGACTCCGGATTAACACATTTTATTCTATTTTTAATTTGGAAAAAATGTACGGTTCCCGGAATATTCATTTTTGCGCGTACGAAGTCAACGGCTTAACGGATTTGAATTCGGATGTCACTAATGCGTTTGTTGCATAATATTAACTGTAATATAAAATATAAACTTCAATGTCATATTGACAGATGTCACAGGTACAGCCTATCTAGTTAGTTTATTGCAATTAGCCAAAAGGCTATAGATAGTGTAGACGTATTTGTGTTAGACATATCTCATATGTAATACGCATCCGTGTTAAGCACCAATAAAGGAGAATATGAGAATTGCTGCTGTATTATAATCATCACCACTCAAGCGCAAGAAGGATAGGTATGTAAAAACCAAGACGTCGTAGCTCTCTACACGTTTTGGTTACTCCTCTCCACTTAAAATTTAATTAACCGATTTCAAAAAAAGGAGGCGGTTATACATTCGGCTGTTTATAATTATTTTTTTGTATTTTAAACGATTACTCCGCCGCATGTGAACCTATTTTCAAAAATCTTTTTTTTGCTGTAAAGGGTACGTAACGGTATAATCTCCAATTGGTTTTTTGACACCAAAGTGGTGACCTGATGATGGGATCCATAAGGAATCGAGGAAGCTCCTCTAAATTTATATGGAAACATATAGTGATTTTGACTTTTTCTGATGTAGTTCAGGCATATGCTTACAAAAATAAATATTTTGCACCAAGGTATACCTGGGTCCTAAAGTACTGAACGGCACTCCCGAGTCGTTATAGATATATGTTTGGGGATTTCGGCGTTGTTTAAAGAACTGAAAGCATATGCCACTATGTCAATTAAAGTAATCATCATCAATCATCGCCTTCATCACACCATACACCATCACATTATGATGATAATATGTACTTCTCATAGTCTTTTTTTACACCGACACGGATATCTTTGAACATGACTCTGCCGTTTGTCGAAGCATTTCAAAATTATTTTGTTGTTGTAAAGAATATAATTCGAAATTGTTCACCAAGGTGGAGGCCTGATGATGGCATCCTTGAGAAATCGAGATTACTCCACAAAATTATAACGACATTTATAGTGATTTCGACTCTTATAGTTAGTAAAATTTTTGTGCCAAGGTGTACCCTAGATCCAAAAGCTCTGAACAGAACTCCTCAGTCTTTAAAGGTACACGTTTAGAAATTTCGGCATTGTTTAAGGAACTGCAAGCATATGCCACTTACAGTAATCATCATCATCACCATCACCATCACCATCACCATCACCACCACCACCACCATCTTCTTACGATACATATTATTATGGTGACATTGGTATCCTCGTAGTTTAGTACACCGATATCTATGTATTTGAAATTTAGCTATAGCCAAAATTATATTATATTTAATTATAGATATTTATTCATGAAAATAATGATTTAATAATATAGTGTGTAATCATTATAATCACTGGTTATTGTTTTTTTGGTATCACAGATCGGTAATGCTTATTTGGGGAAATACCACGACCTCTCAGAAAACCGGCATAAAATAGCTTGAGTTTGTTTTTCCGAGAGAGTGAGAATACCGGAGGCTATTTTTGTATTAATAACTTTCTTAAAATGTGTTAATAAAAATAAATGTAACTAAAAAAGGAAAAATAATTATTTTTAAACAAAAAATGAAAACCGACTTCCAAAGTAAAAATGCACAAAAAAGTATGAAATAAAACTTATTTTTAACTATTTCTCTACTCAATCTTCACATTTCTGAAGTAGGCATCATCATCACCTACAAAAAAGTTCGCGCTGGCATAGATATGTATATCTTTTAAGGATAGGTCACTATACCCATTCTAAGTTTAAAAGAAACGGATACAAAATTTCCTAGCCCTTATCTACGAGAAATATTAAAATAAAAAAGTGTGAAAATTTATTATACAATATATATTTTTACTCTGTGCTACTACTATAATGCAGGTTTACTCGCTTAAAAGTTTTTTGCCACGAACACTCTCCCACGCGGGCGAAGCTGCGGGCAAAAGCTAGTTATACAAAAAAACCATTTTTATTCAAAATTACCGACATAATCAAGGGAGGAGGATAGACAGACGGGCAGAGCAAAACTATAAGGGATCCTTGTAGTTACTACGGAACTCTAAAAAGTAAACCAATTCATAATGTTCGTGTCATGTTGTGACTGGGATGATAGAACTCGTTTATCGTGTCTCTCCGATTGACGATTCCCCATCGTCTACCCGACCCGAACCGACCCGAACCGACCCGAACCGACCCGAACCGACCCGAACCGACGAGCAACAACAATTCCAATATAAAATATAATTAAACTCGGCTGGAATCTAATCGCCGATGAAAAATTATATCTTTTAGTGGTTATCCAGTTTCATTTGTAAACGTTCGAGATACGATCTCTCGAATGAAAGATCCGCTCGATACGAAGCGTCGAATATGATGTATAAATCAATGAGGCGGATGTGACGGGCCGAGACGAGTGGCCGACGGCCGGTCCGGCCCGATCGTCCGCGCGTCGGACGGCGGCGACGGCGGCGATGGCCGAGCGGCCGCCTGCGCCCCGTGCCCGCCCCGCGCCCGCCCCGCGCCCGTCTCGCGCCACGTCCAAATTATTAATCTTTACATCTCCAATCGGAGATTAATGAATTCCTCGATGTGTTCGGAATAAACCATTTAAATGTTTGTGCATCGGCCCCGGCGTCGAGTGGGTTTTGTGGCGGCGATCACGCTCGAGAGAGATAAAGAGATTTAATTTATTACTTAATATCAGACGTGATCGGTGAGCGACATGACAGCCATTAGAGATTTAGAAAAATCGATGAGGCTGCGAAGGTGGAGGGCGGGGGGGGTTCAGCGGCGAGGGTGTGGCCGGAGCCGGTCGCAGCTATAAATCCGTCTGCTGTCTGATGTATTTCTCCGTCTAGGACGGTTGACGGCGGATTATAATATTCGTGGCTCGTTACGGCGCCGCTAACGATCTGCAGGAACAATCGCACCAGTTGCGGACGCCCGCGGCACGTCTTAACTCCCTCTCCGCTGACTGGCGACCGCTCCGCCATAGGTACCGAACATGCCCCTAATTCTAATCACTTCTATTTACTAATACTGCCTTGCCTATTATTTCTGCAATGCCTCAATGTCGGTCGAGGGGTGATAGTAATATTGCATTCTGTAGCGGAGCATGTTGTGGACGTCCATTACCGTCTCGTTACAGCTTTACAGTTTACTCTAATGTCGCACTCGCAACATTTCTAATGCATTTAACTCGGGACCAGAGGTAGCGCGAGGGTTCGACGGCGAACACGGGTCTTCGGGTAATGAATGGCGGCCATCAGGCGGCGAGCGTGTCGGTGTGTCGGCAGCATCGACGACTCGTCGCGTGTCGCGCTAATGAGCGTGTCGTGTCGCGCCGTGACGTCACGCGACGCAATGCCGCGTCACGAGCGCGGTAAACACCTCGTTAATTATGCGCTGGCCAGCATTACCCGGTGTACCTGCGCGCGATAGCGACCGACCTGCGCACGCAATGGCGCCCGGCCCCGGCCCCCGCGCGGCCCGGCGTGGCCCCGGCCCGGCCCGGCCCGGCCCGGCCCGGCCCGGCCCGGCCGCGGGGCGGTGACAGCTGGGATCAGGTGACCGCGCAGCACGCGCATTCCCCTAGTGATACATCCATTTATTCAAATGCCACCCGTAAAGTGATAAGCTATTAATAGTAATCTAATTAATATGTCCAATATCGGGAATCGAGAAAATTATTAATTCCTACCAAAAATACCGAATACCGATTTTTTTAAATCACTTATACGGTAATACGGTATACTCATTAGTCATTGGGTCCGGCGTTTTAAGAAATCTAAAGCATACACTGACCACATCATGCATTTACACAGCACACAGCACTTTATGCAACGTTTTGTAACAAGTAACAACACAACACACATCACGCTGGGACTATAATATGATCCAGAATCCAGCGGGTCCGAGAAAATTCTAAGCACTGAAAATAGAACTCCGCGCTAATACAAGAGAGCTGAAAATCGAACACACAAGTGTCGAATCAAATGTCAATGTCATTTATGACAGCTGGAAACTCGACACCATTTTCAACTCTATTATACTAGCGCAGAGTTCTATTTTCAGTGCTCTAAATTTTCCCCGGCCTTAGCCCGCTTTAGCCCGCGGCTTCGCCCGCGTGTGTTAGTGTTCTTGGATAAAAAACTTCTTCAGCAAATAACTCTACTCACTGCAATATACTTCTGTATACAATATTGAAAATGTTTTTAGGCTTTCGTACTCAATGGGTTAAAACGGGAGTCGGGGCCCTGTCACCTCGACGCAACGTGCGAGACCGCTTGATATAATATATTTTTCGCGCTCGAATATAAATTTTATAATGTCTTCTATATAAAACCTAACCAAGAGCATGTCACGACATGTATATGGAGGGTTCCGTAACTATCACCAAGTAACCGGTTTTTTTTTTCAAATTACTTCGAAAGTTACGGTCCGATTTCGTTCCAAATAATTTTCCTAAAGAGTTTTTAGCACGATCTATCAATCAGCATGGAAAATTACAAGTTTTCTATCTCCTATAGTTTAGAAATCGTCGACTTTGTAAAAAAGGCATGTATGAAACCTAGCCTTTATTTTTAAAGACCCCATAATCGCTTCGTGAATGAGCCATTATTTCTCGTAAAAAGTAAAAATGGTTATTGTGGGTTATCCCTAAGAGATCGCGGAATGTTTTGTAGACCTTTTTAAGGTGTACAATACTGTAGTACATTATTTTGATGTATCTCGTAGGGTTCAGCCAGCGTTTGCAATGTAAGCGCAAAAAATTTGTATATTTACGACATTAGAAGCCTCTAAAATTGTCAGTGTTTCTGTATTATATTATGCATGTTATTTACATAAACCTTCCTTTTGAATCACGCCAACTATTTAAAAAGCCCTTGTAGTTTTAAAGATCTAAGCATACTTAGGGACATACAGAAAAGGCGACTTTGTTTTATAGTATGTAGTGAAGATGTAAATGATTTAAAAGAGCTATATAATAATATGTTGCTAGTGGATACTGGACTGTTGACGCAGGTAGCTGTCATTAGATTGCTATCCACAATCTGGCGACACTCGTAGCCGTCACAGTTTAGGGGAAACCACTAATGTCCACTAAACCTCTAACTGCCGCACTAATTAGTGTGACCGGCCCCAAATGATATCACACTGATGACTTACGAGAACTTAGATAACAATCGCATTTCAGTCGCTATAGCCAACACTTTACATACAATGAATGTAGATTCAACACAATTGCCGAGAGTGTAGTGAATATTGTAGACTCTACGATGATACAATAAACTCTATAATATCTAAACGTAAACAAAGAGAACAATAATTATAGAACACATAATAAAGGGTCAGTTCACACCGCGAAGATACGCGATGCTACGCGACAATATATGTTTCTTCTTGTGTAATGAATAAAGTTCAATTTTGAATAGGTATCTCAAAGATGCAGCGCCATGTACGTTTCGTTTCGTTGTGAATTCATCCTTATGCTAACAACTTGTGTGTCACTTCTTTACTGTGCAATCAAGAACACTATGGTCTCTCACACATTGATTTTGCCGAATTTAATATTTTTGGTTAAATTAAATACCGTAAGATTAAATTAAAGATTAAATACCGTAAGTCGTAACTGCCACGCCAGAGCGAGTACCGGGCCTGTCATCTCATCATCTTTGTACGTGTTACGGCAGCAGTCATCCGGTATCGGGCTTGCCGACGTGATACTGCCATTGGTTCGGGACTCGGGCGTTATCGGCCGCAAATGAAGCGGGAAATCGCCTGCCCGCGGCGACCAATCAGCGCCCGCCCCGCGCCGCTGCGCACAATGCTGAAACCCGAGCGTCCACCATGCGGCATTCGCTCCACCGAGCTACGCCTTTCTCTGCTGAAACAATGCCGAAGCCCGAAACACGACTCCAGCTCAAAACGAACAAAACTGTTTTAGCGTCCGAGCAGCTGCAGCGCGGACCAACCAGGGGCATTCATCAACCCATCCCCGACCCCCGAATTTCTCCAAAATAAGTATAGCTAATTTTAGTAGAAGTCTAAAAAAAATTGTAGAACAAATCTGGGAATTTGTACAAAGATAGTTGAAGAGCTACAGCCCTCAAAGTGCGGTCCCTCAGTTCTCACACCGCTATTTTCCAGATCTCGAAAAGTATGTGGAAAATTATGGTTTTTTCACTACAGAATTTTAGTAGAACTTTTGTAAAAGTTTTTACAAATTTATAGAATACATAGATAGATAGCATCAGAAATAAAAAATCTATAACCACCGAAGTGTGGTCCCTCAGTGGACACAAAAGGGACATGTTAGTTTCGCGATATATTACTGACTTTTTTAATTATTTTTCAACGTAGAATTTTAGTAAAAACATTGTAGACAAAATGACAAAAAAATCTATCGGCGCAATTTGAAGATATCAACCATTACGTTGGGTCCCGTAATTCACACACTGGTGTATAAGAAAAACTTCATTATGTATTAAAGCGAAGAAGAAAAATATCAGAAAGTCTACTATACTTAAACTTTTGTAGAAGTTTTTTTCTCTTGGATTAGCACATAAAATATTAAATTTCTTGCTTCCTAGCCGAGATTATGTTAATTTTTCGATTCTATGAAAATATGGAGTAGGGCTACCACACAAGAAGCAAAATGAGGACAGTGCCTAACATATTGTGTATGTTATAGGTACCTTATTAAATTTATGTTTAGCTCGCAGTTTCGCAGCTTGTCAAAACTATATTATATCTCTCTTCCTTCTGTGTTTCCTTATTGCACACTGCACAGGTACTAAAAGACTTGTCATCAAATTTATGTCTTTTTTTTGTAAAATACATGAAATTTGAAAACATATTATGAGTTTTGAAGTAGCGTTTCTTAGCGGCCCCCCTCTAATTATAACCTCTTCTCGGCCAAATTTCATAAGCCAGTTTTCGAGATATGTGAAAACTCACCCCGAGTTATAATTATGTATCTTGATTATGAAACAGCACTTGGTTTTATTTCTATATTAAAATAAAATGTTTGATCAATACATAAATTAGATACGATTAAAAGGCTTTTAAAATGTTTAGATTATAAAATTTTGGATTATACGCTTTACGGTTAGCAGGTGAAGATAAGTAAATTCTCACCCTTTATGTAAACGTTCAAATGTATTCATTTAGTAAAAAGCTTCTAGATAATCACTACAATATTTTTTGCTTCCATTCGAAGACATTTTGCTTGTACTCAAGTCAACAACAAATGAATTTTGCAAATACTTTCACAAACGGCAGAGTAATGTTCAGAGATATGCGTGTCGGTGTAAAATACTATGAGAAGTACCTATTATACTATCATAATGTGATGATGGTGGTGACGATGATGATTACTGCAATTGGCATAGTGGCATATGCTTGCAGTTCTTTAAACAACACAATACAAACAAATCCCAAAAGATGTGTATCTACATATCTACATATAAGGATTCAGGAGTTCTGTTCAGTTTTTGTCTTTTGTTATTTCGTGCAAAATCTTACTTTTAAAAAGTCAAAATCACCATAATATGTGTCCATATAAATTTTGAGGAGTTCCCGCGGTACCTCATGGATCCCATTATCAGGTCACCACTTTGATGTCAAAAGGACCAATTTGGGATTATCCCCTTCACATCAAAAAAAGAATTTTGAAAATCGGTCCACAGACGGCGCACATATATATATATATATATATAGACCGATTTTCAAAATTCTATATATATATATATATATATATATATATATATATATATATATATATATATATATATATATATATATATATATATATATTCTATATATATAAACATACAGCCGAACGTATTGTAAGTGCCTACTGTGGAGAAAACCCCAAAGGGCAATATAAAGTGTAACTGGTATACTGGTGGTTGAGTCAGTGTCTCAATGGTCGAATCAATTATAAATTAGCTATTTAATTTAGAAAATTGTTTTAATGTTTGATTGATTGGGTGTTGGGTTGGGTTTCCCGGTCTTAACCGGCCAACAATCCAACAAAGTAGTCTTCAAAATCTGTCGTTTCGTTTCGTTTTGAGTTACATACCTACCTACCTACCTTTTTTTATGGACTCGACTTCATGTAAAGAATATTAATAATTATTAATATAAATGTGCGTAATTCCTAACTAGTAATGTAATAAATATTTATAATTAAAAATATAATAAATATTAGATACTGTCATAATATTATATAATCTTTGGTGCTGTCCTTATTTTGCCTGTTGTGTTGAGAACCCTACTCTTCAAATTTTCATAGTATAAAAATTTACATTAGCTCAGCTAGGAAGCAACAAATTTAATATTTTATGTGCTAATCCAAGAGAAAAAACATCTACATAAATTTAAGTATAGTAGACTTTCTGATATTTTTCTCGTTTAATAGATAAGTAAGTAAAAAATTAAAATCACATTCCGAATTTTCGAACGAAAAATTAAAAAAAAAAAATTAATACCAAACTGCCAAACGCACTGACATAATGAAGTCGAATTTATTGATATAATTATATTGTTGTGAGATGAAAAAAAAAACATAATATTATGTAGCTTAAAAATGTTTCCCAGGAATAAGACCTAGCTAGCTACATCGATTTTTCTCCCCCAAAACTCCCTGCATACTAAATTTCATGGTAATACTTCCAGCCGTTTTCCAGATTACGATTATATATATATGTAAATGATGCTCTTCAAACCCTCATTTAATTTAAATTTCCCGCGCATTACCTTCGTCGTTATACGTCAAAGCATTAACTATGATGGCAGCACTTTGCACTATGTTCATCCTAGAAATGCTCTCTGGCTTTGTTCATTAAAAACGATATGTAAATAGGTTCTTAAAATAAATTTTATTAATTTGTGATTTTAAGAGATAATAGTTGAAGCAGTAGCTTTTAATGTTGTTTCTCTTTACAGGTTAGTAAATCATATTATTTAAGTAAGTCTAAAAGTAAGTTATGTTTGCTAAAATAAATTGTGATGTTTCATAAAAAAATTAATTTCTCTTTACAGAGCAACAACTTAAGTTTTGTTTCAATAAACAACATATTACATATATACAAGATTGTCCAGTTATAAGTATAAGATTGAGTTTTTCTGATACACCAGTGTGTGAACTGAGTGACCCAACATAATGGATGATATATCTTCAAATTGCGACGATAGATTTTTCTGAAATTTTGTCTACAAATTCTTTACAAAAATTCGACGTAGAAAAATAATTAAAAAGTCAGTAATATATCGCGAAATGAATATGTCACTTTTGTGTGAACTGAGGGACCACACTTCGGTGGTTATAATTTTTTTATTTCTGATGCTATGTATTCTATAAATTTGTAAAAACTTTTACAAAAGTTCTACTAAAATTCTGTAGTGGAAAAACCATAATTTTCCACATACTTTTCGAGATCTGGAAAATAGCGGTGTGTGTAGTAAGGGACCACACATTGAGGGCTGTATTTCTTAAACTATCTTTGTACAAATTCCCAGATTTGTTCTACAATTTTTTTAGGCTTCTACTAAAATTAGCTACACTTATTTTTGGGGAAATTCAGGTCGGTCCCTCAGTCCACACGTACACCCGTAAACCGACTTAACAAACAACAATTTTTTAATAATGCATAGAAATACATCAAACTAATAAGCATAACAACAACACACACTACCGTGCATTTAATAGATACCAATTTGTTACACGTTGACGTTTGTCAATCTGTCACAACATTCACGTTTCTTTTTCTATCCTTAAAGAACCCATATTAAATTCAAACAAAAAATCACAGAATTCGTGCCTCCACACGACTATTGAGCACATTGGATATACATCTACGGAATTCGAAAAAATATTGTCGCTGAGTGACGAGAAAGTCGGGATAATAGGAAGAGGTTACAAAATAAAACTACAACGTTAATTGATTATTATTATACATTATTATTAATTCTTTAAAATATTAGTGTTTCAATTGACGCATGTAATATTCGATGTAATTTGCGAATGTTTAAAATTATAGATACTCTTATAAATAATTGTCAATTATAATGTACTTATTAGATTTAATGTTATGATGCATATCATCAAGTGGTAGTAAAATGGCACGTTCATATAACCTTTCTATGGGCTTTGTCATGAGATTGGTGACATCAGGGTAAACTGCGCTAGTGAATTCTGTTGCCGAACTTTGTGGAATAGTAATGTCTGTAGGAATCAACTGTAGGAAGAGGCCATTTCCTATTTTAGGCGACCATTGTTAACCTTTTCATCAGACTGTTCACCTCTCAAATGGACTCGATTGTTTATTGCGAGCTTTTGTGTGTAGTCCCACATGTATGATGACTATAACCACGACTGTACCTCATCCGCTCGTGTGCCCCTGGGTATTACGGGTATCGAAAGAAAGAGCTTGAAGAGAACATTCCAACAATTGTGAAATGCAGGTTTACTCGCTTTCTTTTAGGATTACATTTACAAAGTTCCAAGCGAAAATGCTCATTTAATATTTTTTCCCCGTACAAAGTTTAATGCCCCTTTTTGCCAATTAATAGATCGAATTTTAGAAAATATTGAATTACAGTTTTAGTAGATCATGTCAAAGAGCTATGTCACGAAACACACAGATTTTCAAAACAAAAAAGTTTGTGGTAAATTCTGTTTTAACAACACGTTTCACATACGTTTATACCTCTTTTTACCCCTTTAGGGGGTGAGTTTTGCAAAATCCCTTCTTAGTGGACCTATAGTCACAAGAGGAAGCCACGGTCCAAATATTACTTTTCTAGCTACAGTAGTTTTGCCTCGGCGTTGATGAATCAGTCAGTCAGTCAGGACATGTTACTATATAATATAATCTAACTAATATAATTATATTTAAAAAAAATGAAAACCGACTTCCAAAGTAAAAATGCACAAAAGAGTATGAAATAAAACTTATTTTCTACATAATTCTAAAATTTTAACTATTACTCAATCTTCATAATTTTGAAGTCGGTACCAGCCAGCTTGAACGTGAGTTCTACTTTAAATATTGTTTAATCAGGATTTTCTTCGGGCTGGTACCGACTTCAAAATAAAGAGGAACAGTAGAGAAATAGTTAAAATTTTAGCCAAATTTAAAAGGGGAATTATTTAGATAAAAAGTTTTATTTTATATGTACTTTTTTTGTACATTTATACTTTGGAAGTCGGTTTACATTCTTTTCATTAACCCTTCGAGCCGTTTCTGCAGCACTGGTGTCATGGTGGAACTCGTACTCGAAAATAATACGATATTTCAAGTTTTCCATTTTGTAAACTGAGTGACGCACAGAAAAAACAAATGAATTACTGTTTTGGAAACACAAATGCCTGAGTAAATAGCGGTAATAATTTGAAATTGGAATTTTTCACCAAAGAAGATATATTTGAGATCAAAGTGGCCAGTACGACAAAACGCCAATTTCATATGTAAGGACCTAATACATCTTGTGCTGAAAACACGAACTATGAAGCTTTTGATGAACTTCCAAAACAGCTTAATTATAATATGTATAATATTGATAGTTGTAAGTTTAATCATAATACTAATAGCACAAGCAAAACAAGTGGTGTCAGTCAAGACGGTAGTATAATATCAGAATTCGGCTATAATATGGTTTTTGATCAACTTGATCTACCTGACAGGAGTTTTGATGATGTTTTGCCGGGGAGTTCAATGGGTGACGTTGTGGAATTGTGTTATTTCGGTTCTTAATGTGTAATATTGGTAGAATATTAACCATTAAATGTTCGTTACCGTGCACAAGTGTGGGCAAGTGGTACAACTTCTAAAAACGTGCTATTTTGTGTTTCTCGCCAAAACTCCCTAGGAACTTACAGTAAAGCTTCTACCACTTTAGTGAATCGACTGACATGACTCATGGACTGTACTGACTATATTTTGGACTTTGACTAGACTTTAGACTTGACGATATAGAAATACGGTGTTGAAAATTGAAACGAAAGTTCTATTTCCCGCCTTTTTAACTTTACACTGGCAAATGGTTATAAGCCGATGCCATATATAAATAAAAAAAAAAAAAGGAATTTTGATTAGATTTACCGCAAAATACTAAAGATTTATTAAAACATACTCAACTTTATTCTCTAATATATGAATTTTTAATGTGCACAAATATTTAAATTTAATTTGTTAATTTAATTGATGATTAATGTTTTTATAATTGTTTTCTAGGATATCTAAGCTATATAAAACAATTTAAAGGAACGTTCTTCTAGCCCTTATCGTTTCCAACCAATTACTGCAAAGGAGTAAAAAAAATCATACGACATACATAAATTGCATTTTCTGCAAAACTATAATAATGTAAGTTAAGTCTATGTAGTATTTTATGTGCGATATATAAAAGAAAAAATAATCACAAGAAATATTTATCTGACCGGGATTCGAACCACATTCCAAATTTCTGAACAATGCAAAAATTATACATAGGTTCGCATACCAAGCTGCCAATCACACATACGTAAGGGAGTCGAAATTATTGATATATTGTTTGTTGCACGACATACATATATTGCTTAAAAATGCGCAGTTACTAAGGGATAAGGCCTAGCTAGATAGATTTTCCTCCCCCAAAACTCACTTCGTACTAAATTTCATGTAAATACTTGTAGCCGTTATCGATATTCTGATTACAAAACAGTACAAGGCGTCGCTTCACCCGATCGTATTTGTTTTAGGCTCAAATTGTAGCTGACTAAACTGTCCAGAGAAGAATTTCTCAAATTTTTGACACCATTCTTCGTTTCCAAAATATCGAGCGCCAAAATCGAAAATTCTGATTTTTTTTTCACTACTTCGGCCATAACTTTTTTCGTTTTTCACTTTCTCGAATATTTCTTTTAGCTCGTGAATAATCGTCTTTTTAAGCCCTTTTTGAATATCATATCTTCACAACTCTTCGAGATATAAGAGGATCGCACTTTTTAGTGAAATCAGCCCCTATCCTATACTGAGCGAACGAAAAGACATTTCCAATGTCAAAAAATATAAATTATTTTGAGCTAATTTCGATCACCGGCCGAGTAGCATTAAGAGTAGGTGTAGAGTAGGTGTTAAGTAGGTGTGTAGGTGTAGGTGATCGATCAGTATCGATTCAGGGTTCGGACGCTGTGGACTATCGTATATGATTAAGGCTTATTTCTATAGAGTCATCACCCCTATTATTATAATCAGAAGTGACATCACTGGCATTTCTGATTATAAAAATGAGGATGATTTAATTATATTCAAGCGGGAGCTTCCGAGAACACAAGCAGTCGTCGTAATGAACGCTATTATGATGTTATGCGACGCCGCACGTGCAGAAAATCCACTTGACCAAAAAAACGTAGACAATCGCGCGGATCGGCCGCGGCAGAGGGTGACAATGTCGCGAAATGAGGGGCCATTCATTACCGCACGCTTTGTTTCCACGCAGCTGGGGTTGCCCTGCCCTGTCCACGTGTCCTCCTGCCCCGGACACTCTTCGCCGCTGACCCTCCTGCACCCACATTAGCGATATATTGTCTAATATCTAAATCATTCAATGTTGTAGATAAAGGATCGCTTTCACTCGTCCCTCCGCAGCGCCGCGCCGCCGCTCTGGCGTCGTTTGTGAGACAAATGATTGCGCTTTAACGAAGTCGATTTAAATAATTAATTTAAAATACTTCTTAATTATCGAAGATCATTAGGACGATACTTCCCTCGTTGTGTCATGCCTCGCTAATTAATAATAAACGTAATATTGTGTAACGTTTCCCTTAGAAAGTTTACATAATAGGTGTTTTTGATTCCCTACATTCTACAAGAAAGTTTGTGATACGGGATACCCTACCTACTCGGCAAAAGGGCCTCGGCTGGTTTATTGTCAATTTATATAATAAATAATATTTATAAAATATTTACATTACATATTTTTTATAAATATTATTTATATAATATTCATAAAAAATATGTAAAAATGGATTTAAATTGGGAAAACGACATGTAAAATATTTAGTTCAATTTATATACTCAGATATATTGAGGTATTACTTACGTAGTAACTATTTATAACTCTTATTTATAACTATTTATAACCTACTACTTGATAAACGTAAAAAAATATAATATTTGATGTATAGTTTAGTAATTAGATAAGTACCTACATCTAAAAATACAAAAATGTTTAAAAAAATGTTTGCTAAATTAGTAACATAAAAAAATCTACATCATATTATTTAGTTTACTAACATCAAATACAAAAACATTAATTATGGTAAATAATAGGTTTTACCTATGAAATTGCCGTTCTGCAGTACTGGCCATTTCAAATCAAAATAATTTTTGTTTAGCTAAGAATTCTAATTTCAAATTAATTTTATTTTAAAATCATGGAATTCTTTTTCCAAAAGTAGTCATTTGTTTATTGATTAGTGTTACATTTTCATCGCATTTCAATCTTTTTCGTCATCATGGATACGTTAAAAATTCGAGTAATTATGGAATATGAGTACCGTCGTGGCAGCAACGCGGCACAAGCGGCACGCAACATCAACGACGTTTACGGAGCTAACACTACAAACCCACGCACCATCTGTTATTGGTTTGTTCGCTTCCGTTCTGGAAATTTCGACCTGAAAAATGAACCTCGCGGTCGTCGAAGACTTTGGTCGACAATGACGAATTCAAGGCGATTGTGGAAGCTGATGATACACAATCTACGGCTGAATTAGCAGCAGCTTTCGACGTTAGCGTCAAAACAATATTATTATTTACGTCAAATTGGCAAGGTAAAAAAGCTTGACAAATGGGTGCCCCACGAACTCAATGATCGCCAGCGCGAAGTACGCGTCGAGACGTGCCTTGCACTGCTCAACAGACACAAAAATGAAGGAATTTTGAACCGCATTGTTACCTGCGATGAAAAATGGATTCTGTTTGATAACCGCAAGCGCTCAGCAAGTGGTTGGATTCTGGTTCAACACCTAAACAATGCCCTAAACGAAAACTTACCCCTAGAAAAGTGATGGTCACTGTTTGGTGGTCTAGCGCCGGTGTGATTCATCACAGCTTCTTACCAAACGGGGTGAGCATTACTGCAAATGTGTACTGTGAAGAACTGAACACAATGATGGAGAAGCTGGCACATCTCCAAACAGCATTGGTCAATTGCTCGTCTCCGCTGCTCCTGCACGACAACGCGCGACCTCATACTGCAAAGCAGACGGTCTCCAAGTTGCAAGAACTGGGGTTGGAAGCTCTCCGTCATCCGCCCTACTCACCAGACCTTGCGCCTACAGACTACTACTTTTTCCAGAATTTGGATAACTTCTTGGCGGGAAAAAAATTCAATACCCGAAGGCAGTACAAAATGCCTTTGAAAAATTTGTTGCCTCCCGTCCAGCTGATTTCTTTAAGAAGGGCATCAATAAACTGCCACTGTGTTGGCAAAGATGCATTGATTGCATGGGTAATTACTTCGATTAATACAAATAAAAAAAACATGAAAAAAATTCGCTTAAATTTTTTCTTACAAAACGGCAATTACATAGGTAAAGACCTAATACTATGAATTGAAACGCACAAATTTCGGAGAAATTTACAAATATGTACCTATAAAAATATTGATTTTTAACATACTGTTTCTTCTGAGAACGGGAAATTTAATGTTTAATAAATAAAGTCTGCTTCTGAAATTAATTGGTTACCTGCTATATTTTGATCCGAGTTTCCTATAATATTCCGGAAAGACGACCGGTAGCTTTGACACCTACTTCGACACTAAATTTTCCTTTAAAATAATTAGCAAATTGATTCCAAACAATTATCTATTGGACATTAGAAATTGTATGAATATTGTGCCTGTAGGTAGGTAGGTAGGTAGGTATATAACGTACCCGTTGATGGCCGTTGGGGATCAAATCAGCAACTAACTGGCGCCTGCCAGGCGCGGGCGGCCGGTCCTTTGTTTAAAATTGAGGGTAGATGAGATTAATATTTGCTGGACTCAACGAGCTTGTCGATCGAAAAATATAGTTATTGTAAAAGCGTTTTTACATTACTCGATACCGATATCCGATAACAGACCGGAAACGCTCTTATATCTTTGGCATAAATGCGATATCATATAGCACCGATTCATATAAAAACATCGCTGTCTCACTCATGTCTATGTTATTTATCGATCCGATATCCGATATCGTATCGCATAATGGGAAAACGCTCTGAATTTGGGACTACACAGCGACTGTAGTAGGTGAATGAATCCGCGATACAAATCTTATACTTTGAACGATCAAATCTTGTGTATATAATCGGAATCTCTGAAACGACTGCAAATATTTCTTTGAAATTTAGTATACACGTAGTTTTGGGGGAGAAAAATCGATCTTAGTTATATATTATGTGTTTTGTTTCGTCGCGCATTAAGATACCAGTGATGTCGATATCAAATGCCAAATCCGGTTGGCGGCGTGCTCATTGCTCATCATCTGAATTTGCGTTGTTGTGAAATCGGTGTCCTGGGTTCTAGTTCCGGTCAGACGAATATTTTGTGATTATTGTACTTACTTTTAATTATTTTATCGTTCTAGTAAACGGAGTTTTAGTACAGAACTCGCTCTCCCATGTACTTATAATTAATAGTTAATACGAACGCAAAGCAAAGTGTTATGAACAAACTAACTACATTAGACAGCTCTACGGTCGTGTAGTGTAATGACCAAACTAACTACATTAGACAGCTCTACGGTCGTGTAGTGTAATGACCAAACTAACTACATTAGACAGCTCTACGGTCGTGTAGTGTAATGACCAAACTAACTACATTAGACAGCTCTACGGTCGTGTAGTGTAATGACCAAACTAACTACATTAGACAGCTCTACGGTCGTGTAGTGTAATGACCAAACTAACTACATTAGACAGCTCTACGGTCGTGTAGTGTAATGACCAAACTAACTACATTAGACAGCTCTACGGTCGTGTAGTGTAATGACCAAAAACTTGATCGGTTCGAAAGCGAATTGTAATACAAATATTTCTTAGAACTGTCTACAAACGTAGGAGTACAATCTGTAGTCACTACTCACTGCTGGATCACTCGGATGCACTCAGTCCTGTTACCCTTGACAGGGTGATACACCTGAAGCAAGGGATAACACTCCCTCTCCCTCTAGTTAGTATTAGTACGCAGGAACTTAAGCTAATTATACGCAGGAACTTAAGGAACTTACGCATGATATTGCTAACCTAAGTATTTCACTGATTTTATTTAATTTAAAGGTATACGCCTATACAATAGAATCCCAGAAAACGTTCAAAATCTGTCTGTTAATAAATTTATTTAATTTAATAATTATAAAAATACCACAGGCCTTCATGCCTAACACAGACACCACTGTGCTCCTCGCAGAATAATAACATTAATACTTATTTAATGTTAACTACCATTTAAGATTATTTGCGAGGAGAAATAAAATGAATTATTATTATTATTATTGTTAATTAATGATTTTATTGACGATCGCACCATGGGAATGGGATGGCCCCCTGCAGGGCTACTTCTATGTACCGTTGTACTCTTGTCGTGTAGTTTTAGTCATAACATTGTTATATAAGTAAGTACCTTTTTTATTCTAAAAGAACAATTTTCCATCTTTTTGGTAAAATATGGCCCCGCACGAGTTTCTCACGCCGGTTCTTTTCCCGAACCGGTGGGAGGCATCACGTATACCGACGTTCAGAAAGTGTATAATAATACCAACTTTGAACAAAAATTTTTGACTTTGACTAATGTTTTAATTTACAGCCGTTAAAATTAAGCAGTACCTAGATGGAGTATTAATTCTGTATGTGTGTGCGCGCGCGCGAGTGCGTTTGTTTGTGCATGATCGTACATTTTTTGGCCAAAAATCTTCCGTTTCATCCTAGGTTTATTTTGTAGGCAAGAACGGACAATTTTTTGCAACTGACATACGTCTATCCATATATCGGTATACTTAAGTTAATTTTATTAATTATAAGGATATAGGCCTAAAAAATAAAAGAAACGTTTTGTAAAAGGCACGGTTTGGGAAACTCACTTTATCTGTTCTTTCTATCTATAAGCTATCAAACGTACTAAATGTTAAAAAAAATTAAGCCTATTTAAAAAGAAAAGTGACAACCACAATAGAAATACCCGAAATAAGCATAAGCTTGATGTACCAGTGACTGGACTTAGTAAAGTAAAGAGTTCGTTTAAAGGCCAGTGTATACGCCTATACAATAAGATGAAGAAGAATGCGAGCACACCTTGGGAATGAGGTGGCCCTCTGCAAGGCCACTTCTAAATTACATATATTATTGTACTCTTGTTATGTAGTTTTAGTCATAACATTGTTATATATGCCTTTTTTATATTTTAAAAGAACAATTTTCCATCTTTTTGATAAAAGATGGCCCCGCGCGAGTTTCTTACGCCGGTTCTTCTCCCCGGGCCGGGCTAGTTCCCGAACCGGTGGTAGGCATCATGTAAACCGATGTTCGGAAAGTGTATAAAAATACAATTTTGAATAAAAACTTTTGATTTTGACTTTGACTTTGACTTTTCGACGCGACGTCTCATTTCCACGAAGGGGGTTGTGGTTTTGTGTTGTTGGAGGACTATATTGTAGATAATTAATAACTGTCGAATATTTAGCACATTACATGTCTCATTATAAAGTGGTCGAGAACCTTATAGGGCGAGAAGTTGCAACCTTCAAGACTGCTCTATGGGCAATTTCAAGCTTTTAAGATATTTTATATGGGGTAGGCGTAAAGCGTAGTAGACGTTGCGTATTATAACTTGGTTAGTCTTTAAATATATATATGTTACGAGCTACCATGTTACGAGCTACCATGTTACGAACGACCATGTTACGAGCTACCATGTTACGAGCTACCATGTTACGAGCTACCATGTTACGAACGACCATGTTACGAGCTACCATGTTACGAGCTACCATGTTACGAGCTACCATGTTACGAACGACCATGTTACGAACGACCATGTTACGAGCTACCATGTTACGAGCTACCATGTTACGAGCTACCATGTTACGAACGACCATGTTACGAACGACCATGTTACGAGCTACCATGTTACGAGCTACCATGTTACGAGCTACCATGTTACGAACGACCATGTTACGAGCTACCATGTTACGAGCTACCATGTTACGAGCTACAATGTTACGAACGACCATGTTACGAGCTACCATGTTACGAGCTACCATGTTACGAGCTACCATGTTACGAACGACCATGTTACGAACGACCATGTTACGAGCTACCATGTTACGAGCTACCATGTTACGAGCTACCATGTTACGAACGACCATGTTACGAACGACCATGTTACGAGCTACCATGTTACGAGCTACCATGTTACGAGCTATCATGTTACGAACGACCATGTTACGAACGACCATGTTACGAGCTACCATGTTACGAGCTACCATGTTACGAGCTACCATGTTACGAACGACCATGTTACGAGCTACCATGTTACGAGCTACCATGTTACGAGCTACCATGTTACGAACGACCATGTTACGAGCTACCATGTTACGAGCTACCATGTTACGAACGACCATGTTACGAACGACCATGTTACGAACGACCATGTTACGAGCTACCATGTTACGAGCTACCATGTTACGAGCGACCATGTTACGAACGACCATGTTACGAGCTACCATGTTACGAGCTACCATGTTACGAGCTACCATGTTACGAACGACCATGTTACGAGCTACCATTGCATTTACAAGAAGTACAAGAAACTTGTCTCGAGTTACACCTAAATATTTAATGTGATCGACGGAAGCTAATACAGGACCATCACATAAAGGGAAAGGTGTATTGAGGCGAGAAGTGCAGGTGTGCGATTTTAAAGTAAGCGAAGTTGTCGGTTGGGAATTGGGCCTTACAGTACTTACTTTGGCTGTTACTGGCTGTAACTGGCGTTAAGGTGTGAGATTCGAAGTCATGTTTCAGCTACTGTGAAGCCATCTTGTGCCCCGCGTTCCAAATCTGACAACGTGTCTGCGACGAAGGCAAGTGCGTGTCGCATAACGTCTTCGAAGCGGCTAACTTTTGCGCTAGGTGTTTTGAGTTCACAAAGATCATTCGCAAAGACGGGGCCCAGATTTCTAGTACAATATTATGTTTATTTATTTATTTAATAGACGTATATAGTACGCTGATTGTATTAATTTTACAATTTACTTACCTCAGATTATAGAACAATAGATACCTATTGTTTTATAATCTGAGCTACTTAATAAAATGTATCTTGTGTCCTAATCTACCTAGCCTCTTTTTCTGTATATCTTCTTTCTTATATATATCTATAAATTCCTCGTGTCGCAGTTTTTGTAACCAAATCTCCGTAAAAGTTTGACTGATTTTTTATGAAATTTTTGTGTAATTATTCGGATACAATATATTATATCGGATGTAATTTAAAAAAAAATACCGCATTTCTGTTCGCAGGTCTGCTGGAAGAAAAGGGGATGGCAATAAGCAATTATATTTGAAGTGATTGTAGAGTGGTTACCCACTGTAAGTGGGTATGTGTGAGTGTGCGGCGCGAGGTGCTCGTCAGGTCGCGACGCACATGACCGGCACCACCGTCGGCGACTGTCCGTCAGTCCGTCGGCTTGTGATTGACTTACTCCTGAAGCAGAACACGGAAGGGCCCGCCAGTCCGCCGCCTGTCGGCGCCCGACCATTATCTGCCAATCGGCCCCACTGACCGACTTACTCCTGTCCGGCTTCACTCGATGTTGGGACATCTGGAGCTGCAGCTTGGAGACTTTCGAGACGTTTGTTGAGCTTGTATAGATGCTGGTCGTTATGAAATAATATTATGAGTACTAATGTAGGGCAAATCAAAAAACTCCGAAGAAAGCACACTTGAGCCCGTTATCATCTGTGATACAAGCTACGAACAAAAACGGTTTCCTAGATCAACCGTAACTGGAGTAGCCTAAAATCTTTTTGTTTCATTAAACATTTAGATCTAATCGACCCCCCCCATCATGAATCGAACACTGATGACCATTGACGACTAATGTTCTCTTTGCAGTTTGCACTAGACTTGCTACATGTAAATGCAGTTTTATTTAGGTGTACCGCAGTCGGACTGTCACCGGTAACGAGGAGTGTGTAATGTAGAACCGACCTGTCAATTAAAATATATTTATACTGAGGGCGGCGGCCATCGCGCAGGATGAGATAACGCCCGGAACTGATAAAACACGACCGATTTACATACACAGCACATTCATAGGCGACATACATCACTGCGCCAGATGATCACGAGGATCGTAATTCGCAACGGTTTGCGGGATGAGTTCAGCCAGCTTCGTGTGCCGACTGTACTGCCGGTAGATGACAATAAAGCTGCCCGCCGATTATTATCACCATCATCACCATAGGCCCTTCATCTGTCACAGACGATTTAAGTAGAGTGCAATTTTAAACTACACGACACGTATCATCAGTACCGTGGTGAATAGTTGCGTGTCACCAGCGCATGCCGGCCGTGTCGCCGCTCGTGTCACCGCGATAATTGGTGTATTGTCCCCGCCCGGCCGGCCGGCCGCTATCGGCACATCGGCGTCGGTCAACAAATTGGTGCGTCGGCGCTGTCGCCGTATCGGTAATTGTCATCGGCCGCGCTGATCGATCGCCCCCCGAGCTCCGGCCGCGACTCCACCAGCTCTAATTAATTACTGCCGATACAACGTAACAATTATCCAACTAAATTAATCACGACGATAATACATCAAAAGACATAATATGAGCGGTCAGCTGTATCTTCCGAGCTGGGTTCAATCCATGAACCGGTCATGTTGCCCGTTATAGACAATAAATTGACGTGTTAAGAGTTACTGTGTATTTATATACTTTGTAGCTACGTAAAATTATTGTTATTAAATCATGTATACTCTCAAGGTTAATAAATAAAACCTTCCCCGACTCGTAAATAAATGTAACTTGAAATTGCGCTATTTGGCGTTATACATATACATATACCGTTCGCTCTACAATACCAACAGACGGCTTAGCCAACATTGAACATGCCATCGTTATTTACAATGACGTTTTTCTAAATAGAAAATATTATATGGAATTGACATAACGTTCGCTAGGTGACATAGCGCGTGATTCGTCAATACCTACCATAGATTTTTGATTACTAACTGCGTCATCGTAATTAGCGATGGCGTCTTGATTTAAAGGGTATGTTTACAAATCACGCGCTCACCGGTCACCATCACGATTACTGTCGCGCTCTATTAGTTAAATATTTAACATCATTGTTTGTGCCCCGTAACAACAACGCATACCCAGGCGTGATCGGGTCATACAGACGGGGTCTACAGTCCTACAGAGTTAGGTATACGTTTTGAAAACTCTTTCCGCACGCTTGACTTGAGGAGTAAGCTGGTGAATGCGTGACGAGAGCGTTACGAAAATTGTGATCGAGCAAGGCGACCGGAAGTTGAGAGGGAAGGTAGAAAGAGAGAGAGTTACGTTTCATATATTACTGTAGGGGAAAGAGAGGGAGATGCGAGCACACATTTTCTTACTCTAATTAAGCCAGTTACGTTTCGTATATCTAAAACACTTATATTATTTTGTAAAAAAGAAGTTTTACTTCAATCGTTATCTCGGAGTCCTTATGAGAGTGATCGTTATGTCGTCGGCATAAAGGTCCTGTCCAAAGTAATATAGCTCTGAACGGTCTGTACAGCGCTCCACATGCACAGGAGAGATGAAACAATAGCAGGAGTAAAATAGTAGCACGCGAGGGCGGTAATTGCCGGCGCACCGGGCACCAGCCCTGGCGTAATGGATGATCCACGAGCCAGAATATTAACGATCACTAGCAACACAATTAACTGCTCCATGTGTAACTAATTACGTGGACAATGGAGCATCATCAAACATCATAACAAATCGATCTCTGATGATCATCCAGATCATCCGTCAGTAACCATTGCCGGTTGAAATTATAGTGCGTTAATATAACGGAAATAATCCTCTGGTAATACATGAAATATACTCTCGACTGCGCCCGTCCGACCGGTTCCGCCGCTCGAAAAGTAAACCGCATTAATCTCGCGTGCCAAACGTTTATAATAAATGTTGGTTTTCCTGATGTTTTTTAACCTGTACAAGTAGAGATCAATCTTAAAATGTATGAAAAGTGTAACTTCTTACTACTATTATAAATGTGAAAGTTTGCGAGCATGAATGGATGGATGGATTACTGGATTTGGATGGATGGATTCATTTTTTACTCTTTGTTGGATGGATTTGTTACTCTTTCCCGCAAAAACTTTTCGATAAAATTTGGTATTTTAGTAGTTTAAGCTCTAGTTTATTTATTAATTATTTATTTAAAATGCACAATACACGTCACAATCATTACACACAAGTAATAGCTAATACTTATATGTAATTATTGTGATTTGAGCTGGATCGCAACGCAACCGCAACGCAACCGCAACGCAACCGCAACGCATTCTGCGCATACAAACAAACAGTAATAATTAGGTAACAGTAGCTCTACATGAGATACGAATCATTATATTATGTGACAGCGTTACATTTTTGTGCTACATGAGTTAACAAGAATATTTTAAAGTAAATGTGTTATGGAGGATTTCTTTCACAAATTTTGTATATGATTAAAAATTGTTATCAAAAATGTATAATTTTTGACTATCTTTTACGAAATCATTGTATTGCCATACGCGGCCATACGCGTCAATGGGTTGAAGTGAGAGATGTGGTTTTTATAAACCTGTGGAGCGAATATATATTTGTGCGTTTGTCTCCAAGTGCACTAAATGTAATATTAAAGTTATCGTTAGAGAGTAAATCCGGATAATCGATTAAATAATGTATAATTGTGTATAAGTATAATACATCGAAATTTATGCGTCGGCTTTCAAGAGTCAGTATTTCAAAGTATGTAAGTCTATCGAGGCGTTTTAAATTTGAACGGCCGGGTTTTAGGCGATAACAAATAATTTTGAAGAATTTTCTCTGAACGCGTTGTATGCCCTCTATGTGGTCCTGATAATTCGGCGACCATACGGGGCTCCCGTATTCTAGAATAGTTCTCACCAAGGCTTAATATAAGTACAAGGTACTTCTATGTTTTCTGAAATCTTTAGTTGTTCTCAAAAGGAATCTCTGCAATTGATTTGCCTTGCAGATTATATGACTATAGTGGGCCCGAATAGAGAGTTTTTCGTTAAAGAGGATGCCCAAGGGGATTAACACATAGGCTACATTATATCCCGAAAAAGTATAGTGTTCCCGTGGGATATTGTATTTACGCGGGCGGAGCCGCGGGTTAAAGCTATTATGTATATTTTTATATCAACCTGTATCGTATAAAGTACAAGCGGTGGATAGTTGGTACAAGTGATAAAGCGATGGCGATTTTTATAAGAGCAAAAACAGCACGCAGCAAGCGAGAGTAACAATAACTCATTGTGAGTCTCATTACATCACACTAAGTCACTCACTCTTTCCGAATTTCAATGATTCTGACGTTACTTTCCGAGTCCAATGTTCCCAGAAACCCAATTACTAAATTGTATCGGTCTCATTCCAAATTGAGATTAAGAATTTATTAAGAAAAGATTGAGATTTAATATTAAGAATCATGATTATTGTAGGTATTATATTAGCTTGCTAATAACAGGATTCGCGCTTTTTTGTTAATTTAAGACACAATGTTATGTTTTGAACTAAGCAATATTATACATAACAATATTAATACAAATACATAGTATTATTTTCGTGCAATATCGGCTATCGCACTGAATTACAATGAAATAGATATTAGAAAATATTACTCTTAATATCTTTAAAGATCATAATATAGAAACATATTTTATACGTCTCTGTAGCATATACGTGAGCCCTGTGGTACGCCAGATGATACGATTCCTGACAATCTTTAGGTATTATTAGAGCTGTGGCTACTGATTTCAAATTGAACTACAAGTACGCACGTCATAATAATATGAAAGAGTAAATGCCTATATATTATTACAGTTTCATCAACAAAGTCAAAAGCCTTAGAGAAATCAATGTGAAAATCCTTTCGGTGGAAATCCTTGATTAAATGATCTTCCTTATCTTATGATAAGCTAATAATAAGGACGCTCGCTACTGTCGGACAGTATTGTTTTAAGCAACAGTATCAGTGACAGCCGCGGAAGGCAGAGCACGAAGCATGTTGCGGCGTGATGTGTGGAAGCGCTAGGACGCGCGGAGCCGCGGGGGCAGCGCGCCCTAAGCCCTCGCTCACACCGACTTATGTATTGCGATCGATTTCCGGGCGCGTGTGATCTAAATCACGCGCTATCGGCGATCGGCGTGCGGCGCGCATGTACCTCGTGCGGCCCCTACATACATTAGCGTATCGGCGGGCACGTAGCGCGTCACCGCCGCCGATGCGCCCGATATCCCCGATACTACGATTTGCCATTCTATTGCTGATTATTGCAAAGGTTACGGGATATCGGCGGGCGAGCATCTGCGATAGCGCTGAAATATCTCCGCTATCTGTGAAAGTCGAGGTCGGGACGATTTACCGCTGCTGACGGATCACGGAGCTGGAGGGTGCGGGTTTTATAAGTTCCAAATTGTGTGAAAACAGTTCAGAAACTTTTAGTGTCTCTCAATAACTTGAGCGTTCATTCTGACATCGTCTTTTGTCACAGTTTAAGAATTTCTCTGTTTACCGTGCTTTTGTCGTCTACTAATTTGTATTTAATTTTATAATTAAATACAAATTAGTATTTAATTATAGTAATAGTAATTAGTATTATTTAAAACGAAGTTTCTGCATAAGCAGAAACTTCGTTTTAAATAAACACTACTTAATTAGCGTGTATCTTATACAATCTTATTCTGAATAAGTTAATTAGGTACATAACTAATACACTAAATACTAAAACGAGAGAGAGTTCCGGAGAACAGTTCGAATTGTCACGATCTCGCTGCTCGTGTGAGGAGTGTGTAGTACAGAGCCGCGCGTAAAGGTCGGAGTAAATCGCAGCGATTTATAGCCAGCTGTGATCTCTCATTACCACTGGCTAACTAAATGTCGCGGCTCGCAGCGGTCGGGATGCGCTGCGGATGACGCTGCGGTACCGATTTATTAGCGCGCCAGTAATTAACTCAGAGCTGCCGGACAGCGATCTGTCTCGAGTCCTGCGGCGGGTGACGTAACCGTCAACAGACGCGAGGAATATTCATGAGAGTAATTGAATTAATTATGGCGTGCAATTGATGATGAGAAGAGCGTGCACTGTGCGTGTGCGTGCGGACCGTCCCACGGCAATTTCCGCGCGCGCCACTTTACGAGCTGACGCTGCGGCGCGTTTTACGACCGCGGCGGACGCGACGCGGGGACAGTTAATTAACATCTCGATATCTCGGGCTATTCTCTCAGCCGTTCGCGTTTTACGGCGGCCCATGTTGCGTTGTCGAATGACAACTGGTCACGCGGCGCGCCTCGCCCGTAACAGTCGACTGTTTTACTTCGTTAATTTACAATCCGAAGACTCATTCCGAGCTATTGATTAATTGATATTACATCGGAACGGGCAGTGAAGAATGAGGATATTCAAATTAATTGGAGCCGTGAATCATGTGTATGATTGTGTTTCATCTGGGAGCGTTCTGTTAATTAATTCGAGTGTTGTTGGGAGCGGCGCGGTCGCAGGCGGGGGAGAAGGGTGATTTACTGCGAAAGGCATCGACGCTAACTGTTACTAGTTCGCGCAATCGTGAGCCATACTCATTGAAATATTGATTCATCTACGAGATACCTCCTAGCCCTAGCTCCTAGCTCCTGTTCTGTTGTTACCGTACAATCCAAAAAATATATCATAGAGAGCGGTAGGTGCCGTAGTTTATCGGAGAAGCGGAGGCCGCGCGAGTAACTATCGCGATCGTAGAGCAAGGAACTCGCGCGCTTAGTCAAGCGTAAAGGATTCTATAGTTCCTTTTAAAGTGAATCCCAATTCCCAAGTATAATAGTACTAGCTTATTACTGCGGCTTCGCCCGCGTAAATATAGTATCCCGTGGGAATACTGTACTTTTTCGGGATAAAAAGTAGCCTATGTTTTAATCCAGAGCCTAAACTAAATTACCATACAAAATTTAATCGAAATGCTTTTAGAATTTTTGCGTGAAAGAGTAACAAGCATTTATCCATCCATCCATTCACACTCCATTCATCCATCCTAACAAACTTTCACATTTATAATACATAGTACAATAGGATCATCTTCGACAATTCGACGCTCGCGTCACACTCACACAAACCTCCTCGTTACACTTACCACTTCAGTAGGAGTATTTAATCACACGAGTGTTTGTGTCCTCTGCTGACGAACATTTATCTTTATGGCAGTTTAATACCCGATGTGAGTAATGTGCAAACAACAAGAAGAAATAAGTTCTGGGGTTTGGGCAGGATGGTTGAATATGACAGCCAGACGCCAGTTGGCCCGGCGCGGTGGTCAGGCGGATGTGAGCGACGGGGTAAATAGCATGCGATATGTTAGTAGTTAGTACAAACAAGAAAGTTCCGTGTGCAGGTATATTTAGCCAGTACTTCTCATGCAATAAAGTTGGGAGTTGGGATCCCGAAATCCGAATCCCAATAAATTATGTTCGGGAAATATGAGGCTGTTTTAGCAGGTAATATTGTATGATACTTATTATTTGGCAAAATGCAGCCTGCACAGTACTCGCCCAATCATTAGCGCTGACTTTAATACTGTTTGTTAGTTCCGTAAGTATGGTGGTCTCGGGAGCAGTAGGTCGCGGGCGGGCGCGGGGCGGGCGCGGGGAGGGGAACGGGTAAGTCAGGGTATTTTAACGAGTGTGTCGCGGCGTGGGAACGGCGGCCCTCGGCGAATATTTGCCAACGGGTTTTTTGTGACCAAGCGACCGACCGTCAAGCGACCTGACCAAGGCGACAGTGACTGTCGCGCTCACAGCACAGCACCCAATGCGTTTTGTACACAATTAATGGTCACTAATGTTTCGACGACTCAGGGCTTAGTAGCGTGCTGTAAGGCTGGGGGTCGGCCACTTCGGAGCCCTGAGGAGCCTGCTGCCTGACTGATTTCTTGTGCGTCGGTATTTTGAAATTTCCCCAACGCCTGAGACTTAAAATTCAAAATACGTACAAACGGTTTTAAGGTTCAAAACCCTAACCTGGCGAAAACATAGATTTTTGTTATTATATGTCAAAAGCTAAATAAAGTGGAAAAGTGTATAAAAAAGTTGTATGAACTGTGCAACCTAATGATACATATTGTAATAATGCTCCAGAGATGCATAAATCTGCTCAGAAATTAAGAGCTAGTGTCTATTTCCTAAACCGGTCTTAATACTTATCTTGTCTTAAAAATATCCACACATCCAACAAAAACAAATAACAAAATATAAATATATTGGTCAAAGAGAAAAACTGTCAATCGTAATACGAACAATTTCATCGGTATCCTGTGAGCCGGTCGTCGGTCAGTTCGCCTGTCAGAGGCTGCCGGGGCTCGTCACTAGTCACTGACTTCACAGTGGAACTTTACCAGCGGCTGCTATCGGCGCGTTTATCTGGAGCTTTTAATTCCATTAGGAGGAATGCGTCCTTCCCTCCCTCCGCCTGCGTCCCGCGATGCTCGACGTACGCTAATTACGGGTCGCCGCGCTGTCCACAACCGACAACGGCGAGGGAGCAGGTAAACTATATAATATATTTATCATGTACATCTACAGCAGAATCATTATCAATGTACATGGCATGTATAACGAGGTCACCATTTTTGTTAATCGAAGCGCATAATCTTTCTATTATATTTACTGGTGTTTTTTCAGTCAGTTACCAAACTTTCAGGAGTGAATATACTCTTAATTATAAGCAACTATTACCATGGGATCAACTTTCCTACTTGAAAAAAAATCAGCTGTTTCTTACAAAAGGGCTACGGCATAGAGAGCATTTTGTAGGAAACAGCTGATTATTTTTTTTCAAGTACGAAAGTCGATCCCATGGTAATAGTTGCTTATATTCAAGTGTATATTCACTCCTGAAAGTTTGGACACTGATTGAAAAAACACCAGATATAATAGAAAGATTATGCGCTTCGATTAACAAAAATGGTGACCTGATGAAAATGGTGATTGAAAAACAGCCTGTATAGTAAAAAGTTAGTCTTATGTGAGTACTAAATATAAGCTACTAGGATCCCGCAGATGTTATAATGCCTCTAGTCGCAGAACCAACCATGTCCGGCGACCGCTCCCTTTCTTTAATCCTCAGCAGAAAGAGAAGCGTGCTCCCGGGATTAGCATTGACAGTGACGTGCTCACAAAATACTACACACACACACACACACACACACACAGTTCTCACTGCTCACTAGTAATAAGAATTACGACCGCGACAATGCCTTTGAGAGACCTTTGAGATAACGTATCGTTTTGATCCGATTTTTAACCACTTTTTTAATCTGCATGTTGTGTGAGAATTAGTTGACACATGAGTCGTAGGCTCCGTCGGTTAATCGCTCCTCACCGCTCGTCCGTGGAATAGTTGCGAGACGAGACTGGAGCACGACTTTTGTTCACGGCTGATGTTCGGAGCTACGATTTAGCGAGCCGAGTTGCGGTCGCGGCTGTCGAAGACTATGTATGGCTGCGCTTATATGCCCGCAGCGCTGCGTGCGAGTAATAGACGGCGGGTGGTCACGAGCAGAACGCAGCAGCAAGCAACAAGCAGCGCCAGCAGCAGCAGGCGTCGCGGCGCAGCAACAGGCGTCGCGGCGCAGAAGCAGGCGTCGCGGCGCAGCAGCAGTCATGGCGATCGATGTTCGTGTCCCAGGTGAACTATTCGACTGACTGATAGATCTCGCGCAGGGCTCGGGTAAGGTCGGGTGCACACGATCACCACCAGCTGCAGACAGTTTAAACAGTCAAATAAATATTATTTCTTCTGCATTTAGACTGCATAATTTGCTTCTCAAGAGCGTAGAAACCACAAAAGCTAGTTATATATAAATGGTACCACATTGACCTTTAGTAGAGCAGGTAGATTAGGCAGCAGTACTATGACTGCAATGACGGACGGTCTGGCCAATGGCCATGAAAACATCGGCAGACGGCGACTCAAATATTTATATTTGTAAAGTGAAAGTGGCATTACATAAAGAGATCGATAAGTCAGCACGTCAAAGCTGTACATTAGCGTCTGTTATCTCGCGTCAATCTGTCCGACACACGCACACACACACACACACACACACACACACCGCCGGCAGTGTAGCCCCGGCCGAGGATTATTTCTTGCCATTACTTCATCTCAGCGTCGTTCTTT
This sequence comes from Phengaris alcon alcon, assembly GCA_037179445.1. Classification (NCBI taxonomy): domain Eukaryota; kingdom Metazoa; phylum Arthropoda; class Insecta; order Lepidoptera; family Lycaenidae; genus Phengaris; species Phengaris alcon. Next base: position 371,682 of record JAYRCH010000140.1, read on the forward strand.
ATCCGGCGGACAGTTATTTATTCGGAGTATTTGCAGTAGAATTGAGATCATCTATCAGAGCGCGCGGCGTGTTCGGCGCTCGTACATCATGTACCAGCGCGCATCGCTCCCTCCGACTGCATATTATAACGACAAAAGTTATCGATAATACTTCAGCTTAGCCAATATGCCATCGTTAAATACAATGACGATCTTCGAAATTGAAAATATAAGTATATGGGATTGACGTAACGTTCGCTAAATGATACGCCAAAACATTTTTAGTTTATAACTTCGTCGTTCCGAGCCAATTTAATCTAAACGTAAACAAATACACAATAGAACTCATAATGCTAGCAATTTAAAGGTCACTTAGGTACTTACAGTGCAATAAACAAATACGATGACACATTAATTTGGTCGAATTTCATCTTTTTGTCTACGTTTAGATCAAATTGGATCTGCAGAGTATACCACGAGATGACTCTTGTACAATTTTGTTGTATAAGTATAATATATATTCGCAAGTCTCAAATTCGCATGAATAATATTATGTATAATTAAGTTCAGTATCATAATGACGCTCAGTCCGCACTCTGCAGGCCTGACCTGACAGAACCACAGTCGTTAGTTACGCAAGTTCACCGTCGCAGCATCTAATTAGCTAATCTCTAATTATAAGCCCATTCCGAGTCGAATATTAATGGTATTTTATCCTCCCTTCATTAGCGATAACAGTCTCGCGACCGATTATACATTCGCCAGCGAGCGTGTGTTACTGAGCGGGCGAGCGGGGCGACCCTGGACCCGACTTATATGATTCGGATCTAATGACTATATTTAACTTAATATTATTATCTCCTGAATTATTAATCACTCAAGTAGACTGTTTTCTGTTTTCAACAATGTGAGAACTTAATTTAGCTGGCCAGGGTATTTGAGTGTTAAATGAGTGTTGACTTCAGTCCATCCATACATCTGGCACAACTACCTATTATAACTTCTACAACTGTTTCAGTATCAACTTGATAGTTTATAGGCAAATAAATTATAGCCTATGTATCGCAAATAAAGATTTTATGTATCACTAGCTGTGTGCTTAGCACAACTGACTGTTAACGCATTTGCGTTATCCAATCAAAACTGCTCTCGAATAGATAAACTACCGACAAAAAACCTTGGACATTAATATAGAATAAGAATAGAACATTAATATCTATTAACCAAGTTCAGACTCGTTGAGTGTCGACACAACGCGTATTATCATATCGGGGAGATTAAAACACGCCACTTTATTATCTGCGCAATTAATTTAACACTTCGCGATTGTGGCCGGATAACGACAGTCAAAACACGTTAGAAACGAAAGCCACGCCGTAAAGATGTCGACATCATGCATCATTAGACAAACAAGGCATGCATTAGTTGAGGCGGATACAGTGTACACAGGCCACAGGGTGTCCAGAGTCCAGACGCTGATGACGAAGCTAACATTACCGATGCGGCTCGCGTCCTGCCGGCTGCCGCACAAAAACTGCATCGCCGTCGGCAACTGCGCGCTGTATTGCTGTCGGAACACACGCATCCGCTGTTACGCTCCCCCCCTCCCGGTGCTCCTCCGGCGAACAGACGCGCAAGTTTTTGCGTCGTGGGTCTTACATTGTCCACGAAACTGCCATCACGAGTTTAGGGTCGGGCGCTAATGTACTCGGAGCTGTATTGTGAAAACATAATGTGGATTTAGTGTGAAAACTTTAGACTTTACCGCCGATCTCACGTTTTTACCGAAGCCAGCCTATACCTCAATCGCGCATTACTGCGAAAGTCGTAAAAGTCTTGCAATTAATGTTTCTCCGACAGCGGCCACCCCCCACGCGCTGATGAGCTGATGAGCTATAGATATTATGTTCTGCCCATAAACTCTCACCGCCCATCAATGAGATGTTACGAGTTACGAGTTACGAGTTACGACTGATGAGCTATGACTGAACCCCAATTCTCGTATTTGACTTGGACATTCAATATCTTGATATCAGAACCCAGACCAGAACAGATCCCGTCGAAGGAACAAAAAGTTTTTCTGTGTTCCTGGGTCATGGATTTGTATTAAATATGTGTATAATCTAGTAAAAATCTTAAATATATGTATAGTATAAAAGTAATAAATACTCCCGTTTTCCGGTACCTGTAACACAAGTTCTTCGGAAACTTAGCACGCGGCCAGATTGACGTGGTGTGGAGCGTCTATAGATATTAATTTATATTATAGATATAGAAAACACTGTTATCACGTAAGTGGCAGCTAGCCTCTGTTGATAATACAGAACCACCACCACCACAAATTTAAACCTAAAAACCTAAACTGATTTTTGGAGTTTGAACCAATCAAAAAGCGTTAATTACATCGGTTTGACGTTTATCATTTATGAGAATACCATTTTGCCGTTTTGACTTTTAACATATTGGGACTGCATCGAAATTGTATTATTGTAAGATTTAATTAGCAGGATCGATCTACAGCAAGTCTAAAATGGCCACAATAATGGCAAGTGAATCGTACTATGAACCATCAACTTTTGAAGAAATTGCTCTTACACTTTTTACAATTCTATTTTGACAGTTTTCAATAGAAATGCGTAAAATATACGTACGTAATAAGAATACATACAATCACTTAATGTGGCCATTTTACACCTGCTGGCTGCTGGCTGCTGGTCATATCACGTGACGACCAGACGCAAGGTGTCTGTATTCCTCGTCGTCTGATGTAAGTTGTATGCAAGTCGTCGGCGGCGGTCGGCCACATTTTGCATCACGAAGTGTCCCCCAATTCGATGATGTAAATGTCCAAACTTCAAAGCATACAACAAGTTGTCTACTTCCTAGCTACCTCCAGGTCCGAGGGTCTGCGCTATTTACCAAACAAGTAATTATTTCATTTATAGTTTCCAATTTAGATAAATCAAATTGTATAACTTCAACAAATAGTAACATAATGTTCTGGCTGGAGTGGAGATATCCAGCGGTACCCCGTATGTTCACCCCGGCCCATCGGCCGCGGCCGACCGGTCCGCGCCCGGCCCGAAGTAATTAAAAGATACGGTCTTCGGAGCTCCTCTATACAATATACATACATCTAGCTATGTGTTGCAGTGCCAGGCCTGCTATCGCTGGCCACTAGGTTACACACATGGCTTAATCAAATTATGCTATAATTATATAATAAAATACAATCATATTAAACACTTAGCACAAACACATATACATAATTATCTTCTCATTCAGATCGCTACAGTGTGTACTGTATCGTCAGTCGTCACCAATTAGGAGGTCAGGTTAGGTGTAAAACTTACTCCGGTCACATGTACCAGACCTACATGATCTACAACGGGGTGAATCATCAGCTTAAGGACAACTGCGGGTCACAACTCACACAGCGACGAACAGTATCTGCCGGTCCTGATTGACATTCATAATTATTGTTTTTGGGCGACTTTGGGTCACACGCTGAAAGCTGTTGCGCTATTGGGACTTCTAAACGTGTCTAACACGAGCGAGCGTCATGATGATTGGTTCCTGTACTGGCTCAGAGGCGCACCATTCTGGTGCACAATGGGAGCCAGGCACTTAATAAACGGTTGCCAGATGGTTGGAGCTGCGCACCTAATAACAGATACAGGAAAAATTAAACCGACTCGAGCTCGCTCGCCCCGTCCCCCGGCCCGCCCCCGCCCCGCGCTCGCCCGCCGTAACCGGTACGGCAGCTCTCGGCTCCGGAGTCCGAACAAAAAGAGAAATGTTATAATTTCGGTAAGTCATAATCGGTGGCCGGTTTTTCCGCGCATAAAAACCGACGGCCGCGGCCGGCCCGCCGCGCTCGCCTCACCAGCAACTCCTAGTGTCAATTACTTACCGCTTTCTTCTTTAATTATACATAATTATTAGTTTCTTTGTTCGACTTTACAACCGAACCTATACTAATCGCATAAATTTCTCAGTTTCAGTTCTTCATAGACATTAGACGTGACATCGTAGCGTGTTGTTTGTACTGTGTAACAGTGTGTACTGTGTGTACAGTAATGGAGTACTAACTGTGCGCCCGCGCCGTGCGGGTAGCCGGGTACTGCCTGCCACTGCGGGGCGCAGCGGCCGCGGCGTCGCTGTCGATGTCGCGTCGGTGCAACGTCCATCGGCCGCGGCGATAGCGTTGCGAAACATTCTGCTGAACACAAATTATTAACATATGCAGTGTTTCGAGCAGGATCTGAGCGTGTGGCGGGAGGCGGCGGCCGGCGGCGCGGCGCGGGCCGAGGGGCGCGGGTCGGCCGGGAACAAATCTGTGCAGGCTGCGGTGCGGTGCGGGGCGCGGGGGGCGGCACCTGCTCCCGTGGGAGGCCGTCGACCCCGCGCCCTCGCCGCCGCCCGCGCCCCGCAGCCCGCCAGGACCTCCCGCTCAGACCGAGCCCTGCGGCCGCGCACATCTTAACTGATCAATTTCGTCTTTTCATTTGGGTTACTCGTTTAATGATCGTGTCTCGCCGATAATCTTGTTTGGTGGCTTTCGAGAATTCGTTGTTGATCCTTTTTACGGCTCGTCACAAGTCGATGCTACTGCGTTCATCGGACAATTTATCGTGTTAGACTATAATTCAAAGACAATAATAATTAATTCATTGATAAAGAATACGTAAATATAACTATGTAGTAATGTTATGTAAATGTACAAATAAAATAGCTGTTTAAAAAAATACCTTCATACGTATGTTGGCTGTTATCATAATGTTATATTTAAAAAATAATCAATGAACTAGATCTCGCTGTGGTCAAAATTCGACCATAATTCACATTCGAATATAATACTTAAGTTTCAATTTTTAGGGTTCTTTCCTCTTAGATACGCCTACTACGCTCTTAGATTGCCCCCCCCCCCCCCCTCAACAGTTTTTACAATTGTCCTGGTTGAAATTTGTACCAAATAGCTATATGAAAGTGTGTTTTCTTAAAATAAGGACAACAGCGCGAAATATACTATAATGATGATTATTATGTTTGTCCGTTTAAATCGGGTAAGAGGAGCGAGCGAGCAGAAACTTCTCTAATTTCGCAGGATAAAATTGAATAGATTTTTTTTTTCCATTGTACCTACTGGCTTAATTTGTAACATATACCTATCTGAAAGGGTTTATTTTTTGGAATAATCAACAGCGCGAGACAGACCACAGACTACTAAATATTAGAAATAACTTTATTATGTTCAGTAAAAATGCCTCTAATTTTGGATCAATTCAAGATCAATTTGGAAAAATCTATTGGATTAATCCCTTTGGACCAAAACAAATGGCACAGTGCACACTGTCAAAATCTGCAGAGTATGCGTATCTTCTCAATACCAAAAGAATCCGCCCTAGACTTCAGCCTACTCAGCCTTCTGGTAAAGCCGCCTGGATATTTTCTACTATTTACAGATAACAGATAAAAAGATATATATAAATTATTGACAGGTATTTGCAGACTGGACCGTGAGGACGGTCCAAAACCGTGATTTTTGCTTCTCGTATTAGAGCGTTTTCACGTGATCCGATACGATTTCGCTTATCGCGCGCGATAATGTGAGAGACAGCTATATATTATTTTTATATTTAAACATATACCTTCTTATTCATTATTTTGCCTTTTAGATACAAAAAAGGAGAAAAAAAATTGTTGTGACAGATTGACAAACATCAATGTGTAATAAAATGACATCAAACGCACGGCCTACCGTGCGTGGTGTGAGCTAACTGAGCGATAATAATTATAAACTTTAATTAGTGTACCTCATAATTAAAAGAATATCAGACCAATTCCATTATAATTACGAAAACTAAATTTCACTCATGTTTTTCACGATGAAACCGGGCGGCGGGTTTCCTGCTTTTTTATTTTTCAAGATTATACTGACAAATTTGCTAAAACCTATGCATGTGACACAATATATTTAAAAACCTGAATAAATTCCCTAAATAAATACGAGCAATCTTGATGTGAACACAAAAAGCCCTTCAAGCGTCGCGCGGCACTCTACGGCAGAAGGCATCCGCGTTTGGTTTTTCGATTTTCATTGATGAACTGTGAGTAAAACTTTGGCATGTTATATATTTTTGGAAACTATAATAAACATTCTACACATTTTATAAAAAAATAGCAAGAAATATAACGTTTAACATAGAGACTATAAACCGTATAAACTTTAAATCACACGGAACGGCCGTTCACGGCCGTTTCGCGTGCCGTGTGACAGTGCGCGAGAGCGCGACACTTGCGGGGTGGCGGGGTGGCTGTCGATGTACCACAGGGTACAGCGCGCGCCGCTCAAGTCTCAACAGGACTACGATTAACATTCATAAGGGTACAACGCTACAATTTTTAAACACGATGTCTCCAAACTGTCTTGAGCTTATATATACAATTATACACTTTGTGTGTGTGAACTAAATCCATGATAGTGTGTGTTGCTGATATTTTCATTAATTTCTTGTTGTTCTGTCCTAACTATGAACTGGAATAAATAAATAACTACCCTACACCTACATCTACACCTTCACCGGGTTTAAGCCTTCCCTGAACTTCCACATCGGTCCAGCCGTTCTCGAGTTTTAGCGAGATATTGGAATTGCAATCCATTTATATATATACCTATATATAAGAAAATTCAAGTCATTTGTTACATAGTACATACACCGGTTACATAAGATAATTTGAAGCAACATCGGCCGCCGGAGAGCACACACACACACAGCTCCACCTCAGTCAACATCGGCCGCCGGAGAGCACACACACACACAGCTCCACTTCAGTCAACATCGGCCGCCGGAGAGTACACACACACACAGCTCCACTTCAGTCAACATCGGCCGCCGGAGAGCACACACACACACAGCTCCACTTCAGTCAACATCGGCCGCCGGAGAGCACACACACACACAGCTCCACCTCAGTCAACATCGGCCGCCGGAGAGCACACACACTCACAGCTCCACCTCAGTCAACACCGGCCGCCGGAGAGCACACACACACACAGCTCCACCTCAGTCAACATCGGCCGCCGGAGAGCACACACACTCACAGCTCCACCTCAGTCAACACCGGCCGCCGGAGAGCGGAGAGCACTCACAGCTCCACCTCAGTCAACACCGGCCGCCGGAGAGCACACACACTCACAGCTCCACCTCAGTCAACACCGGCCGCCGGAGAGCGGAGAGCACTCACAGCTCCACCTCAGTCAACACCGGCCGCCGGAGAGCACACACACTCACAGCTCCACCTCAGTCAACACCGGCCGCCGGAGAGCACACACACACACAGCTCCACCTCAGTCAACACCGGCCGCCGGAGAGCACACACACTCACAGCTCCACCTCAGTCAACACCGGCCGCCGGAGAGCACACACACTCACAGCTCCACCTCAGTCAACACCGGCCGCCGGAGAGCACACACACTCACAGCTCCACCTCAGTCAACACCGGCCGCCGGAGAGCGGAGAGCACTCACAGCTCCACCTCAGTCAACACCGGCCGCCGGAGAGCACACACACTCACAGCTCCACCTCAGTCAACACCGGCCGCCGGAGAGCACACACACACACAGCTCCACCTCAGTCAACACCGGCCGCCGGAGAGCACACACACTCACAGCTCCACCTCAGTCAACATCGGCCTCCGGAGAGCACACACACTCACAGCTCCACTTCAGTCAACACCGGCCGCCGGAGAGCACACACACTCACAGCTCCACCTCAGTCAACATCGGCCTCCGGAGAGCACACACACTCACAGCTCCACCTCAGTCAACACCGGCCGCCGGATAGCACACACACTCACAGCTCCACCTCAGTCAACATCGGCCGCCGGAGAGCACACACACTCACAGCTCCACCTCAGTCAACACCGGCCGCCGGAGAGCACACACACACACAGCTCCACCTCAGTCAACACCGGCCGCCGGAGAGCGGAGAGCACTCACAGCTCCACCTCAGTCAACACCGGCCCCCGGAGAGCACACACACTCACAGCTCCACCTAGTCAACACCGGCCGCCGGAGAGCACACACACTCACAGCTCCACCTCAGTCAACACCGGCCGCCGGAGAGCACACACACTCACAGCTCCACCTCAGTCAACACCGGCCGCCGGATAGCACACACACTCACAGCTCCACCTCAGTCAACATCGGCCGCCGGAGAGCACACACACTCACAGCTCCACCTCAGTCAACACCGGCCGCCGGAGAGCACACACACACACAGCTCCACCTCAGTCAACATCGGCCGCCGGAGAGCACACACACACACAGCTCCACCTCAGTCAACACCGGCCGCCGGAGAGCGGAGAGCACTCACAGCTCCACCTCAGTCAACACCGGCCCCCGGAGAGCACACACACTCACAGCTCCACCTCAGTCAACACCGGCCGCCGGAGAGCACACACACTCACAGCTCCACCTCAGTCAACACCGGCCGCCGGATAGCACACACACTCACAGCTCCACCTCAGTCAACATCGGCCGCCGGAGAGCACACACACTCACAGCTCCACCTCAGTCAACACCGGCCGCCGGAGAGCACACACACTCACAGCTCCACCTCAGTCAACACCGGCCGCCGGAGAGCACACACACTCACAGCTTCACCTCAGTCAACACCGGCCGCCGGAGAGCGGAGAGCACTCACAGCTCCACCTCAGTCAACACCGGCCGCCGGAGAGCACACACACTCACAGCTCCACCTCAGTCAACACCGGCCGCCGGAGAGCGGAGAGCACTCACAGCTCCACCTCAGTCAACACCGGCCGCCGGAGAGCACACACACTCACAGCTCCACCTCAGTCAACACCGGCCGCCGGAGAGCACACACACACACAGCTCCACCTCAGTCAACACCGGCCGCCGGAGAGCACACACACTCACAGCTCCACCTCAGTCAACACCGGCCGCCGGATAGCACACACACTCACAGCTCCACCTCAGTCAACACCGGCCGCCGGATAGCACACACACTCACAGCTCCACCTCAGTCAACATCGGCCGCCGGAGAGCACACACACTCACAGCTCCACCTCAGTCAACACCGGCCGCCGGAGAGCACACACACACACAGCTCCACCTCAGTCAACATCGGCCGCCGGAGAGCACACACACACACAGCTCCACCTCAGTCAACACCGGCCGCCGGAGAGCACACACACTCACAGCTCCACCTCAGTCAACACCGGCCGCCGGAGAGCGGAGAGCACTCACAGCTCCACCTCAGTCAACACCGGCCCCCGGAGAGCACACACACTCACAGCTCCACCTCAGTCAACACCGGCCGCCGGAGAGCACACACACTCACAGCTCCACCTCAGTCAACACCGGCCGCCGGAGAGCGGAGAGCACTCACAGCTCCACCTCAGTCAACACCGGCCGCCGGAGAGCACACACACTCACAGCTCCACCTCAGTCAACACCGGCCGCCGGAGAGCGGAGAGCACTCACAGCTCCACCTCAGTCAACACCGGCCGCCGGAGAGCACACACACTCACAGCTCCACCTCAGTCAACACCGGCCGCCGGAGAGCGGAGAGCACTCACAGCTCCACCTCAGTCAACACCGGCCGCCGGAGAGCACACACACTCACAGCTCAACCTCAGTCAACACCGGCCGCCGGAGAGCACACACACTCACAGCTCCACCTCAGTCAACACCGGCCGCCGGAGAGCACACACACACACAGCTCCACCTCAGTCAACACCGGCCGCCGGAGAGCGGAGAGCACTCACAGCTCCACCTCAGTCAACACCGGCCCCCGGAGAGCACACACACTCACAGCTCCACCTCAGTCAACACCGGCCGCCGGAGAGCACACACACTCACAGCTCCACCTCAGTCAACACCGGCCGCCGGAGAGCGGAGAGCACTCACAGCTCCACCTCAGTCAACACCGGCCGCCGGAGAGCACACACACTCACAGCTCCACCTCAGTCAACACCGGCCGCCGGAGAGCGGAGAGCACTCACAGCTCCACCTCAGTCAACACCGGCCGCCGGAGAGCACACACACTCACAGCTCCACCTCAGTCAACACCGGCCGCCGGAGAGCGGAGAGCACTCACAGCTCCACCTCAGTCAACACCGGCCGCCGGAGAGCACACACACTCACAGCTCCACCTCAGTCAACACCGGCCGCCGGAGAGCACACACACTCACAGCTCCACCTCAGTCAACACCGGCCGCCGGAGAGCACACACACTCACAGCTCCACCTCAGTCAACACCGGCCGCCGGAGAGCACACACACACACAGCTCCACCTCAGTCAACACCGGCCGCCGGATAGCACACACACTCACAGCTCCACCTCAGTCAACATCGGCCGCCGGAGAGCACACACACTCACAGCTCCACCTCAGTCAACACCGGCCGCCGGAGAGCACACACACTCACAGCTCCACCTCAGTCAACGTCTCGCGTTTGACAAGATAATATTAATCATAACTTACGCGTCCATTTCTGTTTTGCACTGTATATAATCGTGTTTTGTGGTTAATATGATTGTTATTGACTAACAACTTGTTCGTCAATTTGAAAAGTTTTATAGCGGTTTGAACAAACTACACCGCCGGGTTCCCGGTATCGGTTTACGATGTGGCCGTGTGCGGGTACTGCAGCGGGTGCGATTCGTCAGGGCTGAGGGCGGCCGGCGAGCGGCGTGTAATCGAATTGATTAGCGGCGGCGAGCGAGGCGAACGAGCCGCGACACCGCCGAGCTAGCCGTGAGCCGCCCGCGACGGTACCGCCCGCGATCACTTTTTGTGTGATACTCGTATCTGTATGTCACACAAATTCGCAATACATAAATCATTATGATTATGATCACGATGGCGGTCCCGGCGTCGCTTGTAAGGATTAAGGATCTAGTGACTAGTGTCGACTGTCTACCAGCAACATACATTGAAAAAATGTTAACCAGTAAGGACATGAGAAGATGGCTTAAAGCAACGGCTAAAATGACACACCTAGAGAGTCAGTAGCTGTATTATGCACAATATGCTACTCACGTCTCACACCTCCATCTATATAGTACATAAAATAATATTATATACCTTTTGAAGTTTGACGTAACTCAAACTCCAGTGTCATCGTTTCAATTAGCGACAACAATGACGCGACGACGTGACGGCAGCCGCCGCTGTGACGCGACGTGACTGTGCTCGTCCGCCGACGTTTTTTCCCTCGCCGGGAGCTCGCCTATTCTATGCTCTTTAGTAGTCATTAGTTTTTAATTTAATCAATATTCCACGAGTATTACAACAGGCCGTCCCGACTTTTTGTGAGGCTAACAATCGTGTAATTAGGCTGGACCGCTAGGCGCTGGCGGTGACGGGGCAGATCTGCTCACTGCAGCGAACCTCTCGGACTCTCGGTGCCTTTCGTCAGCACGCGGATAAGAATCTAGATCATATTCGCTTCCTAGGTAATGTTTAATTCAGTCGTCCGGCGGCGATACCGTCTTATCTCGCTCCGTATTAACAAGTAAATGAGCGCTGCTACTGACAGCCCCGGGACTGGGTAACGAGCCACCTGCGCTTCCCCTCTTACCCTGCACCCCTCACCCCGGTAGTAATTGCAGCAGCTCCTACTCCGGCGGTGGACGGCGGCCGGCACACTTGAGTCCGAGATGTTATCTGCCGCCGCTCGCCTGCACTAAAGTGTCTATCAGTGTCCGCTTCAAAGTGTCGATTGTAAAGTAGCAATATATTTTATCGCGGGCTAAATCGTCGTTCCTAACGAGGGTACGATGCTAATTTATGTAAAACTCGGCATCACCAGCCGCCGGTAAATAAAGTAGAAACGGAACACATTTTGAGCTACCTAAAGGTGGTCCCTCTCCTCTACGGGACGGTTCCTAGAACTCGTGTAATGTGACGACTGACGACGTGACGTGTCCGCCACACCGTGAACCCTAACCGAGCGTGTAATGTTCACCGGCCGGGCCGCTGTTCGCACCTCGTCGGAGCTCGAGCGGCGAGTCTGATCATCTGATCTGCGTAACGAGCTCACCAGCATCAACGCAGATCTGGGAAGCCGACATGTACCGACATGGCAATAAACAACGTGTATCCTCGCAATCAGCTCCCATCGAATCTGTGTCGATACCGACTCCATTACCATAATCTTTTCAATGCAGTCTGTGCAATCGAGATATCACTTATCGGCGGATATCGCCCCGTCAGGGAGTAACTCCATCCATCTCGTATCTATACTAGTCTATACTATAGTATAGTATTATAAATGCGAAAGTGTGTCTGTCTGTTACCTCTTCACGCTTTATGAATCGATTTTTATGAAATTTGGTACATATATACTTTGGGTCAAGATACCGAGGAAGGACATAGGATATTTTTTATCCCGAAAAACTACTGTGGGATAGATGGAAGCCCCAAAGGGAAAATCTCCGACCGAGCGAGGTGGTATGCTCGGTCAGGCCGAAGCTCCCCTGTATGCATTTCGGATGTTGTATATATATCGCCGATCTGAGAAGACTTTGATAGCGCGATTCAGGATTGTGGCGCTAATTGGTCCGCCACAGTATAATGTTCTCGTGGGATAATGTACGAGTATAAATGTGTGTGCTTTTTTACTGTGGTTCAAAACTGTTGTTTACGCCGAAAGTCCTGAACACTACTTAACTGATCATCATGAAATTTAGCACAGATATAAAGTAGACCACGGGGAAGGACATCGGCTACTTTTTATCGCGGGGAAATGTACGGTTTCCGTGGGATATTTTATTTACGCTTTTAAGCAAAAATTTCTAAACCGATCATCATGAAATTTGGCACAGATATAGAGAAGACCATGAGGTAGGATATAGGCTACTTTTTATCGCGGGAAAGTGTACGGTTCCCGCGGTATACTTTATTTACGGTTTCCCGTAAAACTACTAAGCCGATCATTATGAAATTTGGCACAGACATAGAGAAGACCATGAGGAAGGATATATCATATAGGCGACTTTTTATCGCGGGAAAGTGTACGGTTCCCGTGGGATACTTTATTTACAGTTTCACGTAAGAACTACTAAACCGATCATAAAGTAGACCACCGAAGGACATAGGCTACTTTTTATCGCAGGACATATGCGGTTCCGTTTAAGAAACGAATTTTCTACTACGCTTTTATAATACCTTGCAGTTGATTCCCGCTACTTCGTACGCGAAATCTTGCGGGAACCGTGCATTTTCCCGCGAAAAAGTAAAGTGTGCTTCCCAGTGGTCTAGTTGATATATATATATATATATATATATATATATATATATATATTGTATATTGTGTCAAAGGACATGGGCTAGTATACTAGGGAATAATTACCCGCGGCGACCAAACATGAAGTCAAGTTAGTAGTAACTTGTAAGTATAATTCCATCTGGATAACAACAGCGCAGGCATGGCATACATTGCATGGCATACATTGCATGGCATACATAACTACTGGGATGTATCGACCGTGTGCTTCTTTTGGAGGTCCTACATACCTAACCAGGATTAAATATTCTTGCGCTGATTCATGTTTAACTGTGAGTTGCGAGGTCCGGGTCTGTTTTTATTTTTGTATTGCAATTAACGAAACACACGGCTACATTACTAAGTTTTAGGTCGCATTTTTGCCGAATCTGCGACCCAATAAATCTCTCAAGCGGACGCGTCCGGGGGTGAGAGGCGCGAGAGGGGGAGGAAGGGGGATATGTCGGAGCTCATTAAAATACCTGCAGCGGCCGGTCGCGACGGCCGGCGACAGGTCGTGAGAAGACAGCGCTAATTAAGCCGATACTACCTGATAAATGATTCTTGACGCCGGAGATCCTGGGACTTGGATGACGATTGCAGGCAATGCACTCAATTCAGACTCAATTCAATCTAAATGCAAACAAGAAACAATAGCACGCTATAGCATTATAATGTCACTTATTAAACGTGAAATAAAAAAAACATGATGACACATTATATATGTAGGTAAATATAGTTTTGTTGGTACGTCTACATATAGATAGTTACGTTTGCGTGTATCTGTGAATAGACGTGTGCAGGGCCGGATTAACCCTAAGGCCAAAGAGGCCCGTGCCTGTACCTATAATACACAGGGGGCCTAGCAGGAACATTTAACAGCGGCGTAAACATAACGTTATCGAATGAGAATAGCATGAAAATCTGTCAAAATCATGTCAGCGCCCATACAAATTTCTTTGTGTGTTACCCACAGAACTTCTTACACTTTTTCACAGTAATAGGTATTTTACACTAATTTTGATATATTTATAACATGTAACATATTACATGTCCGGTTTCGACAAAGTCATCATCGGGTTTCATCTTTTTGTTTACGTAAAGAGTCATCCGAAAAGAGTTTTACCTTTTTGAGTGGAGTTGCATTACATAATACTTTGTTAGTGTGAAGTGTGTCTAACATTAAGTAAGGATTACCGTACACTCAAAATCGCTACTCGCTTGTGTCTCTTCGGCGAAATAATGTAATGTAATCGGATATTGCATATTTTCTTTGATTAGTTCTGCTTTCAATTTCCGTTCCACCTGAGCACCGTCATCACTCATTACAGCCGGCATCCTGCTGTCTGTTGCTGCGACTGCTGGCCACAGTTGCCGGTGGCCGCATCCCGCTACCGGCTACACTCTGCACTCCGCTACTTAAGCCGCGCTCGTAACCCAATGGTGGAGGCCGCGGTATCGCGCGCCGGACGGACGCCGATAGCCGCGTCCGTCCGCTGCGCCGCGTCACGCTGCGTCTTGACGCGCTATCAATAATATGTTACATATTATGATAATTTTCTATCAATAGCTTCAATTTTACATCCACTTCTTTGATATGTACTTTTAAAATAATAGACGCAATTGTTATTTGTAGTAGATAAGTTAACAAAAAGTTGCCAAATCACTGTCACAAGACTCACAACACGAGAGTATAGAAAACAAACAGCACGTGGTGGTGGTCGGCGGTGGTCGGCGGTGGTCGCCGGCAGCCCGCGACTTCCGCCGGATGTCGCACCACCGCGATGTGTATAACGGGACGGTATCGATATCATGACAGTCGATACAACCTGCCACCCGCAGACCACAGCCCGTGGGGTGCGCGTGCGCAGCGGGAGCTGCTGCGTGGATCCTGGGCAGGTGGCACCGCGCTGGCTGACGTACTTACACAGCAGATAATATTAGTATGTTAGTTGTTAGTGGGCGTTATCAGTGGTATTTATGTATTACAACACCGGGAAGTGGCGTGTGCGGGGGGCGCGCGGCGTTATCACTTATCAGCGGCTGCGCGCGGCTCATCCGTCAGCCGCCATATATCACCCGCTATTTCACCATATACCTAGAATCAACATTTATCATTTTTTTCTATTTTCCAAATTTTGCAGCAACTATTTTTAAATAATTAAACGATTTATACATAATAAGTAGATGATAATACGTACTAATGACTAACTAGCAAATATTTGCGTTTATAGTTAGTTCAAAATAGACATGTTTCCTATCAGCGCATGGACCATTTGTAGTTTAGAATAAATGTTCCAAATATAATATGTTACTACACGATCATATATTTAACGATGATTTAAACATTTTCTTTTTGGTAAATTATTGTACGGTATCCAAATCATGGCAATAGTCTACTTAACCTGAGGAATATTTATATCATATTATAATAGGTGCTATAGGATACCTACAGAATGAATTTTTAAGCGGGTATGGTGGGTCAAATCCGAAACTGTAAGGAATAGCGTAAAATGCTGAAATGTGTTGCAGACTAACCCCCTTACTAATAAAATTATTTACACAACGGATAAGTTATACAATGTTTTGTCCTTGTCTTATACGTTGGAAAAGTCCCTTGACATTGTATAGCTTATCCACGTGTAAATATTTTTATTAGTAAGGGGATATGGAGCTTTGGTTTAGGATGGGACTATAATGATCCGGAACCGGCGAGCCCGGGAAAATTCAGAGCACTGATTATTTGAAAAAAATAATTAAATTCGACTTCCAAAGTACAAATGCACAAAAAAGTATAAAATAAAACTTATTTTCTAAATAATTCCCCTTTTAAATTCGGCAAAAATGTTGAACTATTTCTCTACTCAATCTACATAATTTTGAAGTCGGTACTAGCCCAAACAACATCCTGATCAAACAATATTTTATAGACGACACATTCAAATTTGCTGGTACCAACTTATTTATTTATTTACTATGAATAACCAACAAAAGTTACAATTATACAAATTTAAACATACATTAGAATAAGTAAAGAGCTTATTGTACTTTAAGTTATAGGTTATATTTCATCATGCAAAGTAAAAACCATAAACAAAGAGAAAATTAAAATTAAAATTACTAAAATAAGTTTACAAAATACAAAATAATAATAAGTACTTACTAAATTTCCAATAATAATAATAATAACTAATTAATTAATCACAAAAATTTAAGTAGAAAAAAACGCTTTGCACAGAAAAAACAGCAGCATATAGGTTTAATATACAAAACATGAAATTTAGTCATAAAATTTAAACAGATTAAAATTAAATCAAATAAAATATGTCAGATCAAATAAATGTCAAAGGTGCGATAAATTAATGTTAACAATGATAATAGTATAATTAGTTAATGATGTCAAGATTAATAATAAAATATTTGAATAAATAAAATAAAAATTATTACAGAATTATGAGTTATGACACAATTAAGTAACATAGTACTTGAGGATCTTTGTTTTGAAATTGCGAAAACGATCATGGTTTACGTCAAGATCCGTTATCCTCGATGATAGCTCATTGTATTTACATGTAAGTCTAGTTATGGGGCTATTTATACCCAGGTTAGTTCTATGGTAATTAGGTCGAAAAAAGGGTTCCAGAAAAACAAGTTCCTAAAAGATCTCACGGGGAGGACAAAATTTAATGAAGAAAGGAGATGCATACAGTCTATTTTATTGTTTATTAGTTGATAAAGAAATAACATGTCTAAAATATGTCTTCGTGATTCTAATGTCCCCATACCAAAATGCTGTAGGTTCTTCTCGTATGAGCAACCACGCAAGGAGTTACAGAATCTATAGGACAGATGACAGACAATTTTTTGTTGAACACTTTCTATTCGATCAATGTGCACTTTGTAATATGGATTCCATACGGTAGAACAGTATTCTAGTTTACTTCTTACGTAACTATTATACAAGGTCAATATTGTAGCGGCTTTGCGAAATTCTCTAGAGTTTCTGATTACGAAACCAAGAGATCTTAAGGCAGAGCTGACCGAACTTCAAAATTGAGAAGATTGAGTAGAGAAATAGTTAAAAATTTTATCCGAATTTAAAAGGGTAATTATTTGGAAACTAAGTTTTATTTCATACTTTTTTGTGCATTTTTACTTTGGAAGCCGGTTTAAATTTTTTGTTTAAAAATAATA
Source organism: Phengaris alcon alcon (assembly GCA_037179445.1). Lineage (NCBI taxonomy): Eukaryota > Metazoa > Arthropoda > Insecta > Lepidoptera > Lycaenidae > Phengaris > Phengaris alcon. The sequence goes on from JAYRCH010000140.1 coordinate 389,152, forward strand.
TTTTTTCTATTTTTAGTTAAATTAATTATCCATTATTATTATATTATATTATGAACACATTTTAAGAAAGTTATAAATACAAAAAAGCATCCGCTATTCTCACTCTCTCGGCAAAACAAACTCAAGTGTTAATTCATGCCAGTTTTCTGAGATTTGGTATTTCCCCATTATCCGTTATCCAGCATTAGCGATCTGCGGACCTACTAAACAATCACCAGTGATGATAATGGTTAGATGCTATATTATTAAATTATTATTATTATTTATTGTAATAGTCGGCGTAAAAATTTCGCAGTACCTAAGCATAAAATATACTATAGTTATGATGATGATCACGAATATCATGACATTCATATCGGTGCACAAAACTCTGATGAGTAGTCAGTACCTATGTCATCATAATAATATGTTGGTGTTTCGTGTGAATATGGTGGTGATGATAATAATGATTGCTTTAAGTGGTATGATGGCATATGCTTGCAGGTATCTAAACAATGCCGGAATCCCCAAACATGTATCTATAAGGATTCAGGAGTTCTGTCCAGTACTTTTAAGTCCAGGGTATACCTTGGTGCAAAATCTTACTTTTTAGTAGCATATGGTCGGACTACTTCTGTATCATGACACGCTACTGTATCTAAGCATATGTTACCAATAAGTAAGCTATGGCTTACTTATTGGTAACATATGCTTAGATTACTTCAGAAATATCACTATATGTGTCCAAGGGACAAATTTGAAATTATAATCTTCACAGTAACAAAAGAATTTTGCAAATAGGTTCACAAACGTCAAAGTAATATTCAAATATATCCATGACGGTGTAAAATACTATGAGAAGTACCTACTATATGATCATAATGTGATGATGTATATTGTGATGACGGCGGTGATGATGATGATTACTGTAATTGACATAGTGGCATATGCTTGCAGTTCTTTAAACAACGCCGAAATCCCCAAACATGTATCTATAAGGAGTTTTGTGATGACTAACCCTGAGTTTTTAAGCGCGAAAGAGAGTAATAAGATAACTAGATTATTCGAGCCATTAGATATTTCTATACAGAACCTAATTTCTGAGTTGCAGGAACGGTGGGAAAACACTATCAAAGGGCGTCACCTATATAATTTCTTCCCTTCGGTACGCGATCGACTCTCGAAGCAATGGATAGAAATAGACCACTACGTCGCACAATTTTTGACAGGACACGGAAACTTTAAAGTGTTCGACCGAAGGTAGCCCTTATGAACAAACTGCTCATCACATACTCTGGGAGTGTGATCTCTGGTATGACGAAAGAATCGAAATGTTGAACAGCGTCCATTGTGTTTCTAGGGTTGTGTACTATGAAGATCTCGTGGGCTGTGCGAAGAACTTCCGAGCTTTCAAACGTTTTTGTCATAAGTACTATTGGAAACAATGCAACACTTTTTTGTCATTATAAATGCATTGTAATCAACTGTCATATTATAAATTAAAACATTTAATTACATTCTGTCTTGTAGTCATAAAAAAAAAAACATGTTATTCCCGTGGTGCTTCCCCTTTAATTCTGACTTTTTGTCATCACAATTTTTGCTGTCTCCCGCTTTGCTTGGGGAGGGAAACTGGAATACAGGAAGTATTCCAGTTTCCCTCCCCAATCCTCCTACAATCTTCTGATTAATTTCGATGCGGGTTCCAAGACAGATTTAGCATGTCCCCCGGGCACCCCTGAGATCATATCAAAGGGTTTTTGCGGTTGGTTACCACTGTCGATCCTGGCTACACAGGAGTTGCAGTGGTGGGTAAGTGTGGTGGGCCAATTGCCCGTTTAAAAAAAAAAAAGTTCTGTTCTGTACTTTTGGATCCAGGGTATACTTTGGTGCAGAATCTGACTTTTTGGTAGCCTAGGTAGCCGCTTCCTTTTTTTGGAAGTAGGTTAAAAATAGAACTCGGCGCTAATATAACAGGGTTGAAAATCGAAGCGCCGAGTGTCGAGCTGTGTTATATGACATTGACATTTGACATTTGTGTGTTCGATTTGCAGCTCTATTATGTAAATCCAGAGTTCATACCTTGCCACTTGAACAACAACAGTTCACGCTGTATACTGAGAGCCGTCGAGTGTCGAGTACACGGCGCGGCGGCGCGGCGGCGCGGTGCTGTCCCACTCGAGCCAGCGCACTGCACGATGCACGAGCCATTACCGTCAGGTGCAGTACGAGCTGCACGCTGTAGTAATGCGCAATTTGCCTGCGGCCGTAATCCTGTCCGCCGCAACGTTTCCGCGGGTTTAATTTGCCTATTACCGGCCGCGACCGAGCCGGAGCCCATATCGCGGACCGCTAGCTCATCTGCCGGACGATTAGCCGGTAAATCCCCGTACGTCTGCGTGCGTTCTGCGGTCCGTGTGACCCTGATAAGTATGCACATTACCGCCGATCACAGCACCGCAGCGCAGCGTTATGGTCCTTAACCAGGCCGCCTAACAACTAACGTAACACAAGAGTAAAACCTTACTAATAATATAAATAGTTTATTAAATATGTATTAGTCTCACGTCGATTGCATTATATAATTATACATTGCATTTTTATATCAATAATTGCAGTAAACAGGTAGGTATATAAAACTGTACGTTACGTAACTACGCTGTGAGGAGTTAAATAATTGTATTCAAAATAAATCTAGTAGAAGAGCATAGGTGAGGTAGAAGGAGATAAATAAGAGTTGTGTGACATATCGTGTTCGATTTTTCGTCGTCCATATAATACGATAGGATAAATAAACGCAGATACCAGCATCACTGGCCGCGATAGTGAAGGACGGCTCGCGGGAGGAGGCTCATTTGCAGCGGACGGTTAATAAATAAGCGGCCGAGCGGTGAGTAATGAGCGCGGAATGTGCTGCGGTCTCTGTGGCCCCGCGCCGCGCGCCGCGTCTGCCCGCCTGGCGACTAGGAACTCCGAAGACTAGAAACACACAATGAGGCCGGTCTAAACTACGCCTCGCCGTGTAATCACACAATATCACGCATACACATGTAACGAAACATCGCCTTACCTTGAAAGGTGAGTGAGTAGTGTGTAGCTACACGCGCACTACATACATATAAAAGAAACCTGCCTTACTCTTTGTTTGACAAAGCGCTGTCTTCACTTTTGTGTTTAGTGTGAGGACTGAGGTCCCGTATTATGGCGTGTGTAATATAGAAATCTTAATCCTCTTTGTTCTTTCCGAATGTCAGTACAATGTGCTAAAACTACTCGGCGTTACCTTTGCCTGATACTGATTAAATACATTCAGGCTACGATTAATTAAACCTATTGTTTTATAGTCTACCGGCCGCACTCGGAGACATTTAATGCTTACTTAAGGAGTCACTTAGTACATTTTGACAGAAACTGTACGGACTTTATGTCAAAGTCTGTACCAAGTAGCTCCTTAAGTAAGCATTAAATGTCTCTGAGTGCGGCCGTAAGCATTCAAGGATATAAAATATACCGTTAATTAAAAAAAAACAAAAAACACGACTGCGTCAAATAATTCCGATGTACCCAGTGTCACTCTCACAGTAAATACGAATCTAACGACACCACGTCGCAACAAGCGAATATCCATCCAGAGCCGTTCAGGCCGCAGTTCCGCAGAGCCGCAGTTCCGCAGAGCCGCAGAGCCGCAGAGCGTGCCAAACAATTACATACATACATACTCTCGAAAAACATAACCCACCATAGAATATTTATCTCCACAGAATGTTGCGCTCTGGCGCAGTCGGGTAAATATTAAGTTTAAATTTACATCATTGATGAACATTAATCAAATGCAAGCGAATAGTAAATAGGTAAAATATAACTGTAGCAGCCTCTATTGCACGTTTCAATTTATTTCATTTGCAAATTTCCCAATCGGTCTCGCAGCGGGTGCTCCGTCACGTCGCGATAAAGTTGTTAGTACTTGGAATGGTCGCCTGCTGCCGCATAGTGAACCTTATGACCAGACACGAGGGTGCACATCAACGCGGCGGGAGCAGGCGACGTGAGATATGCTAATGCCCCGGTCTATTTTGACAAATACAAGAGGTTCGGCCCCCGGCCGCGAGCAGCGCCATATTGAGGATCCGCAGTGGGGCGGCCGCGAGATGCCCGCCCGCTGTCTCCGGCGTCTGTCCCACCTCCGAACATCTACTCAATCAAGGCTTATGCCAATTGCTAAATAATATACAAAACCTTTGTCTACTCTACCTCAAGCAAAGTAGAGCGCGAGCGTCGTATTGGGAGTTGGGACGAGAGTCAAAACACTCGTAACGGTGAGTGTGCAGGTTAATGGCGCTCGTGACTCCGTTAGCCGAAGAGCTGCCCGGTGCCCGGCGCTAATCGTGCAATTGGACACGTAATGTATTACACGACACACTCTGTGTTATGTCCTGTGAGATATCGATGAGAAGCTACAGGTTAGCTACGTTTCTAGCTGTAAATACAAGTAAATCAGCATTTCTAGAAGATAAATGAGTGAGGACTCAAGAATCCAGATATTACAAGCAATATTCTAAATCGTCCGAAGCATTGGTTCTTTTGTATCGCTGTAAACAAGTGCACATTGCAGTGTGTAGGGCTTCAAACCGCAATACAATAGCATCATAATTGTATATACTATAAATAATAGTGTGGCGTGCCATACCGCGTCCGGGGTGAGAGGGTTGTCCACAATAGCCCGCGCGAGGCTCGCGGCGCGCCAAATGTCTCCACATCTGCGCTGTTATCTCTGCGCAAAACTCCGCAAAACAATAACCACTCGCCAATATGGTCTCAATAAATAGATATCCGAGCCGCTTATTGTCACTGCTGTCACTATTTCATATTTAAATTTGCAAAGCCCATCCGTCCTCATGTTAAATGTGTTTATCCCATAAATAAATGTAGAGTTCCGGCTCAGGGTTCAGATAGGCTTGTTGCTAGTTGAGCGGCTACGAACTATACTATTCTCAACGAATGTTTTAAGTAATTTTTTTGTTTATAACCATTTTAAAATTAAAATTTGGCACCTAAATTACAATTCGGGATCTTGTACGACTGCCCTCGTTTAGGCGCCACTCTACTTTAATAATAGGCTACTTGACTCATATTTAATTTCATACATTGAAGGAGTATTTCCTTTAGTACTTGGCTTAGGAAAACGTATTCTAGCGATATCATAAAAATAAAATTAAAAACTTAAGATTGATAAATAAAGTTGATTTAAAAAGATGTATTATTGTTTTTTAATTTCGAAGTAACTTCCGGCAAGGATGTGACGACACTAACACACTAAACACATGTAGTAGTGAAACGGAACGTTTCTGTAAATAGATAGTTCATGACATCTAAAAAGTTATTTATGTTAAAACGTCAAACGGAACGTCACACCGCCATTTTACTACTACGGACTGTAGCACAGATTACAAATAGTACTAGTATGCGTCACAACAAAGATAATCTATCAACCAACACGGCGAATAGTGTTTTCGAGGGTTTTTAAAAAGTGTTTTTTTTTTATTTTTTTTTTTTTGTATGTTTCAAAATAATGTAATACTATTATTTTTTGTGTAATGAAACAATTATAAAGCATGTAGGACATAAATAAAAACAAGGTCAAGTAGCCTTTGGGTTATCGGGCTCTATAATATAATATTTATATATTATTATATGTACATGTTGCAACAGAGCAAAAAGGTTTGATAAAGGCAAGAAATAATGGAATATAAGTACCAATTAAAATAACACATACCTACCTGTTATTTTAATTTTAAAATCATGTAGCGACATTGCAGAGATAACTCAATAGTCGGGCGCGGGGCGCGGTCGCTGTTCAGTTGTCTGGTTATACATTCATCATGCTCATACATGCAGCAATTTAACTCGACGGTAAAAAATAATAACGACACGTCTCATGTGCAGTGGTCATGTGCACATTCCCGCGTAATGGCTGCTGGCGGCTGGCGGCTGGCGGCTGGCGGCTGGCGGCTGGCGGCTGGCGGCTGGCGGCTGGCGGCTGGCGGCTGGCGGCTAGCGGCTGGCTTATGGTTTAATAGTCAATAGGCTACTTATCAATGTAAAACACAGTTTACCTGCTTAGTGCTTCCTGGGCCTATTGAATAATTCGCGATCATTTATCAAACACCGCGCCGAGTAATAAGGAAACACTTTAACTTGGTCGAATTTATTATTGTTGTTTCTCTTTAGATTGAATTGGATCTGGGGGGGTATTATGAGGTCTTGTAGCAGTATTACTTTAACATTACTTTTGAATTTCATATAAGCAAACATGATCTCTATTTATATACACAAAAAGATATTTTTAATTTGCGCGAAAACTAAAAGTAATGTTAAAGTAATACTGCTACAAGACCTCATAATACCCCTCCTGAACAGAGTTTAATATTATTATATATCATAACAAACGTGGAGTGTAGACTGTAAGTTACAAATGATAAGCGTATGAGTAGCTCTTGACCTGTGTGATGTGTCTATATTCCTAGGCTGAGACAAAGTCGTCTGAATATTTACTACTTACTGGTTTTGCTGGTAGGCAAATGTTCTGTCGCGCGAATTTTTGACTTGCCCTTCCCACTAACGTTGTAGTCGTTGTACCTGGGCTGATTGATAACTGGCCGAAACGACGAACTTAAAAAAATGATACGCAAAAAAGGAATATTACATTATATTCTGGCATCTTTTTGAAAATAGAACGCCAAATTTGAATTTAATCGAACTGATGGGATTTGTTTGAGAGGACGTAGAACTTTCTCTGTCGTAAAGTTTCTAAAGAAACGAAATTCGTGCGGTGATAAAGTTTTACGTTTTAAAAGAGAAAACAGCAACCCAGATTAAAACCAAGCTAGACAGTGTTTTAGGTAATTCTGCTCCTGCATTGAGTACAATTTACACCTGGGTAACTGATTTTAAACGTGGAAGACAGAGCTGCGAAGACGCCCACAGGTCTGGCCGTCCAAATGAAGTCACGAATCCGGACATGATCAAAAAAATTCACAAAATTGTATTGAATGATCGGCGCTAGAAGTTGCGAGAGATAGCAAAGATGGTGAGCATTTCATCTGAACGCGTTTTTAATATTTTGCACCAACATTTGGGAATGAAAAAGCTTTGCGCGCGATGGGTGCGAGGTGCGCGAGCGTTTGCTCACTGTAGACCAAAAGCAACGTCGAGTGGACAATTCATCGGAGTGTTTGGCGCTGTTTAACCGAGATCCTAATGAGTTTTTGCGGCGTTATGTAACAGTCGATGAAACCTGGATTCATCATTATACTCCCGAGACAAAAGAACAATCTAAGCAGTGGACTGAGAGCGGAAAACCTGCGCCGAAGAAAGCAAAAACGGTTTTGACGGCCGGCAAAGTGATGGCGACTGTTTTTTGGGATGCTCGAGGGATTATTTTAGTTGATTATCTGCAAATATAATGAAAGGAAAAACAATAAATGGAGAGTACTACGCAAGCTTGCTGCAAAAATTAAGTGAAGAAATCCAGAAGAAACGACCACATTTGGCCAAGAAAAAAATTTTGTTCCACCATGACAACGCACCTGCACACACGTCAATGGTTGCAGTCGCCAAACTCCATGAATTGCGGTTCGAATTGCTACCGGATCCATCCTATTCCCTGGATCTGACCCCGTGCGACTTCCACTTATTCCCAAACCTGAAGAAATGGTTAGGTGGCCAGAGATTTTCATCAAATGAAGAAGTCAGTGTTGCCGTGGACGAGTATTTTGAGGGGTTGGAGAAAACATTTTATCAAACTGGTGTAACGGCATTGGAGAAGCGCTGGACTAAATGCATCGAGGTAGAAGGAAACTACGTTGAGAAATAAATTTATTTTAAAAAGATTTTTGAAGTTTTTCTTTGTCGTTTCGGAAACTTATCAATCAGCCCTCGTAATTGCTAACTTTTCTGTTGTGTAAAAATTCATACGTTGTTATATTTAAGAGATTTAATCTGTTTCTACAACATCACGTGAATAAACTCGTGTCATAAAATATCAAGGAAGAATTGAAGTTGACAAAAACTCACCTAACGTTTTTCCACATAGCTGCGAGCTCGACGCGGACGCACCGGCGATATTGTGTTATCCTGTATTTTATAGCTCAATGTCATGTTTTTATGTAGTGGACGCGTTCAGGCTGCTCGATGCTCATCAATAAATAATCGGCGGCGGACAGGAGGAAGTGGAAAAACTGATGTCGTTGTATCATACCTGATACCGGTAACCGGGCGCGGTGCGGGGGAGCCGCCGCCCCGCACGGTACAGCGAAATGTCTTGTTACTTGTGAGTCAAGTACAGAGAACTTTGACTGACAAGAATTTCGGCTCACTTACATAATGGACCTATCGATAATGTAGGTATAAGACTCGTACCTTTTGCAGCGTTATTTTTATTTTCCATAAGGTACAAATACAGACATCAGTTAAAACATTAATAAGATGATACAATTTGCACCAACCTAAGCAAGCCTGACATCCAATTATATGTGTGCACAACATTTAATTTACAAAGAGAACCAATAAAAATAACTTATGTATAATCTATATAGAACCAGCAAAAAAGAAATAGCTTATGTTCACATTATACATATGGACACTTTGAAACGTATACACATGGACACTTTGTAACATATAAACACGGACACTTTGTAACATATACACATTGACACTTTGTAACATATACAAATGGACACTTTGTAACATATAAACATGGACAATTTGTAACATATACAAATGGACACTGTATAAAGTATACACATTGACACTTTGTAATATATACAAATGGACACTTTGTAACATACACATGGACACTTTGTAACATATAAACACGGACACTTTGTAACATATACACATTGGCACTGTGTAACATATACACATTGACACTTTGTAACATATAAACATGGACAATTTGTAACATATACAAATGGACACTGTATAAAGTATACACATTGACACTTTGTAATATATACAAATGGACACTTTGTAACATACACATGGACACTTTGTAACATATACACATGGACACTTTGTAAGTTGTAACAAATAAACATGGTAACAAATAGAGCTAACTATGTCGGTAGGCTGGATGTAAGTATTTCAAAATCCAGCGACCTGAGACCTGTAATATGTACAATATACAGCGTAGGTTCAGTGGAGTTATGACGATGCTTGTGCATGACGAGAAGGAGGCAGTTTTTGTGCGTCGTGCGCAGCGAAGCGGGCGCCGCGGCGTGACAGTATGGCAGCTATGTCGGAGCTGAAATTGTCGTGCTCGCGGTTATGTAACCGATATCCGGCGCGGGCAAAAAGCAGTCGGCGCCACGTCGTGTCCTGCGGGCACGGAGAGAAAAGAAACTAGAAAATCCTCGTAAAGATTACAGAGAAGTCTATTTAACCCTTTCAGGTAGCAGATGACACGACGAGTGGTGGTCTGGTGTGTGTCACCTCGAGTGCCGACAGCTCACACAATCTACACACACTTAAAGATCACTCCCAAGTCCCAGCTATAGCGAGCCAGGAGCTACCGATTATAACGACATTTAAGGGACCGATAAATAATGGTGTATTAACAAATAGTAAAATGTTCATACTGTGACATAACAGTCCTCAACAATTCGTTGTAATACCCGGTTCGTCATTATAAATGATGTCGTTATAAAAGGTTTAAACTAGTATAGTTATGTGATAGCGTATAGGGACTCCTCTCTCCTTTCGCTCGTCTCTCTTCTCTACTTTTTTACGAACGCGATAATATAATCAGATTTTTCTTTAAGGTGAAGGTTTGATATCGATCTATCGATCCCATATTATATCTGCTCCATGATCGATCCCTATTCCGTCCGTATGTTGTACAAGATAGTTGTGTACAATTAAATACTGTCATCGACAAAAGTTCCGCATCGTCATAGGAGCGGAGCGTTTTGGATTTTGAAAGCTAATTGCGTGGAGAATCAATGATTATGATCGACGCTACCTGCGTTTTTTGTGAGCGCGGGCGCAGGCGAGCGGGGCCGGCGGAACGGCGGGGTGGCGGGGCGGCGGGGCGGCGCGGGCCGGGGATGTGTGATGCTGCCGGATAACGACAGGACCGGGAGATGCAGCTACCCAGCTACTTGACCTATTAATTATAAAGAGGCTATACACCAGCCCTGAGCTTGTCGGTACTAGTGATGTAACGAATGTCTTTTTTTTAGCATTCGCGAATGTGAATGCGAATGCGAATATCTGCTACCGACATTCGCGAATGCGAATGCGAATATTCAGTTTTTGTTAATATTTGGCGAAAATTTGTCTTTGGCTTGGCGGCAGTCGCGTTCGGACAAGGTTCGTTACGTTCGTATCTTCCGAGTATTACCGAGTTCATACGAACTCATCTAAATAAAGCGTCATTCATTCCGCTCCGCTCACGCCCGCGTCGGTCGTTTTCTAGACAAGTGAATCATCAATCAAAAATCGAAGTAAAAGAAATAATTTTGTGTTTTTTTGTTAAGTATGTATGTAACTTTTATGGTTTATCGTAGAAGAATAATGTTTTTGTTTAATTATTACTTTTAGTTTTGTTCAAGGTGTTGATATAATTAAGTTCCTAACAACTCAGTTCCTAACCAAGTGATAAAATTAAGACTAAAATGTGAATACGTTACGAAGTTAAGTTACTTTTTCTCTAAATAAAAAAATGAAATGAAAGGATTTTGATTTTATTAACCTAATGTTACCTTCAACTTGTTTTTGTTTTCTGATATTCATATTCGCAAAACATTCGCAAAAAATTTGCGAATGCGAATGCGAATGCGAATATTCGTTACATCACTAGTCGGTACGATGCGCGGACGGCTCCACTCTATACAAAATATGGAGAACTAAAATTTTAGATTAGCACGCGTCGCCAAAAGATGACGGCGAGCGATTTTTTTTAAACGATAATTTTATTCCTACATAGTACCTCATTTACTAGGGAGTAGGGACATCATCTTCTACTAGCTACTACTATCTAGCAGCTAGTAGTAGATAGCAGTAGATGCTGTCCCTGGTACAGCATCACCCTGTACCACCGCAATCCGCGGAGGGGCGGTGTTTACCGGAGAGGATCGCGGCGGGCGGGAGACGGGGGCGACGCGCACCTGGCCGCGGCTGTTGTTTTCTCGGCGACCAACTCGGAGCATCAGCAAACTTCGGCCTCGTTAATTTGAGCCTCGGTGTGTACAAACAGCGCGGCCCGGACTCGAGTGCTTACAAAACATCGCGCTCTGCCCAAACCACTCGATGAGCACCGTTCACACACATCCACACCCACACACTCCACAAACACACATACCTGTGTATACGTAGTTCGATAAAACAAAATACAAATTTACTAACAAATTAATAGTTTTATGTTTGACGTTGAATGTTCCGATGTCATGGATGTGTGCTAGAAGTTATAATATTATGTTGATTAATTACATTACATTACATTACATTACATTACTATACTATTATGATGAAAGTTGCTTGCTGAAAGTTTCAGGGTATCTACTACAGAGAAAATTACTATTATGAATGCTTTACCAAGATGGTAGCAAAGAAAGGAGCTACCAGAAAATTTTAAGCATTATTCAATATTGTCCAAGTACGAGCTACGACACGTCGTCACAGATGTCCAGGACACACTCCTTAATATGAGTTCGTAACCAAGGCGTGTGGCGACGATCGGGAGAGCAGTCCGCGTGCTCTGTATACCTAACGAGGGCGCGTGGAGTCGGATGGGTTGTTGTCCTAAACAAACAGCGAATTGTCCGCTGAGCAGGCTGGCGCTGGCGGCTATAACACGCGACTCTAGCACTGTTGCTGAGGCATCCTTTAAACGAGCATTGTCTTTAAACGAGCTATTGCTAGTTCCTCGGACACCCCTGATTGGCGACTGCCGAGTGCTGACATTAAAATATCAAAAGGCATGCAATTTGTGGTTAACTGGTTACCGCATTTGAACCGGACTGGCTGTAATCTATGGAGATGGGAGAATGTTTTTTGCACGCAGGTTGTATATATTTCATAATGTTATGTACAGCTGCTGCTGCTGGCAGCCAGAAGCCAGTTGTGACCAGACAGCGGTGACGTCAGGCGGGGCCAGGCCGGGTGCTCGCGACTTAGCCATTAGTTGTTCTCGCATTCAGCCGGCGACCGTTAATTATTCCAATTGTACTCTCTCCCAAATACTTGCTTGTAACAAAAGTACTATCAATTTTAATATTGTTGCAGCGTGAGCATCCCTGCAGGATTCTGCAGCCCATTCTTTTGGAGAGAATGCATAAATAAAGTCAAGTAGACTTTGAGATTGCCATGTCTCGTAACATAAAGCGATATTTTTTTCTTAAATCCCTAAAGGATTAAATAAATCGTAACATGTATGATGTGTGACACACGGGCTCACGTGTGTCACAGCGAAGCGACACAACTCGCACGTCACGCGTCGGCCGGCCGCTATGACGCGGCTGCGGCGTAATTAATCTCCAGCTAATGCGATTACGGAGATTCTTACTCGACCGGAGAATGAGGGAGGAGCGTGTGTAATGAGCCGTGGTTGTTAGGAAATTGGCCGGTGACTACGGAGCGCCGCACGTGCGATCTTCCGCTCCGGCGAACAGGCCGCACGCCGGTGAAGATGTTCTATTTTGTCCATTACAAACTACAATGTCTGTTGACATTCATTGTCAACATAGACTGAGTTACTTACATCCGCACGAAACAAGACTTGGGTCAGTTGCAAGGTGTAGTATCGTCACAGCTGCTACGGAATCATGAGTCCAACACCCCTGATGTCATGTGTGTGAGTTTGTTAGCATTTAGCGAGTATTTCTGGTCTGGCGAGTGGCGGTGTATCGGCGGGTTCCAGGGAACGATTGCGGGCGGTTAGCAGGCGCGTCACGCGCTCACGCCGTGCGGGCACGCGGCCGCAGGGCTGCCAGTCACCGCTAGATGTTAGGCTGCAAGATTACAAGATACAATTTTTTCGTATTTATTCCCATGGTGCTCACTCATTCACTTCTATGACGCTTTGCTTGGGGAAGGAAATTAGAATTCTTCCTACTTCTATCTTCTGAATTAAATTTCGTCGCGGGTCTCTATATAATATTTAGACTATCAGCGGTGACAAACAACATTGTGATATGTTTTTTTGTTTCATGCATTAAACGAGCTCTCGAGTGTCAGCCCTGCGCTCGTTTTGAAATTTCTGTTCTCGGTCGCTCAAGACCGCCCTCCCCCGCGCGCTCTGCTCCGCCGACAGCACAACTCGCAAGAAACCACACAATGAGCCAAATGAAATCACATCCCGCGCCCTCCGCCCGCATTCCCGCCGCGACGCGCAGCTTCCGTCCATTGTGCCCGCCTCCAGCCGGAGCCAGCCTGTGCTTACCTGCAAGTTGCAACTGACTGCAAACATGTGCTTAGGGTTAGGAAAAAATCCGGATTTTCGGATTTTTCTCTCCAAAATCCGGATAATCCGGATTTTTCCAAGCTTTTCTTAATATTTTCAATTATTTGCTTATTTTATAAAACTTTGCTGTTTATATTACGAGCTAAACCGACACTCAATAATAAAAAAATTTGTTACTTTTAAATTTATTTTAAATCAATTCAAAATTTAATTTTAACAATGCAAAATTAATCATATTTAAATATTTTCTTTGTCATTATCTTTGTCATAGAAAACTTAGTACCAAATTTAAATTATAAAATATTTTTTTTTTAATTTTAGTGATATTTTAAATAATTTCTTCTTACTTATTCTAAAACTTTAATTTGGAGTTTTAATTTACTTTTAAATTGCTGCAATGTTCGGTTTTATATTTAATATTTTATTTCGACCAAGGTACACACTCGTGCCTATTAAAATATTCATTTACCGATGTAAATGCTTAGGGATAGCTGATAGCTTTATAAAATCTAACAGTGTGTAACGAACAATTAATTATCTACACAGTAATTATTATTCTATCGATTTAAAATCATAAAAATCAACATGAATGCAAATAAGGTACTAGCTTTCTTGTTGTTCCAGCAGTAAAGAAATATAAAAAAGTGGAATAGCCTTTGATCTTTTCATTTTTTCTTTATTTCTCCACAACCACCAACGTCTTCGTAAAGTGAGATTTCTATATGAACATAGTAAACGGAAAATCCATTAAATCTCCATCTGGGGAGTGAAGACAAATCATTTGATCTCATAATATGTATGGTTGATATTGGACTACTTTTGAGATATTCACCATTTTGCTTTTGTTTTTTTTTTCCAAAATGAAAACCCGACCCGTTTAGGTCATAAATTAATAATATAAGAACTAAATGGTCCTTGTTATACTTAACAAATAACAAATCTAACTACGATTTATATTCGATTAATATTTTAAGATGTTTATTTTAAAATTTTTCTTATAAATCAACAGTAACATCTTACTCATCATAGCACTTTGAAGTTTTCGCGATTATAGAATGAAAACTGCATAACTAAAAAAGATAATGAACACTGGTTTAAACAAACCGGTAATGCTATTTTAACACCTACAACTTATCTCTATTATATCTAAAATAAATTGGTTCCACGCAAAAACAGGAGCGTTGATTAGCATTCGGTTTTTCTACTGGCCGGCTAGCCGGATAGGAGAATCAAATAAATTTTATTAAAAAATATATTTTGTTATAACCTCTATTCATTCGGCAAAACTCTCTCTATAATAATAATAATAATAATAATAATAATAATAATAATATTCTTTATTTCCGAGAATTTGGTGTACAGTGTTCTTAAGTTTAATTAGTTTCACAATTTCTACTTCTTAGAGGTGTGGAAATATTCAGATTATTGATTTCTTTTAATGCGTATATAAATTATTTTAATCGTTTAAAAGTAACACATTACAATTCAGAGTAACTTATATTGATAATAGGCATTTAAAGGTCAGATCAAAATAAATTAATTATTAATTAAAACAATAAGCCCAATTATTATGGTAATGTCAACTAATACAATTCAATTATTCAATTTAATACATAGGTACATTTTTTATATTTTTATTTGTAATTATTTAATGTCAATTTTTTTTCGATTATTTAAATATTCAAAATATTCCTTATTAAGCACAATTATTATGGTAATGTCAACTAATACAATTCAAATATTCAATTTAATACATAGGTACATTTTTTATATTTTTATTTGTAATTATTTAATGTCAAATTTTTTCGATTATATAAATATTCAAAATATTCCTTATTACTATAAAAGCATTTGTCCAGCAACCACTTTAATAATATTCTTTTAAACTTGATTGATACAGAGATATCTCTAATGTCTTTAGGCAACATGTTGAAAATTTTTATCGATATACAATAGCTGTTATCGCTGTATACTTGTTTTTTCTGACGAGGCACACAAAGCTTATTGCTATCCCTGCTTTCATACCTAGTTGTAGTCGTATGTGTCTTAAACAGATGGCTATGGTTTTTCACAAATATGCATGTCTCAAATATATACTGACACGCTAATGGAAGGATGTGAAATTTCTTAAATAGCGGTTTACAGGGAGCTAGGTATTCCGCGTTTGCTAACGCCCGTATACATTTTTTTTGCATGAGAAAAGCATTGCTTATTTCCGGTGAGTTCCCCCATATAACAAGACCGTATCTAAAGATAGACGATACATATCCGTGGTATGCTGTAAGAGCTGCGTCTTGTGATACGGTATTTCTTATTCTCCTTAGGGCAAAGACGTAACTGTTTAATTTATTACATACTTTTGTGATATGATCTTTCCATTTCAACTTTTTGTCCAGTATAATACCCAAGAACGATGCTGAGGTCACGCTTTTAATTGAGTTTTTACCGTTATTTAAGTTTATGTCATAAGTATTAGTTAAGTTGTCAAATTTAATTATATTAGTTTTATTAATATTAATATGTAAATAGTTTAGATTAAGCCATTTTGTAATATTGTCAACTTCACATTGTATTTCAGCATCAATTTTGATTTTGTTAGATTTAATTAACAAGGTTGTGTCATCAGCAAACATATAACAGTCGTGTTTAGTGGCATTTGGCAAATCATTTACGTATAGAAGGAAAAGTGTTGGACCTAGAATACTGCCTTGAGGGACGCCATTTTTATTTATTTTATAACTAGATCGATGTCTGATTGCGTAATGTTTGACGATATTCGTGACTTCTGTACATTGTGACCTATTTTCCAGATATGACTGAAACCAGTTAAGCGCGTTGCCTCTGATCCCGTATTCCTGTATTTTTTTAAGAGTAGATCATGGTTGACAAGATCAAAGGCTTTGCTCATATCTAAAAAGACGGCTGCTATATTTTCATTTTTGTTAAGTGTTTCTGTTACTTGTTTTACAAGGGAAAAGCACGCCAGGGCTGTTGTACTACCTTTGGTAAAACCGAATTGTTGTTTATTTAATATATTTTTATGATTTAAATACGACGCTAATTTAATTTGCATAGCCCTCTCAAATATTTTAGAAATCACAGGTATCAGCGTAATCGGCCGATAGTTTGACATATCTGTTATATCTCCTTTTTTATAAATGGGTTTTACAATCGACTGTTTCATTTGACTTGGGAAATATCCTTGTTCAAACGACAGGTTTATAATGTGGGATATTGGTGCACATATATATCTTGCAGACAGTTTTAAACTTTTTGTGTTAATGTCATCATATCCGCTTGCTTGCGTATTATTTAAGGAATTTATTATTTTGTAAATGTCATTAGGTACTAGTGGAGATAGATATATAGTGTTACGTTGGTTATTTTTAGGAACGTCATTATTATACTTTGGATGTTTATAGTTTTTATTATTTAAATTATTATCATTTTCTTTTATTCGATTTTGTATGTCAATGTAATAGTTATTAAATAATTCTACAATGTCCAAAGGTTTTGTATATAGCGTATTTTTATGTTTTATTAATTCAATGTTTTGTTTATTATTTTTACTGTAAAAATTTCTATTAATTATTGCCCACGTTGCCTTGCATTTATTTTTTGATATATTTATGTAGTGACTGTTATATTTCTTTTGTGCTGTATTTATACATTGTTTTAAAATTTTAGTGTAGTTTAGGTATTTTTTCCTCGTATAATATTTATGAAGGGCTTCATGGGTATATTTAAGATAAAGGTTTCTTTTTACAACACACGATTTTTTTATACCTTTTGTTAGCCAACGCTTTTGTGTTGAACTCTTGAAATTTTAACATTTATGTCGGGAAAACATAATTTGTAGAACAAGTCGTATAATTCATAAAATGATCTAAATGCCTCTTCACATTTCGTATGGTTATAAACTTCTGTAAAGCTTATGGAATGGAGACATTTTAAAAATTTGCGAATGTTATCCTTACTAAAGTCCCGTTTTCTTATGAAGTAGTAGTTAATATTATTTACTTGTGTGTTTGTATTGTCATCAACTGTAAATGCTATTGATTGGCCTGTCTCATGGTCAGAGAGAGCCAGATGATGTAAATCTGTTTTGTACCTGGTGATATTACTAGCTATTTGACCTATAGCAGATAGGCCTCGTGTAGGTCAGAAACCAGAAAGTCAGTAATTATCGACTCCAAAACTACTTTATATTTTTTAAAACTTTTTTCAGTTATCAGAGATAATATTTAGGTGTTAGGTATACATTATTTAGAAAATAAATAATGTAGTTGTTTTTAAACTACTACATTTCTTTTTAAGTTGTCATTTTTCATATATATACATATTACTACTATATATACAGGGTGTTCGGCACATGGATGGACAAACGAAAACCGTGGACCCGTGGAGCCTTCTGCTATACATTGAGGCCTAATTACAAGACTCAGACCCAATAGTTTTTTTTTTTAATAATTTTTTAAGTTAATTTCGAAAAAAGCCAGTTTTCAAACTTCAAACGACTATAAATTTACTTTTAACATTGCAAATCCAAACATGCTTTTGTAATAATTATCTGCATTAGTTGTAGAATCATATTAAATTCAGTTTTGGAGCAAATGTTAGATATAAAATTAGATACGAGTCCTTAAACGACAAACAAAGTGAAAAAATAATGTTCATATTCCACTTTGAAATTCTTAAAAAAAAAACTATGATTTTTAGAGCACTTAAAATTCTAGGAAAACATCTGTTTCATACCCTTTATATCGGTATACAATTTGCACATATTTGTTTAAAAATAACTAGAGTAAATCGCAATTTAAACTAACGGGGCCTTAATTCATAAGACTCAATTTGCGAAAACTTAAATCAAGTACAAGCCAATTTGTCATAATTGCTTTCGGTATGTTCACTAACACTACACGTGGGAGCTAGTAGTCTGTCTCTCTCTTACCAGTCACGATACTATCTCTTGTCTCTTTTGTTGAATTTGGACAATAGCCGTACATAGCAGGTAGAAAAAGGGGTGTTATTTCTCTGTGCAGTAGTAATTCTATGAAATCTTATATGTTTTTAATTAGTAAGCTTTTTAGTAGAACATGAATTTATTATTAAAACACTATGATAATTTAAATTTTAATTTATTTCCAAAATTTATTTTATAACAATTGTTCGAATTGGTGCCCTTGACTTCTTATGCATGCTCAGCACCGTTTTAAAATTTCCACTGTTGTTGTTTGAAATATCATTTCGGCTTTCATTTTTTCGAATGCTTCATTTATTCTAATTATTAACTGCTCTCGACTGGGCACCACGGTTGCGTACACTAGCTCTTTGGCTCTACCCCAGACGTAAAAGTCTATTGGGGTAAGGTCGGGCGACCTTGGTGGCCAAGGAATTGGACCACCCCGACCGATCCACGAGTTCGGGAACACATTATTAAGGTATTCCCTCACAGCTATGCTCCAATGGGCTGGGCAGCCATCGTGTTGGAACACAAAAGGTCTGTCTTCTTGTAATACTTCTTCTACTAAACCGGGCAAATCATTTTGCAGAAATTCTAAGTAATTATTTCCATTAATATTGTCCGGTATATAATGCGGCCCGATTAGTTTATTTCCAATGACCCCAGCCCAAACATTTACACTGAATCTTCTTTGAAATTTTCTCGGTCTCGTCACTCGTGGATTTTGGTTTTTGGGTGCCCAGTAATGGAGATTATGGTAATTTGAAATACCTTCCTTATCAAATTTTGATTCATCTGTCCACAGAATACTTCTTAAAAAGTTTTCGTCTTCCACGTCAGTGTGTAGTAGATGTCGACAAAATTCTACGCGTCTACCAAAATCATTATCTTGAAGATCTGAAAAAAAAGAAAAAAGGCTTGAGAATTTAAAATAAGGCAGACTAGATCTAGGCTTTGGTACATATTCAGTCTCTTTACGGAATTAAGAAAAATCTATTGTATCCATACCTTGCACGGGTGTGTAATGGAAAGCATGTTGCCGATTTTCCCGGAGAACTGCCCACACTTTCCATATGCCAAGGCCCAGCATTGCAGCTACCTCTCTTATACTTTTATTAGGGTTATTATTAAATTCTTCTAATACACGTTCGTCTGTAGCAACATGATGTTGTCGTACATTCACCCTCGGTTCTTGATAACGCAAATTACCCGTTTCTCTAAGTCGTCGGTATGTAGTAGCAAAAGTTTGGTGGCTAGGCAGTCGACGGTTAGGATAGCGCTCTTGGTATAGTCTTTGTGCTTCACGTCCATTGCAATTAGCGGCTCCATACACCAACAACATATTGGCGTATTCTTCATTCGTAAAAGAGGTGGTCATTTTACGAAAAAAAAACAACAACGTAACTACAAAATAACAGAAAACTTAACAAACTGAAGCAACAACAATAACGTAAAACGATAACAAAATCACAAAACGAAAACAATAACAGTAAGCGCAACGGACACGTCAGATCGCAGAGGCAGTTAAGACTCGACAAATAAGTAAAACAATTTTTTCCAAAATTAACGTTTGACTGATAAGGAATAGACAAAATCAAACAATAGCGCAATTGCAGAGTGAAATAACAACCCTTTTTCTACCTGCTATGTACGTACGGCTATTGTCCAAATTCAACAAAAGAGACAAGAGATAGTATCGTGACTGGTAAGAGAGAGACAGACTACTAGCTCCCACGTGTAGTGTTAGTGAACATACCGAAAGCAATTATGACAAATTGGCTTGTACTTGATTTAAGTTTTCGCAAATTGAGTCTTATGAATTAAGGCCCCGTTAGTTTAAATTGCGATTTACTCTAGTTATTTTTAAACAAAGTGCAAATTGTATACCGATATAAAGGGTATGAACCACAGATGTTTTCCTAGAATTTTAAGTGCTCTAAAAATCATAGTTTTTTTTTAAGAATTTCAAAGTGGAAAATGAAAATTATTTTTTCACTTTGTTTATCGTTTAAGGACTCGTATCTAATTTTATATCTAACATTTGCTCCAAAACTGAATTTAATATGATTCTACAACTAATGCAGATAATTATTACAAAAGCATGTTTGGATTTGCAATGTTAAAAGTAAATTTATAGTCGTTTGAAGTTTGAAAACTGGCTTTTTTCGAAATTAACTTAAAAAATTATTAAAAAAAAAAACTATTGGGTCTGAGTCTTGTAATTAGGCCTCAATGTATAGCAGACGGCTCCACGGGTCCACGGTTTTCGTTTGTCCATCCATGTGCCGAACACCCTGTATAAAAATATTACTACTATTGTTTTTTTTTGTTTCGTAAGTAAGCATTAAATAAAATATAAAGAAATACAGGTTCAAATTGTCTTTAGATTTGTTAATTGTACTTCTCACTACTTGAGCAATTGAAACCATTTTCAGTGTTTTAAGAAAATGGAAACAGGACGGGTCACCTGCTACTACTAAAAAAATATAAAAATATGAAAATCTTAGAAACACCCCAATATCGGCCATACATAACGGATCTTCATCTGTCGGTTCTCTATTTAACGGATTGACTACGTTCTACCAAATAACCTATATAATATGGAAAAATGTGACAACCAATTCAGCAATACAACAAATGTCGAATACAAATATCTAATTTGTCATCATAGTAACAAAGATTCGAAAAATCCGGATTATCATTTTCAAATTCATTTACTGCCAGAAAATCCGGATTTTTTCAATATTACGTATATAGTTATCAATCTATTTTACATTTCAATATTCCCCGTGTGGTTAGTCCCAAATCCCGTGCCTTTCGACGGACGATCAGCCGTATACTATACTATACTTCCAATTCACGTCGCGCGACAGTCGACACTATTTAGCTCGTTTAAATTGCACAAACGTAACTTTAGGTGGACATGTAATGGGTCGGTTCGGACTCGTGCGCCGGATCTCGCGGGCCGCGGCTACAACATCGGCGGTCGTTCATCCCACTGGGTCATGATACTCGGCAGTGTGCAGGGAAATAGGACGTACCTGCGTATTGCACACCCCGCGCAGTATCCGCTCCCAGCATCAGGCGGGCAGGGCCAAATCCGGCGACTAACTGGCGGTGACCTGCCCTCCTGGCCGTGGGAAGGCGGCGGGCGGCTGCTGCGCCGGCCGCGATGTAATCGGGCTTGCGAGCCTCGTGCAAATCCACTACAGGTAGAAATGACGTACATTTGTCTTAACCTGTTCGCTAAAAATAAACGGAGCGCAGCGCAGCGCGTCCCGGGAACAGGTGCGCGCGGGCGGTGCGAGGAGGGTACCAGTCTGCGCCGAGCGGCCGCAGCTAGTAATATATAATTATTATGATCTCTGTGTAATCAGCGGATAATCAAAACACGAGAAGGGCTTTACTGCGGTTCTCGTTACGAGCATCGGGGAAATATTGCGGCAAACAGTTGTGCAGTACGACACCACACACCACAGTCTCATAGCAGAGAGCTCATCGTAGTTAATTGAATGAATCAATGTACCCGTGTGCCCGTAGTCCGTAATTCAAAGTCCGTTTAGTACCTACGCATTTACGAAATACAATCGACAATTATCTCCTTAAAAGAGTGCGTTTACTAATAAACGAATTTTATATAAAAATAGTCAGCTACGACGTATAATCTAAACCTTCTCGCCCATTGCCAAATCTCTGCACACCACATACGAGTAATTTAAATGAACATCTTGCGAGTTACGACTATAAATATTAAACCTACGGGACGGGGTTCGAGTGCACAATAAAACAGTAACAAAGCAGCAGTAATTGGATCCTGGGTTAAACTGAAATTCTTGGTGCGCTTACCGAGCGCAGCGGCCTATAACCCGGGGCGCGGACGCGGGCGCAGGCGGCTGCAACAAGAAGAAAGCGAGGCGCGAACAACGTTTTACGGCGGCCGGGGTTGGATATTAAAAAGCATTCATAAAACTGATTTGCTACAGAGTCGGTGAGCACTGGCCCCGCGCGCGTGCGGGTGTGTGTGCGTGCGTGCGTGTGTGTGTGCGAGCATGTGGCGCGGCGACCGGTTCCCGCGAGCGCGCCGCGAGTCGCGACCACCGACACGCTCATTTCAATTTGTCTAACACACCACACAATACAATGTTTATCGGCGAGGATGACGCCGCGTCGCCGCGCCGCCGCGCCGCCGACTCCATGCTCGATGTTGTCCCCAGCCGAGGCACAATCCCACTTCTGAGTACAGGTGCAGGGTGCCACAGGCTTCACAAACATTCACTTTGAATATTCTATATTTTATTTTTGTAAGCATTTCTATGTTTTGACATTTGTAGTTTATTGGCAACTTCCTGCCAATAAACAACAGTAATTGTTTGCTTGCCTGCGGATGGGAGTCGGGTGCGGCGCGTGCGCCCCGGGGCTGCGGACAGTTCGCGCCGCATTGTGGCGGTCGGTGTCGCCTGTCGATGCCCTATTAGGTATGACATTCAGTTATATACAAAGAGGCATTACTATATCACTATAATATACTTACTTAATATAAATTCACTCCACATACAATTTATCATTATGAGAGGGACTTTATTATCGACGCTCTGAACGTCACACGCTAACAGCACCTCGGTGGATAAGCGCCAGGAATGTTCCTCAGAAGTCACGAAGGAGCTCGCTCGAGTCTCGACCGCCGGCTGCCGTACACACACCGGCCGGGCCGCTGCGCGCGCACGGTGCGGCACGGCCGCATGGGCGACATAATTGATAATTGACGGTACGTTTATTTGCGTGAGAAGTGCGCCACACGGCGTTCGGTGCCCACACTCCGCAGACCATGCAGACTGCTGGCCATATACGGCGCGAGTTCTCACGCGCATGCGCAGCGCTCGCGGCGCCACGTGGGGACAGGTTTTTGTCCACATGTCGTTTACTCTACAATGCATTTGCTTATTTTTTACAACGAGAAATTCTCAATGAATAACGAGACTCTCTCGACTCTATTAAAGCTGTCTTTACTTTACCTATGGTTTCCTTATTCCTAGTAATCAGCACAAACATGTGTTACATGTACCTTCTATATCAGGACAGTGTTTGATAGTGTCTCTGGTGACTAGTCCCTACTCTAGTACTCTCTTAGTACCTATTAGATATTTAAGGGGCTGTTCAGTATTAGCTATAGATATTCGATAGAGATAATATTTTGTCTCTATTCTTTACCAACAAAACGTTATTTGGTAACAGTCAGATGTGTCATTCGGAGCGCTCGAGCGGTACGACATGACATGATCACATAACGCTGATTGGCCGAACAATACTACTCGTTTAAACTGTGGCCGATACGCATCTCGGCCACCGACCGGCGCCGACTTTACCAGCATTAAGGGTCGGACTACATGCATCCGGAATCTCTCCAGCCGCAAAAAGACAGAGCTGCAAATGCCCCGGCCCCGTGTAGCCGAAGAGCTAGGTACTAGGAATTTTAGAGCAGGTGTTTGAGGCAAGCTGAAACCTTGTCCTATACTTCTATTGTAATTTGTACCTCGACACGATACTGCGGGTCTGGCTGGTCAGAAGCGGAAAAAAACAAATTTTTTAAAAGTTTTTAATACCCAAAAAACATGTTTGAGGCAATTTGAAATTTTGATATAGTGTTAGTATAATGTTTAAGGATTTGGGGGAAAAAAGCCAGCAGGACAATCGCGCTAAGTTTTTTCAGTTGAACCGCAAAATAAACGTGAATGTTACTCGACTTTTTGAACGATTCGGTATCGCGCTACTGTTTTGACAGATAGTTGGAACGCAGCCGCACCGCAGCCCAAGCGCAAACGCTGTCAAAACAAAAAGCTTTTCTTGCACGTTTCTGAAACGTATCTTGTTTTGGTGTGTTAAATTGTTGAGACAGATAAAAATTAATTAATATCTACCATTGAATCAACAGATATTTCTAACGAATTCAATACACTGTAATAAGTGTACGCAAAAATTTAAGCGATCGCATAAAAAGAAATGCCTTTACGTTATCCATTATGCATGTTCATTAAATGGTATCGTCTTTCAAATGCGAGTCTTAAATAAAGAAGTGGCACACCTCATGCCACCAACCTCGCGTTCAAGCTACTTTAACGAACTACGAAGTATATCGACTAACTTCTTCTTCTTTTAATAATTATGGTGGGCTTGCTGATCAAAGACACACCCATAGACCACAAACGTCAAAGCAGCTAATGCGAGCGCGCAAGCAAAATCGATGGTCGATTAAATGATAAAATCACTTATATTTACATAAATACCAGGTTCGCATCCCTAACTAAACTATCGATAGACATATCGAAAGTTTCGATCGAGTTTCGTCTGAGAGAGAACGAAACTTTTGATAGACATTAGGGATGCGAACTTTATATTTGTGTAAATATCTATGATTTTAGCATAAATGAGCATTGATTGATGCTTGCGCACTCGCACTAGATACTTTGTGGTATATGGGAGTTTGTCAAATACTTCACCGAGGCCACCATAATTAAAAGAAGAAGAACATGAAGTCAGTTGACATACTTCGTAGTTCGTTATAGTTTTTCAAGTGTCTTCAACGCAAGGTTGGTGGCACTTTTTTAATTAGGGCTCTTGTAATACCTTTGAATGTACTTGTTGATACCTTTTAATAAACATACAATCGGATAACGTAAGGCATTCCTTTTTATGCGATCACTTATATTTTCGCGTCTGGTTACAGCTCGAGCCATTGTCGTATCAAAGTTAGAAATATCATATATATCGGTAAATTAATTTTTACCTTATATTCTCAACAATTGAACACACCAAAACAAGAAACGTTTCAGAAACGTGTAAGAAAAAGTAGCATCGTATCAACTTTTTATTTTGACAGCGTTTGCGGCTGCGTTCCAACTATCTGTCAAAACGTTAGCGCGATACCGTATCATTCAAAAAGTCGAGGAACGTTCACGGTTTGTTTGCAGTTCAACTGTAGAGTTGAACTGCATGAGTTGAACTGCAGATGTGAGTTTCCATGCTGACAGATTGTGCTAAAAACTCTTTAGTAAAATTATTTTGAGCAAAATCGGACAATAACTTTTGAAGTAATTCAAAGAAAACCTATTGCGCGTTGATAGTTACGGAACCCTCCTTAGACATTCACATGTCTAAGGAGGGTTCCGCTCATGCTCTTGGTTAGGTTTTTATCGTAGAGCCTTTTACCCAGAGTTTAATGTTAAAGTTTGTAAGTTTATATCGTGTTTTTATATTTTTAACCCTTTACAATTTATTTTTACACTGGTTAAAGTTCCGACTAAATGACCTGGCTTTTTTTTCCCCAACTCCTTAAACATTATATACTCCTTAACATTATATATTATAATACTAACACTGAATCAAAATTTGCCTCAAACATGCTATTTGGTAATTAAAAACTTCACTTGTCAAAAATTTGTATATTAACTAAGTTCCGCTTCTGACCAGCCAGTCCTGCAGTCTCGAGGTACAATAGGAGAAGTAGGTTTCAACTTGCCTCAACCACCTGCTCTTAATTTCCTAGTAGCTCTCCATCTAGTGTGGTCGCGCGCATCTACACTACATCCTACAGTGTTGAGACTACACCTGTGGCTCCATTCTGTTTTTGATAAAACTTTGCACGGATAGAATAGACCACGGGGAAGGACATGGGCTACTTTTTATCGCTGCAAAATGTACGGTTCCACGGCATTTCCTTTAGCGCGCCCTGAGCAGGCAACATCTATGTATCTAGTATTTTATTGAAAATCGTAAGTGAAAATTGCCACCCATACATACCCCTGACGACAAATGATCCCGTTTTATTACGTATGGCTATTGGCCATACAGATATAATATATAATATTATGATAACCTGACCTGTTTTGGTCATGGACATTAAATGTAATTTGATTGCAATTTGAATATCGAATATGTAACCACCTGACACGAACCTGTTGCAGCATATCGCGTGTCGCGGGCCGCCGCGCCGCGCCGCGCCGTGTGCGAACGTCAGTCACAATGTAAATCATCCCACAACACGCCGGTAACTGGTAAGCGA
This sequence comes from Phengaris alcon alcon, assembly GCA_037179445.1. Taxonomy (NCBI): domain Eukaryota; kingdom Metazoa; phylum Arthropoda; class Insecta; order Lepidoptera; family Lycaenidae; genus Phengaris; species Phengaris alcon. The sequence continues at coordinate 415,609 of JAYRCH010000140.1, forward strand.
TAGGGCCGCGGGCGCGGGGCCGCGGGCCGGAGAAGCTTCGAGGGATCGAGTAAATCGCGGGATTAAAAGCTCGGGGCGGGGCGCGCGGGCCGCCGCCGCGGGCGCAGTGACGGTCCGAGCCCCGCGGCGAGCGCACGTCTGATCCGCGCCTCGAGTGTACCGCGAGCGGAGTGTGTCCAGTGACTGAGTGTCTGTGTACAGTCGTGCTGATTTCGGCTCGGAGCCCACAGCCAGTGGTGCCGCAGTGTGGCGCGGCGGGAGCATGCGGGCGCGCACGCGCCGGCGCCCCGCGCCCTGACCCGATGCGCCCGTGCAGCCTGCGGCGCGCGCCGCTGCTGCTCGCCCTCGCCCTCGCCTGCTCGCTACAAGTACGTCCATCTCGTCCGTAACCGACAGCCAGTGTAGACAAAATCTTAAAAATTCTTCAGCGAAAAATATTTAGTTTGACTAGTGTTTCTTTGTGGGCATAATTATTTTCTCCAAAAGTGTATAACGTCGGACCAATTCTTATCTTCGATCTCCTGACCGCGCAGTTATCGTTGCCGACTCCCGAGTCCCGACCCACTTGTGGCCAGACAAAGCGCGGAGATAATTCACCGGAAGGGCATGATGAGTTGACTATCAATGAACAATGCTCATATTGAGACGCTCGGCCGCCGGCCGGCTGGACAGCGCGTAGCTTAGATAGCAGTACGTGGGTATAGGAAGTTTGTGAGACAATTAATGTCCAAAGATTTACGGGAAAAAAATACCTACCTCCTAATAGTAGACCACCAGGCTCTGCGCAATCTCAGGCACAAAAGTGCGGGCCAACATAAACAGTTGTATTAATCTATTAGGAAAGTAAAAAAATATATGAAAAGTTGTTTTTGGAGTATCAAACAACTGATAAAAAATTACCTTTTATTAGGCTTTAGCACAGAAACGCCATTTAACTCTTGCTACTTTTTAAAAATTAATAGAAAGGTTTTGAACTTATTACTCCTATTCTGGAATCCTATTGGATAGGGGTATATTAACCTATGGGTATTTACATTGGCCTTTAAAAGATTTACTTTCTTTGCTAAGTCTCATCACTGGTATTGACTGGCTTATTTCTAGGGTTTATATTATGAGTTGCCAACATTTTAACCAAGAAATAAAGTGTATTTAGGTCTGACAAGAATATTAAACAGTATTTTAGAATTATAATTTTTAAACAAACAATTAAACCGACTTTAAAAGTAAAAATACACAAAAAAGTATGAAATAAATCTTATTTTCAAAATAATTTCCCTTTTAAATTCGGATAAAATATTAACTATTTATCTACTCAATCTTCTCAAATTTTGAAGTCAGGAGTTCTGTTCAATACTTTTGGATCCAGGGATCCAGGTATAAACCTTGGAGCAAAATCTTACTTTTTGGTTGCTTGGACTACTTCAGAAAAAGTCTAAGATATAAATTTCTAGGAGTTCCCTCGATTCCTCACGGATCCCATCATCAGTTCACCACTTTGATATCAAAAGGACCAATTTAAGGATTATACTCTATACAACAAAAAAAAATTTTTAAGATCGGTCCAAAGATGGCGGAGTAATCGTTGAACATACAATATATATACAGCCGAACGTATAACCGCCTCCTTTGTTTTAAATACATATTTTTAGAGCTTCTCGCTCAACTTATTAATTTAGTCTTTTCTTTTCTCTTTATACGCCTCACCACAATCATAACTTAAATTGAAATAAATGGGGAGCTCATTTTTTATTACATTAATAGTTGGTCTATTTCTATCCTCCCACCGCTTTGCATTAATAACTGAAAAAACTCTTTCAGTAAATGCGGAAACAGAAAGTAGATATGAGACAATTTTAGTAATATTTTTAAATTCTTCTGAGATGTTTACTAATAAATGGCCCCTCTTTTGGCCAGTACTCATTTCAAGAAAATCTTTGTCTTCTGATACTTTTTCATAAATTACTATGAAATTTGTTAATTCTGAATATAAATCATTCATACCAATATTGAGATTTTCTATAATTTTCTCAAAATTATCAAATGTGACCAAATACTTTAATCACAAACAGCTAATTAAAGAAAGCCAGTTAGTGTGATTGAAATCGAAATTGTATCTACTGCGGTCTGCGATTAATAGAGATAGCCAACGAGTTCGTATAAAATAAGTTGTGTGCGCGTCTGAGTACTTCGTGTACTTTATTTTTGTTCAACAGTAAAAAGTATAATGTAGTGAAAAACAGTATACCCTACCTGGCTGTGGCTACCCAATACTCGCCTTTTCTTTTTGATACAAGTAATTCGAAATTTTCCAACGTTGGTATAACATTTTACTTGATCGGACTTGACCTATATCGCTGCCGTTTTTGGCCGGTACTTTTGGGTGCAAAATGGACGCTCATTGCTCTCCTCTGCACCCGTTAAATCTTTAGAAAATCTGACATTGATGTAAATAAAAACCGGCCAAGTGCGAGTAAGGCTCGAGCACGCAGGGTTTCGTACCATTATACCACTATTTTATGTTTATGACTTTTTTTAATAAAAAAATGCACATTTATGATTACTAATTAATTTATTGAGCTCCGTGGCCTAGTGGGTAGACAGTTTGATTCACACTCGAGAGAGTGCAGGTTCGATTCCCAGGTTGTGTCGTGTACCAATGAGATTTTTTCAGCTCTCAAGTACACTATACCATATTATATGAACGCTCTAGCGGTGAGGAAAACATCGTGAGGAAAATCGCACATGTTTGTCCCCAGACGTATTCCTCTGGACTAGGCTGACTGTGTTGTGAGAACGACGTATGTGCTCGGGCAACCATACGACATTTAGAAACCGACTGTCCCAGGCACTACAGTGTTTCAAGAGTGGTTACGTCGCTCGGAGAATACTGTATAAATCATCCAATAACGGCTGAAAAATGCCTTTGTTTTTTTTATCAATTAATTTATTATAAATATCATATAATTTTGTACGAAGTTAACCAAGTAAGCGCATTTTACACGGACGGACGCATTTTAAACTATAAGGGTTCCGAGACGTGAACTACTGCCGTAGTTAGCCCTAAATAAACGTGAAGTGTACAGGATACACGTGGCAGAAGTTAAAAGTAAAAAATAATGATAAAAATGATCGCCCGATCTTAGCTTACACAGCTATACACTAGTAACAACTCTTAAGTACTTAGTAACATCTACTGCAAACTGCACAAACTGCACAAACAGCCAGCAGATCATAGAACCGACTTCAACCAACAGACCTCTTTATTTAGCGTTCGTTGATAACGCCAAAGCTTTTGACAACATAATATTATGAACACATGCATATAAAATCCAACAACCAAAATATAAATTACAACAGTGAAGAGGTAACTGAGCTAACTAAAGCAATGCTAGTTAGGACTAGGTCAAGGTAGACGAACTACAAATACACCATAGTATATATATATATATATATATATAGATATATATATATATATATATATATATATATATATATATATATATATATATATATATATATATATATATATATATATATATATATATATATATATATATATATATATATATATATATATATATATATATATATATATATTTTGTTTTGTTTTGTTTTCAAGGAAGGAAAGAAAGTCGATCGTTGATTTGAAAACGTCCGCTGGTGGCAACAAATTAAAACAATAATACATTCTTACTTATTACTCACTAACACGGATTAATAAATAGTTACTATGTAAGTTAAAGGATGTCTGTTTTGTGAAAGTATTTCTTATATTTATATAACTAACATAACATTATTACATTATAATAAGATTGCTAATATGCGAGAACAATTTAATGTTACGTAACACACGGTACTCATAAAAAATATATTATTAAGAATGAAGTAATTTAGGGCGGTATTGTTTTTTGTACCTAGATCATAGGATATAATATAAATCCCTTAAATGGAGATGCGGAGAGTGAAGGCCCCCACATTATGTACCTGTGGGCTGTGATAGATATTGAACGATTTCTGCGCTCGAATAGCGTTTTTTATTTCAAAAGTGGGTCACCTAACCTGTTTAGGTCGTAATAAAACACTGAATAGGGTTTTAATCATAAAAGTTTTTGATTTCCTCCTCATACCAGAAAAATAATTAGCTAATCTACGAACAATTGTTTAAACCTTTTACTTAGCTGTTTACTAAGTATTTAGTAATCTGCGTGTCTTTAAAGAGTTATAAATCAAACGACCTCTGTGGCTCAGTGGTTCAGCGCGTTAGTGCTCAAGCCGGGGGTCGCGGGTTCGAATCGCGCCGAAAGAACAAAAAGTTTTTCTGTGTTCATGGGTCACGGATGTGTATTAAATATGTGTATAATCTTAAAATAAAAATCTTAAATATATGTATAGTATAAAAGTATTAAATACTTCCGTTTTTTGGTACCCGTAACACAAGTTATACGGGGCCAGACTGACGTGGTGTGAAGCGTCCATAGATATTTATTTTTTATTTATTTATTTAAACATTTCATACCCTTTCAAATAATGCCATAACACCTATCACTATATCCGAAGTAGAAAAAAAAGAATTCTTTGCCTCTGTCTCTTCTTTACAATTAATATGGTTATGTAGTTTATACTCGTAGTTGCTGCTACGAGTGAGTGTTTTTACAAGTTTTTGAAAGCTGTAAATTATAAGGTATAGTGGAAATGCTACGGTTTGATTGCATTCTCAGAAAGTAAAGCATTGTAAGTAAAAAACAAAAATTAAATATCTATGAAATTGTGAATTTCGGTCCCTGTTTGGGCGCCACTATACACTAGGGGGCTAGATAAGTTCAAGTAAGATTTCCAATTATTATAATATTACAATATGTAAGTTATGAGAAACGTTGTAAATAAAGTAATAGATATAAGTCAACAGTCAATCCGGAATCCGGCACAGAGCAGCGGGAGCGCGGGAGCGCCGGAGCGCCGGAGCGCCGGTAACGTCGTCCGCAGCCCACACCACCACATGCCATATCAACGTATATTCAGATTATTGCTATTCTTAGAAAGTACAAATTGTCGGTTGCAGAAATTACATCACTGCACAGATACTAGCACAATAATATTATTATTGTATTCATATTCCTTCAAAATTTAGATTTAATATGTAGGTGTTTCAAATACCTGCCGATTACTTGCCGATTACTTGCGTATTAGTTGAGTATACGAGTTCCGAATCTTGTTAAATATTAAAATAGAGCTAAAGAGTGTATGTACCTAATAATAATATTATGTATATTGTCAGTAGGAGAAGTAATAATAATTATTATGTTAAACTATGAAAGTATGTCTTGAAAATGAAATAAGTATATGAAAAAAATCTGAATGAAACAAATACTTTTAGAATTGTCCCACTTGTTGACCTACTCCGCACTTGAAGTAATTTGAGTGATTTCAGATATTATCCTGTAAGTAACTTGAATATTTATTCTATAGCTCGTAATAATACCTAGAGACTATTAGAACATAGGTACACTACAATTCAAGAACAATGGTGCTAAAATGCCGTTATGAAGATAACAGCAATTTTAAATTATTTAGCTGGGTGGGATTTGTTTTACGACGTGTAACAATTGTTTTGGTGCCTCGCATATTTTCCAAAAGAATAATTATCATTTAATTGTAGGCTAGGTAGTCGCTAGGTAGTCGCTAGGTAGTGTGGAAGTAGTAAGTGCGTCAAAATATTATATATTATGATTTACGATAATTTGATTCATATTATAAGGTAGGTAAGGCAGTCGCCATACACCGCCTATTAATTAAAATACGAGGCTACAAAAAGTATTTATTGTAGGTTGTACTTTATAAACATGGGAACAAAAAAAGCAATAATATAATACAACAAACTCCCCCCGAGTTTGTTAATATAAAAGATAATTGAATAAATATAACCTAACTTATTGTTCAATATATTGCTGTAGTGGCGGGTTGCGGAAAAGCGACATCAATTATTTGCGGTGTCAATTACGTAATGAAATTAATAACAAGTTGCTTTGGAAACGCAATAAGCTAACAGATAAATGATAGATGTCGCTTTCACGTTATGAAAACCAAAAAAATCTATTTTACACCCCAAATAACATTTTTTTCATAAAACTAGTACGAAACTGCTGAGCTGTAGAAAAAAAAAACTATACCTACTTCAATTAAAATAAATATATCTACTGGACCACTAGATGGAGTTATTACGCCTCAAATTGTCAATTTACAGCATAATAACCATAGACTATAAAGATATGATGACAACGATTACCACAGATGAGTACGTATTTTGTACAACAATAGGCAAAACTCATATACCTATAGCGGCAATAGGCAATAGTTGTTTACGTCCTAAACGCTTCATAATTGTTTCATTACACACAAAAAAATAATATAACATTATTTTGAAAACTAAAAACGTGCAAAAAATATATTTTAAAATTACACTTTTTAAAAACCGTCGAAAAGACTATTCGCCATGTTGGTTGATAGATTATCTGTGCTGTGACGTCATACTAGTACTATTTGTAATATGTGCTATAGTCCGTAGTAGTCAAATGGCGGTGTGACGTTCCGTTTGACGTTTTGATAATTAATTAACTTTTTAAGATGTCATGAACTATTTATTTACAAAAACGTTCCGTTTCACTACTACATATGTGTTTAGTGTGTTTGTGTCGTCACATCCTTGCCGGAAGTTACTTCGAGGTGTTTTCATCAGTAGAAATTAAAAAACAAAACATTTTTAAATCAACTTTATTTATCAATCTTATGTTTTTAATTTATGATATCGCTAGAATACGTTTTCCTAAGCCAAGTACTAAAGGAAATACTCCTTAAATGTATCAAATTAAATATGAGTCAAGTGGCCTATTCTCTGATATTCGGAGATTCATAACTTTTTATTCCCACGTCTTAAAAATATAATATTTTTTATATAATAACTTTTTAACTCTACTTTAAGTACTATGTAAGTATATAATGTTCGTACTTGGCCGCTTTTGATTGAAAATAAGGCAGGATTCGCCAGTGTCCTTTTAACTAAAAAAAAAAACAAGTAGATCATTCTACGCGGCGCAGATTAATAAATATTTAGTACGTGAACAGTACTCAGTAGTATTGGGGAAGTAAATTAGCCATTTTCCTCTGAAGCTTCTCATTACATCCAAAAATAATATCATTATGATATTTTACTTAACGTGAAAACAAAAAGTAAGTAACGTTCGTTTTGATGAAAAATCACAATACCTATTTCTAATTTCTATCCCCTAGCGCTAGCGTTATCGCAGATTTTTTGAGATGCTTTCAGAAGTAAATGGTTAATTTTATCTAAGATAGAGAAACTTTCGCAAACTGCTTATTTAACAATACCGAATACTTCTTAATGCAAAAAATACTAAAGTAAGACAAAAACGTAACGTAAGAATTAGAATATTATGTAATTGTATTTGTGTGAACATTTGAAGAAAAATAAATATCATTAGACAATTATTTTACTGCTTGGAGGTACTAATACAAACACAAGTAGCAAATCGCGTTCCAGAAGTTTGTGTGTTTTTGGAATCGTAAATATGATATTAGGTTTTGCCTTTGTACCTAGTACTTGCACAGAATTAAAAGAAAAGTGTTTTATAATGTGGTAATAAGTAGTCGGGCACATTATTATACCAATGAGTTAAACTCGCATCTCATGATTTTTGGCATATTCTGTTATCATTTTCTCCCACGATTGTGCGCAACTAACGAGTAGTTAATCAATCTTATGCATAACGTATAATTATTTCAGCTATGAATATAATACCTATGTAATATCTAGTAGGCTTGTTAAAAATGAGGAATGTTAAAAAAGTGGGGTCAGTGGCCCGCGCTGAATCAGCGCCGCCGCGGCTCATTTACATACTCGTTCCACACCGGACTATCATCATTTACGGGATGCGCTTTTGTAGTATACGATGTTTGTACGTTACAGGTTATCAGGCAGGGGCGTGCGCTCCACTTAGGCAGAAATGCAGTGCTTTACTTGTCATATTACTTGTCACAGATATTTTAATAAAACGTTCGTACGTTTTAGATGACTTTAATTAATAGTAAATAATTAATTAAAAAAATGTAATAACTTAAAAACGCCTAATATTTTATAAATAGCAACTCATGCGGTTGCTTTGTGCAGGACAAATCATCGCATGTATGTGTAATTTTCATACTTCGCAAACGCACACACCCTTGAATATCGACATTAAAGCGGGAACTCCAGCGGCAGGCGATGGCTCTCGGCTTCGGTTCGGCTATCCGATCGCTTCCGAAAACCGCCGAACTGGCTTGTCGGAAATTATTCGTTGCCTATAATCCGAGTAAAAAGAATAGTCGGAAATCTAATAAATCACGTATTCACATTAAGCATTTTTGTTTAGTAAGGTTTTATTTGTTAGAATAGAAGAAACGTTTTGTGTTTCGCGGGGGCCATATTGGATATTTCATGTGATAAGCATTGTTTACAATTTAATCGCTCCAGTTTATTTATAGTTTTCTTAAAAGATTTTTCATTTTAACATTTGAAAGTGTGCACATTTAACAGTTTATTACTGAGTTTCTATAATAATTGTAGTGATTTGATTTTACTAGTGAGTTAGTCGATTTTTTTTTAATGTTATTTGACTGTGAGGTTGAAAATGTGTGTTTATTAAAAATTAAAAATAACAAGTTCTCACAATTGGAACAGATTCAAATTCTGTCTAAAGGTAGGTGTGTACCCGAGTTACAACAATTAAACCAGCAAAAAAATAATGTAACTCGAAAATTTCATGTTAAAAGTTATGAAACGTATAACTGGCTGTGTGGTTGTGTACACAAGATTACATTATATTGTTTTCCTTGTATATTATTTAATAATTTAAATTTAACAGCATCCGTGGTCTAGTGGTTTAGAGCTTGGCTCTCGACTCGGAGGTCGTGGGTTCGATTCCCGCATTGGAACAACAAAAAATCTTGTATCCAAGTTTGGTTAGGACAATGCAGGCTGATCACCTGATTGTCTGACAAGAAAGATGATCCATGCGTCGGATGGGCATGTAAAAAGTCGGACCTGCGCCTGATATCTCATCAGTCGTGTCGGTTATTCGTCCCACTGGGTTACGAGAGTAAAGGAAGAGAGAGTGCTCTTGTGTACTGCGCACACACTTGGGGCACTATAAAATAACTCCTGCGTAGCTGGCCTGGTTTCAATTAAACCGGCCACCGTCACTGAAATCAGTATGGGAGCTATTATTTAGTAATTTACATCGGGATATAGTAATCTCAAGTAACCGGAACCTTGAATAAATGAAAATTGAAGCTGACTGACTGGTGAGTAGTTATAATATTTTATAATATGCTTATTATTTTACTTATTAGAATTTCTTCCGCCGCGACGATCGATCGCTGTTTTGTCTGCGTTGCCGTAGAAGATCTAAGACTTGCTCTGTTGGCATGGTTTCGACTTAGAGATCCGTCGCTTGGCTGTAGCTATGCTAAAAATCTATAAACGAAAAAGTTTTTGTGACCGAGTACTTCGCCGCGTACCCAGTGTCATAATCCTGTGCACGCCACTGTTATCAGGTATTGCCGTCTGCTACATCTCACAGTAACTTGTGTTCATTAGAGCGGTGTTTAGTGAGTAGGTTTCTCGTAGTAGATAGATAAACAGGCGGCGCGCCGGCGTGTGACGTGACTCGACAGTAAAGTGGCGAATCCTCGTGACGTCACACGATTGAATGTGCTCCAGCGGCGTGGGAACCGATCTGCTGGCGCCGAGGCCAGAGCCTCTATGCCGCTTCTAAATGTAGAGTGCACGCTTGTGCCTCGTTTTATATAAGGGTACGGCGTAAAATACAGCGCATTTTTCAATATTTTGCCGCTTCTAAATATGAATATTGTATTATTATTCTAAATGAAAGAATATCGACGCCCGTCAAAAACGAAACGAAGTAGAAAAACTGAGAACCAGCTGGCCTTAGCACCTGATATTCATCTGTTGTTTGGCGAGTGAAAGTCGCCGCCGGCAGCCTCGCATCCGCGGTCCGAACTCCAACATATCATAACATTTGGAAAATAGAAATATTTCTATTTTCTAGTTCAGAATTGACTATTAGGTTTGACTAAGAAACACGGAAAATGTTGTACAAACAAGTGTACAAGTTTTATCAAATAGTAAAAAGAATTGTAAAATATTAATTTTATTAGTGTTCAACTCTACCATAATAATGTATACCATCTAAGGCTGGGACTGTATGATCGACTGATCGACACACGAGTGTCGAGTCAAATGTCAATGTTAAATCTGACAGCTCGACACTCGATACTTCGATTTTCATCTCTATGTGCAGAGTTCTATTTTCAGTGCTCTGAATTTCCCCGGCCCCGCCGGATTCTGGATCATAATATAGTCCCAGCTTAAAATCATTATTATTATTCTGTAGGCTCTAGGGTAGCATCAAGGATTTGTTTTTGAATTAAATTTGAATCTTAAAAACATAAAACAATATATTTGTAATTAGTTGACATCTATTTTTTTTTTTCTCAATTGACTTTTTTTTTCTCTGCATTATCGACTTCTTTGCTCTGACATGTATAATTATTCAGCCAATGGTTTTTGATATTTATTCCAATGTGATTATTGAATTTATTTTTACTTGTTATATCTACTACTTTATTATTGGAACGAAGTTCCTTATCGCGCATTGCGAAAGGGGGCTAGACGGAAAAAATTAAGACTAAAAGTTGTAACGACACTTTTTGCTAGTTGTAAGCCGTGCGGCGTGCGCGTGATTCTCTGTCTCTGTCTCTCTCTCTCTCTCTCTCTCTCTCTCTCTCTCTCTCTCTCTCTCTCTCTCAATTATTACTAAAATTGAGCCTACTGATTAAGTTTATATTACATTATATTTGTTAATAATAAAAAAAATATTATTATAACTTAAAAAAATATATATTACTATTCCTTCACTAATTAATCGAAAGGAACTTCGTTCCATCCGGGTGTCCCATGACACACCTCTCAAGTTTTTTTATTTTTATGTATCGTTTTGCAATTTATTTAACTTATTGATATATTATTTTTATTACTTCATAAGACAATCATTGAATTTTGTTTAATGAATGTTGTTATTTTTTAATTAAAGTTTAGTTATTTTAGTATTAAATTAAATTAAATAAATATTACGTAATGTATTTATTTTTATGTGATAGGAGTACTCTTTTATGATTAATTAATTATAAAACTATTATAGTTTACTAAATGTTAACGATATGTTGTGTATAATTGTTATAGGGCGTAATTGCTTAAATGTTTATTGCATAATAAAATAATAGCTCCCCACACCGATTTCGGTGAAGTAGGGTAGCTACGCAGGAGTTATTTTAAGTGCCCCAAGTGTGTGCGCAGTACACAAGAGCACTCTTTCTTCCTTTATTCTCGAAACCCAGTGGGACGGACAGACCGACACGACTGGCGAGAGATCAGGCGCAGGTCCGACTTTTGACATGCCCATCCGACGCATGGATCATCTGTCTTGTCAGACAATCAGGCGATCAGCCTGCATTGTCCTAATCAAACTTGGAAACAACATTTTTTGTTATTCCAATGCAGGAATCGAACCCACGACCTCGCCGCCTTTAACGAATCCCTGTGGGACACCTAATCTTATTTTTCCCCAGCTGATCTTACTTATCTTCATCCTTTGAGTCCTGTTTTAAGGTAACAACTCAAAAGATTGAATGCTAAGTTTCTTATGCGATAGTATTGTATTTTCTTTACCAAATTCATATTACATACCATAGTCAAAGGTCTATCTTAAACCAGGTTATACTTGTTAATTTTTTCAATGTATAAAGTAATATCATCAAGTAGGTTTATTGATTATTATTTTGTAGGATGTATCTATTTATACGTCAACATTATGATTACAGCTCTCCCTTTTGCAAAGTTATAGTTAGTAGTGGATCCTTTTAGTTATGGCAATCGAACAGTTACTTCTGGTCGCAGTGTAATTAGTAGATGCCGATATGCGTGTAATCCAGTGCGGTCCGTATTTGCCGCACATATTATATGATATTTTAATAACGTCCACCATCAGACTTTATACGGTGATCGGCGGTCGCTCGTTATGATTATGGTTATGCTGGTGGAAGTCTTTTATGTACATTACCGGCCAGTATTCCCCGTACTCCAAGTGGGCCGGGCGCGGCATGCGCTCTCGACATCGGCATGCGCGCTATGAACATAACTGATTATGTATTTCATATCTCATACGTTTTTGCGTACACAATAACTGCGGGAACCGACGCCGGCATCTGGTCCCCGGTGCCGCACCCTGCCGCGCTGGAGCTCCCCGCGTCGACTACGGTCACGTGTGCTGCCTGCTGGGCCCGCTACAATAGATAATAGACATTACCCGTTGGTCATATCACCACAACCATCAGCAGATTCATTCAATTAGCACAAAATATAATTCTAATAATGCGGCTAAACATTTGTGTAAAAATAGTATTCCTCTTGGCGCTCTCCGGGCTCCAGAGTAGAGTTGAGTTGTCTTCGAGTCTCAATCTGACTAAGATTTAAAGTTAAAACGAAACTTCATTTGGTGTTCACAAATTTTTAATTAATTTTTGGGGTTTTTAATGTATCGGTTTATAGTCCAGCTAATTAAACTATTTAATTTCGGAGCTCCGAAGACCGAAGTTTGCTTACAATATTTGAAATTACCTAACCAAGGATACTACTGACCGGCTAACCGGATTTGTCCAGACTTTGTCCGGAGTTATTTAATTAAAAAAAACACATAGATTATTAAAATACACTCACTGCCTACTTGATGCCTTTCACCGGTTCGTGAACTGACCCCGCGAGAAGAACCGGAGTAAGAAAAACGCACAGGGTTATCTTTTAGAAAAAAGATGGAAAATTGTTATTTAAAAAAAATATTAATGATTTAATCTATATAATATCACAGAACTTAGGATACATATAGTACATATAGCCTTGCAGGTGGCCATATTATTCTCAAGGTGTGCAATCATCAATAAAATCATTGACCCTATAATAAGCTTTAGAACACAAACGTTTTTTAACTACTTTTTGAAATATAATATTGATGGAAAAATGTTGAACGTTAACGGGGATTCTATTGTATAGGCTTATATATTGACCTTTCTTGTTTACTTTACTTAGTCTGAGCACGGGTTCCTACAGTGATTGTCGCTTTTCCTTTTAAAATTACTTAAATTCTTTCTAACATATAATACATTATCCAAAATGTATTGAGAAGCGAAGGTCAGAATACCTACTTCTTTAAACTTTTCTCTCAGAGATTAAAAATACAATATTTTGTAAACGTATAGCTCGCTTCTACAGCAAAAATAGTGCATTAATGTCGGCGGCATTTCTCCATTAAAGGATGCCGTAAGACATTCTACTATGAAAATAACAAAAAAATAAAGTTAAAAAACTATAACTAGACTGCGTAAAAAAATCAAAAAAGGCCGAAACAAGAAAATAATTCAGATAGAAATCCAGAGATCCATAGGTACAAAAATAGTCAGCTAGAGCTGTGGTCGCACCCATTAATGGCATCTAAGCTGCAGACCGTGATGCGTCGCGTCTAGGTATGAGCTGTCTCTAAAGCTGCGTTTCCATGCTTGCCAAGGCTCGACAAGCGTCAACAAACACTTGTGCTTGTGGACGTGTAAAGAGGGCGTTTGGCTTGGCTTGCGTGAGCTTGTGGTCACTTGTATCCGATCCGGTCTATTATAAATATCCGCCATTTTTAAATTTCAAAATCAATAAATTTTTGTAATCTACCCATCTACTTCCAGAATGTAGCATAAATGTTTTATTTCCTATTATTTCTTTAACATAATTTGTTATTACAAATGCTGAAAAATGTAAGTAACCGCCGAATCGTCAAGCAGTACACGAGCTGATGATGATGAATTGTAATGCTAAGAACACTCGATGACGCCAGCTTTCAAAAAATTGCATCTAAATCGGACCTTTCATGTAGGAGCTACGATGTCACGAATAGACAGACATATACTCTCAAACTTTTTGGTCACTCCGTGCACACATGCTCTGCAAAGGTCAGTGACACCATTTGCAGAGCGCGGAGTGATACGTCCACTCTCTGGAAAGCCTTGTGGCCGTCTGGATCGGAACTTTCTAAATATAAAAAAGTACTCTGTGATCGGAACTATCTACGTCGTCACACACCGGGCCCTTAAAGGGGCCTTGGGCAGGGAACCATTCTCAGGGGCTGGAGCAGGACTACATGGGGTGGGGATGACGCGCCCAGTACGAATACTGGACTTAAATGTTAGGTTTTTAACGCGCTCATGCATCACGACATGCAACACGATGCATGCTCATGCATGCATCGTGTTTTATAGGAGATTTGAAAAATTTATAAAAAATCGCCAAGCTGAGTTAGTTAAAAAATTAAATGCCAAATTAAAGGAAAAATTTTCTTCTTTCAGATTATTGTAGTAAGAAATTTTAAAAAACAACTAATCGAAAATATCATCATATTTTAATCTAACTAAAATTCCTGATAATTTCGCATTGTTTGAATTTCATTTTTATGACAAAGAAACGTAAATAAATAAAATCTTACAAAACATCTAGAAGAGGATCATACAAGTTTGTGAATATTTTTTGTTCTTAAAAAATGTAAGCGGTTTTAGATATTTATGCTTTAAAATTACCCCTGAACAAACAGTTATGAATACTTCTGTTTAGTTTTGACAGTATTATTCAAAAGTTTGAAATTATTATTTAAAATAATTACTTAACAGAAAACATAGACTCGAATATTTCCTAAATTTTTTTCATATAATATAATAATCGGAATAAAAAGTATTTGTTAGATATTGCCGTGTTTGAAAAGTAGCGCATTTGTGAAATTTGAGGCGCGCGGGGTTCAACCCTCTTAAAACGGCTCGAACTCAGTGCGGCGCGCGGGGAAAATGCTTGTATTTCACCTAACATCGGGGAAAAAGGATAGACCTATAAAATAGTAATATATACTTATAAGAGAAGCTATAGTGCACACATTTATACCGCTTTGTAAAGTATTTTAGAAAAGGCGTCCTCAAATTACGCAAATCAACACTCGGCTGTTGGTGTTTTATGAAAAAACTGTATAATATTTTCATCTGAACTAAAGTTATCTCAATTGCTGAATATTCAAACTATGTCGGTATGTGCTTGCCTTTTTTATTTTCATTCTTCGTTTGTTTTTTATTTACGGTCAAAGTTGCGCTAAAAATCCGTTGTTTGGAGCCCATTATCTTCTAAACTAATTTAAATTTTAGAAATATAAGCACTTATAATACATACCGACCTAGGTAAGTATAATAAAAATCTGTATTACGCTAAAATTGGGTATATAATGTTTGACTTTAGAGTAAATCACCAACAGCGTTTGTATGGAGAAAAAACCGAGTAGTGCAGCCTTAAGTTTGTTGTAAAAAAAGAGCAACTAAATAAGGCAAGAATTATATAGATAAGAAAAAGAAATGGACCTAAAATGGATCCCTGTGGGACACCTAAGTCTCTTTTGGTCCCAGTGGATCTTTTACTATTTATCTTTACCCTTTTAGTTCTATTTTTAAGGTAAGAACTCAACAGACTAAAGTGGTGCAATTTTCTGATCAATGTAGCATGTTCAATACAATCGAAGGCCTTGCAGAGGTCGCAAAACTCACCTAATGCATTATGCGACCCCTCCCAAGCTTCAAAGATACTACAAAGAAGACCTATACCAGCATCCGTTGCGAATTGACCCTAAGTAAAACCGTTTGTTAAAATTGTAAAAATTGTTTATTATGTAATAATTTGTTTGAATTAAAATGTATTAATAACTGTCTTAAAATTATTGTTCCAATATTTTACTAAAAGTCGGTAGAATTGATACAGGCCATTATTTGTCGGCTTTGAATAAGGAATAACCTTGCTATGCTTCATTAAGTCGGGGAAAACACAACATTCACTGAAAATCATCGCTAGATAAGATAATAGAATATCCTACTAGTACTATTATAAATGTGAAAGTTTGTGCGGATGGATGGATGTAATTTGGGATGGATGGATGTTTGTTACTCTTTCACCCAAAACCTACTGAAAGGATTTCGATGAAATTTTGGCATGGTAGTAGTTTAAGCTCTGGATTAAAACATAGGCTACTTTTTATCCCGAAGAAATACACTGTTCCCATGGGATACTGTATTTACGCGGGCGGAGCCGCGGTCAAAAGCTAGAAAGTAATAAACCTTCATAATATCTGTGCCAAATTTCATCAAAATCGGCCCAGTAGTTTCGGGAGCCTAATCAATGCAAACACAAACAAATCTTATCTATTTATAATAGATTATAGAAGTTAGCAGGGGCGGTCAGACAGACAGAGTGAAACTTTTAGGGTTTCTTATAGTATTACAGAACCCTAAAAATTTAGTACCTTTTATTTTTTACCCGACTTTCAGGAAGGGTTATGTTTTTCGCGCGTATCTTGTATGTATGTATGTATGTAAATTCCTTTATTCCCACGTATCTTCCAAACGGCTGCATGGATTTCGACAATTAAGATATCGTTAGATTTGTCTCAAAAACCCAAGTGTCCTTAGATAGTGTCCTTACAAACGAAAATAAATGGGTCCCACTTGCTAACAAACACCATGACAATTATTTCACTTCACATAATCTTCAACCCATAGTGTAATCTGTTAAACTAAAATAGAGGTTGAATTAGGTTTTAGTACTGTGATTTTACAGTCATGTTTCAGTCTGTTTAGTGCGTTAGGTATCTTAGGTATATTAGGTTTTTTTACAGTGGGGTTTTTTTATTTTTCTAATTATTTATTTTTGACAAAGTATTGTATTCTATAAGCAATAAAGTAAACAATGACACATTAATTTGGTCTAATTTTATCCTTTTGTTTACGTTTAGATTAATTTATTGGTCTCTCTGATTAAATTATTGGGCTCTCATCTTAACTAGCATGGTTTGTCCAATACGTCGCGCATCGAACATCGTGACGCGCAGCGTCAATTGGAAAAACTAAACTCTAAACGCGTCGGTAGAAGTGAAAGCTCGCCGGCAGCGGGTGGGTCCGGGCGGGGCGGGGCGGCACGGGCGTGGCGTTCCGCCCGGGGCGTGCGGCCTCCCCACCGCCCCGCCCGCCCACTCGACCGCCCCGCTGCTGTGAGCGGAGATCTGTGTGCCGAGTGCTAGTGCTTTTTGTCACTAAGAAGTTAACTACAATTTGTATGGCACCGAATTAGTTACCATCGTTTGCCACTAGGGGCGCTGTTTTGATGCCATACAAATTGTACTTAAAAATTATTTTCGGAGCAGTGACTAAAACTAGCACTCGGCACACTGCACAACTGCAGGCTCCACCGTACGGCACGCAACAAAATATTAATGACACGACATCGAGTTGATACCATCTATCGAATAATATCCCACTCAATGGCGTGTAAACGTGCGACGTGTAAAAAAAAACTTCCCACTTTTCGGGGGAATGTTTTTTTTTAAATATAAATATGTTCGTGATTTTATTATAGCACATTGTCGACGTGGTAAATACATATATTCTTGCAAAATTTCATCTTTCTAGCATTTTGGGAGGTAAGCCGAGGACGGACGGACGGGCGGACATGACGAAAGTGTATAATGGTTCCGAGACGTGAACTACGGAAACCTAAATACCATATATACCTAACCGTCAATTTTCACACTTCTAACATCAACCCCATTTTTAGGGTTCCGTAGTTCACGTCTAGGAAGTCGAAACCTAAAAGGTTTCGTCATAGCCGTCCGTCCGTTTTCAGCTTACCGTCCAAAGTTTAGTGCTAGAAAGTTGAAACTTTGCATGAATATATTGTGTATGTACCACGTCATCGACAAAGTGACTTACGGCGCGTTTCAATAACCTATCTATCTATAACTATTTGTTAAAAACGTCGTCATTCAATAATTTGACGATTTTTTGCGATACAAATTTGAGGTTTTTAACAAAATGTTATTGGTATAGGTATAGGTTATTGCAATTGGCCATTAGACTAGTCTCACATCACTGATGCTGACTGCATTGATATAAAAAATTGAAACTTTGACATCGCTTATTACTAAACTATACAATGTTCACGCACCTCTGAAACCAGTCAGAGTGAAACATTTGCCAGCACCATGGTTAACAGACGAGTTAAAAACTTATATACCTATCTAAAAAACACCGTGCCAAAGCAACTTATAGGTGACATAAAAGAGATGAAAACCACGCAAAGTAGATTAAAATCTGTAATCGATGTAGCATCATGTGTAGAGATGCGCTGAGGCGTTATATTCACTCCACAATAGAAATCGGTGGGCCGACTAAAACGTGGAGATTCTTAAAGTCTCTTGGGATAGGTAATCGTAATGGGCAAGTTACTAGTAATAATATTGATCTTGACCAGCCTAATAAGTATTTCTCGTCACCATCAACAACCATAAATATGACGGATAAGGCTAATACACTACAACATTTCTCCTTAGTGCCTCCTGAGAAACATTCTCCTTTTTGTTTCAGATAAGTTACTCTCAGTGAGGTTAAACAAAGTGTATTGTCTATTTCTTCCAATGCTGTTGGTAGTGATCAACTTAGTCGCACTATGCTTATTCCAATAATTGATATTGTTTGCCTATTTTAGCACATATTTTTAATTTTTCGTTATCGACAGGCACGTTCCCTGAGACCTGGAAAAAATCCAAAGTTATTCCTTTGCCAAAAAAATCCAAACCGCAATCCTGTGGGGACTACCGGCCAATTTCCATCTTGCCATTTATATCTAAGGTCTTGGAGCGCCTCATCCATCAACAGGTAGTTGCGTTTCAAATTAATAAAAATTTCTTTAACCCATTACAATCTGGTTTTCGACCCGGCCATAGCACAACTACAGCATTATTAAGGTTACTGATGATTTCTGTCGTGCCATTGATAGTGGAAAATTAACTATACAAACGCTCTTGGACTTTAGCAATGCATTTAACACTGTCGACCATGATAGTCTCCTGCAACTATTGTATAATATTGGCTTTTCTCCTACTGTAATTCAATGGTTTCGTTGGTATTTGTGTAATCGTCTACAACGTATATCAGTGGAGAATGCCACAATTGAGTGGTCCACGATCACAGCTGGAGTTCCTCAGGGCGGGGTTTTGTCGCCATTGTTAATTAGTATATTATCTCCTCTTGCTCTCACATGTATCGTATGTTTCACTAGCATCACAAAAGAGCAGCTGATTAAACTTGAGCGTTTCCAAAATCTTTGTATAAGGTTTATTTTCAACTTACGAAAGTATGACCATGTATTCGAATTTCGTGCTAAACTCAAGTGGCTGCCTATTGGTCTCCGGTGGAATGCACATATATTATCATCTATACGGTATCCTTTACGACCCCAAGACACCACTCTATTTAAAAGAGAAGTTTGAATTTTTAGACGATAGCGTCAAATCGTTTCGGAATTCTAATAATATATCGCTATAAATCCCTACGTGACACACGACATTCTTCGATTCCTCGTTTGCAGCTCAAGCAAACAGTCTGTGGAACAGATTACCAACTGCAATAAGACGTTCTAAGAACATAAATAAATAAAAAATAACAACAAAAAAAACAATATTTTCAAAAATACAGTTGAAGTACATTTTTCGATGGCCTTACAAACAAGTACTTAAAAGTATGAACTCTGCAATAATATTTTTTTGATAGACGTAGCTATCAGTTATTTATAATTATTTATAAAAGTATATTAAATATATTAAGTTTGTGGTACTTAGTTTATTTTTAATTTTGTATATTATCAGGTAAGTTTATGTGTGAATAGATAATATTTATAGGTATAGCACATACGTATATGATATTCATGAATAAATTATAATATATGTTATTATTATGAGTATATATTTATTTTTTGTCGTTATTACTTCCCTGAACGTTTATTTTAACTCACCTTTGTAATGAGTTACTTATAAATCTTTAACCAAATTTATTAAGGTTGTCTGGTAGTTCAGGAGTTACAGAGACTTAACATGTTAAATGCGCTTACTTGGAAAACTCCGTACGAAAATAACGAGAAAATTAAAATTGAAAAAAATATATATTTCGAAATGAATAAGTTTAATTTAGAAATAATTTTAATATATAACAAGCTTTTTTCGGAAAGTTAACAGAAAAGGCTACCAGTCCACCTAATAAGTACCTAAACATGTAAAATAGTGATGTGACGTGCGCGAGTCCGATTCGCACTTGGCCGGTTTTTCAAAAATTATGCATTAATTTATTTGTTTTTTATAAGGAAGCCGGATTTTATGGGTCCCAATTGTTGAAATCGTTATGATCCTTAATAGAATGTTTTCGTTTTGAATGTATCGACCACGAAACTATTTCAATGGTAGGTACAGTTATTCAATTATATTCGATAACAAAAGTGTCGATTACTGGACTAAGGAGTTTCTTATTTTTTTCTTTTCAGTTTTTACGCAGTTCCGGGTATATTTTTTTTATTTTTCATTTATCTAACGTGTAAGGCGATTAACCTATAGTTTTTGCTTTTATCCGAAAACGTTTATCTAATGGTTTTCTGTGAATTCTGAAAGCATCTTCAAATGTTACACCTCGTTGAATAGCTTAGTTGGTAGCAGGTAGTGAGTACGAGTAGCTGTTTTTACACGTAGATTAAACATATATGTTATTTCTACGTTTTAATGGCAGGTACTCAGCAAATATGAATTTTGGGTCTTGTATTTTACGTCAAATTGCAGTCATACTGACAGTTAATAAAAATTAAAAAAATATTTATAAAAAAGCAAAACAGTGTTTTTTTTTTATTGTGATGATCAAATATTTTTTTTAGATTTGTTTCTAAGTTAATAATGAAATAAAAAATTTAATAATAGAAAAAATGATTTTAGCAATAAAATGAGACCCTATTGATTGTGTGTAGGTAAAATACCATTTGCTGTGAGTACGTGTAACGTGTTCTTTGATTTTATTATGATATTAATTCAATAAAAGCGTTTTTTATCTTTACTTTCATATGTTTTACACTAGTGAAAACTTGTTATTGGCATTTCGCTTTTTAGTATTTATTTTTATTGTTATATTTTATATGCTGTAAGTTTTCCACATAAAATAAAATAATAATAAAATAAATGAAACTAATTCATATTTGTTTTATTCAATGTAAAAGAGGGCTGTTTTGTCGATAAGTTGTTAAAATCTCTTAACCTCTAGATGACACACGCTGTATCCTACTAATATTATAAATGTGAAAGTTTGTGAGTATGGATGAATGTTTGTTACTCTTTCACGCAAAAACTACTGAAAGGATTTAAACGAAATTTGGTATGGTAGTAGTTTAGGGTCTGGAAACATGGCTCTGGCTACTTTTTATCCCGAAACAGTACAGTGTTCCCGAGGGATACTGTATTTACGCGGGCGGAGCCGCGGACAACAGCTAGTAATATTATAGATTAATAACAACTTACGCTTCCGTATTAAAATTTTAAGTAATAAAATAAATCATCGGTAAATCAAATATCAATGTCATTAAAATAGAAATATTTAATGTTCCGAAGTACCAGGGGTCCGGATTAGCGAGTTTCTACTGTATTTTTTATTTCGTGCAGTGCGCGGCGGGGGCGGGAGTGTTCGAGCTGCAGGTGCTGGAGTTCTCCAATTACCGGCTGCAGCTGGCGTCGGGTGCGTGCTGCGGCGGCACGCCCCCCTCTCCCACGCCGCCTGCCGCATGCGCGCGCGCCTGCCGCACGCGCTTCGCGCTCTGCCTGAAGGAGTACCAAACGTCGGCGGCGCCAGGCGCCTGCTCGTTCGGCCGCGCCGCCTCGCCCGTGCTCGGCACCGACTCCTTCACGCTCGCCGACCCGCTCTACACGCTAGCGCTGCCCTTCAGCTTCCGCTGGACGGTGAGTGCCCAGCGATGGCATACGCGACCACGTCGCTCTCCTCGCCCTCGAAAGTGTACTCATACCTGTATTTTTGCCCATACAGAGATCGTTCACGCTGATCCTGGAGGCCTACGACGACTCCAACTACACGGAGCCCGGTGAGTAGCTCACTTCTTTTCCCCTATCCGCCCGTCCGGCGTGGCGCCGCGGCAGTGGAGATCGCGGGCTGACGCCATGCGTGTGCGTGTTTCAGAGACGGGGCTGATCGAGGAGGCATGGTGGTCGGGCATCGTGGAGCCGGGCGCGGAGTGGCACGCGCTGCGGCACGCAGGGGCCGCCGCGGCCGTGGCGTACCGCGTGCGCGTGTCGTGCCAGCCCAACTACTACAACACCACGTGCACGACCTTTTGCCGACCGCGCGACGACAAGTTCGGCCACTACCGCTGCTCGCCAGCCGGCGACAAGCGCTGCCTGCCCGGCTGGCAGGGGGACAACTGCGAGAAGCGTACGTTATCTCGCTTATCTTTAATTACACTATAATATTTTTTTATACTATTTTAATATAATACGTAACGAGTCTCACATGCAATCCGTATTATGCCCTCTATCTGACGTCTGATGAGTTTGTGTTTCCGGCCCGGTACTAAACTAGCTCGGTCTTCCACAGCTGTATGCAAGGAAGGATGCCACCCGACGCATGGTCGCTGCGACAAGCCGGGAGAGTGCATGTAAGTTCATCGCTACGTTTACAATGTTATTTTATTTTAGATTTTTTTTTATTTATGATAGGAAAACTTACAGCTAAATTACATGTATATAGTTACAACGTTTCACAAGAAGGCCAAATAATGTGTTATGCTGTATGTATGTATTGTTCAATTCTCAAAAAAACGTCTTACAACCTTTAACAATGTAAATCTTGATCAAGTGTCCCAAGTACGAGACCTAGAAATAATTATTGATAAAAAATTAACATTTATTAATCATATTGACACCATAGTGACCAAACCTCTTAAAATGTTGGGTTTTATTTGAAGAAACTGTAGTCTTTAGAACGACATCACTTTTTAAATTATTGTACCTTACCCTTAGAACTGTGTTAGAGTATAATGTTCTCTCATCTGGAGTCCACACTACCGATGCCATGTAAATAGAATAGAAGCGGTTCAACGAAAGTCCTTGTTCTTCTTGACAGTTCACCAAAATAAGTTAAATGTTCGTACTACGTATGACAACAGATTAGAATTCTTTAATATCAAACGACCTGAGCCTCGTAGGTGGATCACTGATCAGGTGTTTCTTTTTAAAATTTTAAATAACTTGTACAACTGTCCGGAATTTTTGTCAAGAATAATGTTTTTAGTTCCGAGGCCTAACTCTAGGAAACGGGAGGTATTTTTTGTAAAGGGTTTCAGAACTAATTAAGGGTTTATTACATCACAGCATACCGCCAAGAATATGTCGAGAACGTAACAAGCTGTATAAAGAGTTCCATGTAGACTTTGCCGCTTACAAGCTTGCCGTTGAAGCGCACGCTAGCGAGATACCCAACCCACTGTAAAGCGATATTGACCATCGAGACCAAAGAACCATTTCGCTATTTAAAAATGCATGCTGAGTCGCCTTCAATTGGGTCTGCACCTTAACTTGTCATGTATCTGTAGTATTACGTGTCATATGCCTTTATTAGATGCTGTAGTCTCTTTGTTGGTAGACCTAATAAATATATCCCTTATGCTGGTTATTTTATTATTTTAAAAAACTAACAGCTTATAAATATTACAAAATATATAGTCTAGGTGTAGAAAAAGCGAAGACAATTATAGGTTTTCACAATTAGGGACTAAAGAAAAGTGACTTCTTACGTACGTGCAGTATAGTATTTTAAAGGTTTTTGCAAGTTTGAAAGGGGAGCTTAGTCTCATAATAAATCCCAAGGCTCCGGAAGCTTTTGCAATAATATGGTCAACGTGAGAATCGAACATCAGCTTAGAATCATGAAAGACACCCAAGTCGCACACAGCGTCTGTTCTTTGGATTTCAAGACCTTTTAGATAGTATGTGGTCGTGATAATATTAGTTTTTCTACTGTAGGTGATTAATAGGCATTTCTTGGGGTTGAGGTTTTATTTTGAGGTTGAGGTTAGCTTAGGTTGAGGTCGTATTTTCTTCGCAGTATCTATCTAGACGAACTAAGTCCGCTTGAAGTGCATTATCATCCTTAAACGAGGAAATAGGTTAAAAAATTTTTATGTCATCAGCAAAGTATAGGAAGAATGAATTTTTAAAGCAAATATCGATATCATTGATAAATTTATAAACAGAAGAGGGCCTAACAGGGAGCCTTGCGGAACGCCACTTGGGACGGGAACCCAACTAGACATATAGTTGTTAACAACAACAGCTTGAGAGCGGTTATCAAGATAAGAACAGAACCACCTAAAGAGATCAACCCTTGATGCCGATGTGACATAGTTTAGTTTTTAGAATATTATGATCAATGCGATCGAACGCCTTACTATAATCAGTGTAGACTACGTCAACTTGTTTATTCGCGTCCATCTTCTGTTAAGAAATCGCTCAGAAGCACAAGATTTGTAACAGTAGATCTACCTGATAAAAAACCATGCTGAGATGGACTGAAAACTTTGCGCAGCGACGCATAAACTTGCCTATAAATTATACGTTCAAAGACCTTAGCCAAAGTGCATAATTTGGAAATTGGTCTATAATTTACGATTTCTGTTTTAGCTCCCTTTTTGTGTACGGGAGTGATACATGCCAATTTCTAAACTTTAGGAACTGTGCAAGATAAAATAGATTTAGTGAATAACAAAGATACTGGTAATGATAAGGTCTCGTAGCAGCGAATGAGAAACTTAGGAGATAGGTTATCCCGATCAGCAGATTTGTAGGGATCAAGATATTTTAGAAAATATTTAACATTTTCAAGGTTGACTTCAATTGAGTTAAGATGTGAAGTGGAATCAGTAAGGTTTGAGCATGATGAGGATATAATGATATTATCGCTACGATTGCATATGTTATGGACGGATGATTGAAAATGATCAGAAACCGCTTCGCAAATAGACTCACCCGTTGTGTCACCATTATAAATGAGGTTACTAGGGAGCATATTAGATTTAGATCTGTGCTTAATATAATTCCAAAAATATTTGGGATTTTTTTCAATATCTGATTCGGTAGTTTGTAAGTAATTTTGGTAACATACAACTTCCAATTAGTTAGTATATATATATATAAAGAATCTTATAGTATATAGTATAATATAAGACTCTTTTTCATACTTAACTTACTACGTACGTACTTACGTACTTACGATTCGGTTTTTGTGTCGCCAGATGCCGGCCGGGCTGGCGCGGCGAGCTGTGTTCCCAGTGCCAGCCTTACCCGGGCTGCAAGCACGGCTACTGCAACGGCTCCTCCTGGGACTGCACCTGCGACACCAACTGGGGCGGCATCCTATGCGACCAGGACCTCAACTACTGCGGCACTCACGAGCCATGCCAGCACGGCGGCACGTGCGAGAACACGGCGCCCGACCAGTACCTGTGTACATGCGCCGAAGGCTTCTCCGGCGCCGACTGCGAGCGTGTGGACAACCCGTGCGCGCCGCAGCCCTGCGCGCACGGCGCGTGCTCGTTGGCGGCGGCGCCGGCCGGCTTCTTGTGCGCATGCGAGCGCGGCTGGGCGGGCGCGCGCTGCGACGTGGACGTAGACGACTGCGCGTCGGCGCCGTGCCGCAACAGCGCCACCTGCCGCGACCGCCTGGACGCCTTCGTCTGCGAGTGCGCGCCCGGCTGGACCGGACCCACCTGCACCGAAGGTCCACCCCGACCAATACCTACATAATACGAAGAGTTTTAAATAAAAAATATATCTTAAAATAAACACAACATAAAAAAATATAATATAAACTTTTTTTACTGACTGGCGTGTTCGTGCCCGCAGACGTGGACGAGTGCGTGGCGGGTGGGACGAGCGCGGCGGTGGGAGTTGAGGTCGCGGAGGGCGCGCTGGGCCCGTGCGTGAACGCCGCGGCGTGCAACAACACCGCGGGCGGCTACGCATGCGTGTGCCTGGCGGGCTGGACGGGCCGCGACTGCGAGCTCAACGTGGACGACTGCACGGGCCAGTGCCTCAACGGCGCCACGTGCATCGACCTGGTGGACGACTTCCACTGCGCTTGCGCCGCGGGCTGGGCCGGCCGCACGTGCGCGCGCGACGTGGACGACTGCGCGTCGCGCCCCTGCCGCAACGGCGGCGAGTGCGTCGACCTTCTTGACGCCTACCGCTGCATCTGCCCCGTCGGCTTCTCCGGCACCGATTGCGAGGTTGGACACCGTGCCCGCCGTCTTTCTCTGTCTGCTACTAATTACGAATAAATTTCTACGCTCGCGATCTAACTCACTAACCCCGTCTCTGCTTCTAGCTTGCCTCCTGTGTGGGACGCTACTGCTTGGTGAGTAGCCGCCGTGTGTTTGTCGCGTCTGTGTTGTCAGACCCTGACCTTGATCACTCTGACCGGACCGTCTGCTTTCCGCAGGATGACCGCGACCACTGCGCCGGGGCTCCCTGTGCCAACGGCGCGGAGTGCTACACCGCGCAGAGCGACTACTACTGCCGCTGCGCGTCCGGCTGGACCGGCAAGAACTGCACGCAGCGTGCCCCCCGAGACCGTTAGTACCATATCGAGCTAATGTCATTTTGATGGAATGAGACAAAACGAGCTATCTACTTAGCACTAGGACTAAATACATCTAGCTAAAAATCTGGAAATAAACATTCAGAACTTGTTTTTAACAATGATTTTTATGCTAGAAATGAAAAAGGAAAGAATTTACAATACGTTATTTTGTTCTGCGTGTTTGTAGAGCCGGACGCTTGCTCGCCGAATCCCTGCCACAGCGGCGGCAGCTGCGTGGCCGGCGCCGACGACTACGCGTGCGTCTGTCCCGAGGGCTGGACCGGTCAGTACTATACAATACAATAATCGTGTATTCTAACTTCTAACTACTTCAAAATAAATAAAATTAATCACTCAGGCAAGTCCATTGTCCAGCACCGTTTCCGCTTGACCCACTCTGTGACCTCACAGTCGTCCTAACACTACCACACTACAAAATAAGAATAAGAAAATTAAATAAAATTGTATTATAAAAAACTTTAAGAATTATACTCAGCCAAAAACGTTCAATAAGCAGATAACAAAGTCAACCAATGATAAAATAAAATAAAAATACGTAATATGAAACTCTCAGACCAAACAAAGAGTGGAGACAGAGCCTTGTGCATCTAAAACAGAGGCCGGTTCTTTATGTCTGTAGTGCGCGTGTACCGTGTAAGCTGCTCACCACAAACTTATACTGAAAAAAACCACACACCGCGACAGCTCGCCTTTCAAGGGACGTAGTTTCGTTACATAATATGCATGCGTGATATTGTGTTGTGTAATTACACGGCGAGGCGTAGTCTAGACCGGCCAAACTGTGTGGTTCGCAGAACTCTGTCTTTACAAAAAATTCTTAGCAAAATATCTTGGCGGGATTGAAAATTGGCAATTTTAGTGGTCCTGCAACTTCATATCATGGTTTTAGGTAATTTCATCTTTTGATAGAATCAATAGAATTTACTAGCACACACAAGTAACTACTACAACTTTACAAGAAATAAAATAAAATAACACACTCCTAATTTATTATCCAGGGTTAAGCTTTTCTGTTTTGTTCTTGTGAGAGTATTTTTTTATGTTTAACTTTTCTACAATACAATATCATACCTTTGGTCTACACTCTACGATCACGTCCTATCGAATTTCGAACTGACACTGTCGAGAACGTCGTGTTTCGGGCATAAATGTATCGAGCGTTTCGTGTTGGCAGGCGAGCGGTGCGGCGTGCGCGAGGAGGCGCGCTGCGAGCCGGCGTGCGGCGGCGGCGGCTCGTGCGTGCGCGAACCCGGCGGCGCGACGCGCTGTGAGTGCGCACCCGGCTGGCTCGGCGCCGCCTGCGACGTGCCCGCCACCCCGCCGGTACCGTACACGACATCACATAAAGTAATTAACATAAAAAAATTTGGTATGATGACGGTGCTATTTTGTACAAAAAATATTTATCACAACGTTGTGTTCCTTCGGCATTGAAGAAGGCTTGGATAACTCTAATTCCCAAGGGATTCACAAATGCCTATATGTCAGATCCCTAGCGACGATAAAGGGTATTTTCCTTTATCATACATATCTGTAGAACCTACGTCTTTGTAATGATTTAGAAGATATTTTTGTTTAGATCTGTTGCTTTTGCACATCCATCTATTTCTATTTTCTACGCAACAACGCAGTTTCTATCGCCTATAGAAGGTAGTGTTGAGAGTAATCTTTTACGGAAATTATTCGCGATGCTGTCGACAAAAAGTATCAAGTGGACGCCGTGTACACCGATTTTGCCAAAGCTTTCTTCTTTCTCAGAGCACCTTACTATTGAAATTTTGGAATATTTATATCCATGGCGAGGTGTTTCGTATGTAGATTGTAGAGGTATCAAGTTGTTGTGTTGGAAGGCTTACCTTCTTATTACAGGCAATCAACCTCGGGTGTACCTCAGGGATCACATTTAGCACCATTACTCTTTGTTATATACGTAAATTATTAGGTTAATATATAGAAAATAGCTACATCGTTATTTATGCCAACATACACATTCTTCAAAGTGATATAATGATTTTTAAAAATGAATGTGTAAAAAATAACCTTTTCCTTAATGACTGCATTTATTTGGGTTTAGGAAAAGGTTATTTTTTACACTGGTAATTACTTTATGCCCAAACGCAAGCCGGTTTTATTTAAATATTAACTATGAAAATATTTAAAAAGAACATTAAACATTTGCGATCTGGGTGTCTTGACGGACTCAAACTTACATTTGTTTCACATATTTAGCAAAAGACTATAAACAAATGGGTTTTATTCTACGTATCTGGAGGCCTTTAGAAAATTCTTTTACCTACAAGATACTATAATAAAGCCATTATGTCTGCACTTCGCAGTCCCTTAGAGTTTGCTAGTACGGAGTGGTCTACGCAAATCAAAATTCACTCTGAGAGATTAGAAACTAGCCTATTCGTAATTCTGATGTACTCGTAATATGGGCGCGGGCGAAGTACCTGCGGAGTACCCGCGCCCCATCGACCGCTTAAATATTTTTTTCTTTAGCGCCCTTTGAATTTGAAAACATCTCCGAAGATATTACTTTAAACTGTATGGTAAAGGGCAATTATAATGTGTATGAAATGCTTATGCTTTGTGACTGACTTACTCCTTGACGACCTCTGTGGCTCAGTGGTCTGTTTAACTCTAGGTTTACGTTCTAAATTATTTATATTGATATTATGTTCATCCACTCGTAGGTGTCCCAAGTACCAACGCCGGCGCAAACTGCGCTGGCGGCGGGAGGGTGCTCGTGCCTCCACGGCGCGTGCGTGGCGACGGCGGCGGGCGGCTGGGCGTGCGCCTGCCGCGCGGGCTGGGCCGGCGCCCGCTGCGAGAGCGCCGTGGATAGCTGCGCGTCGATGCCGTGCCGCAATGGCGGGCGTTGCGCGGGAGGCGCGGGTGGCGCGGGCCGCTGGGCGTGCGAGTGCGCGGCGGGCTGGGCCGGCACTGATTGCTCCCTGCCGCACTGCGACCCGCCCTGCCCGCCGCCCGCCGTCTGCGCCGCCGCGCCCGGTTCGCCCCCGCGCTGCGTCTGCCCGCCGCCGCCCGCCCGACTCGCGAGAAGATGCCTTGAACGTGAGTAAAAAGTTTTTGTTGGGGGGTTCCAAAAGACTGGCAAGTCCATGTCCAGTATGGTACTTTACTGTCTTCTTAAAACACGCGTTCACTAAAAGTGTTTATTGTACCTTATAATTATTAAAAAATGTAATAAATATAGCAATATTATACACCAAAGTCGGGTGATAAAATATTTGATGCAGTATAACTTATAATTGTCTACTTCGTTAACACCCGAATCATTAAACAACAAAATGCGAATGTAAATCTCCATTAAAGAAGAATTGTCAGTCCAGTAAGCTCGCAGTATCGTGTAAATCGTTCGGATAGTAAAAAAACGTACAAGATATAATAATAATAATTAACTAAAAAAATTAAAACCTTTTGTGAACTATAAAGCCGCATATGTGGAAACTTATTAAATATAGAATTTTACCTTCCAATAAAATTAATACATATACAGAGAGTACATCGTCTTCTTTCCGCATTACAGCTGCTAGATGTCGTTTACCGTTACAGATGTGTAAGTCTTGTGGTAAATCTGTGAACTAGATGAAAAGCCATAAGCCGCCATATTTGATGTACTTAACTGATCATTGTTAGTGTCTCATAATGATGAGGCTGAATACCAGGAAGCCCTTATCAGGACTTTGGACGTTTTTTGGAACATAATGTAAATTTTATTGTAAGGTAAAATTCTATATTATGGTTCCGTTTATCGTCCTAAGTCCATTGTAAGAGAATGCAACAATGTAATAATATATTTAAGTAACAAAATAATCACAAAGACGACTCAAGCAGTATAATGAGTGTACTAGTTTATCTATGAGATGTGACGAGACTGTTCGAGCTTTCAATTTTTTAAGATGAAATTTTGTTGATGTAATCCGACTTAGCCCTTGATAAAGGACCATTTCATACATTCTTGGGCTAAGAATGTGTTGTGGGCTGCGACGTCTTGGTTCTTACAGATCCTTCTTATGCTTGAGTGGTGATAATATTAATACAGCAACAATAATTGCAATATTCTTCTTTATTGGTACATATGAGAGAGATGTTTAACACGGATACGTATTACATAATATGAGAGATGCTTATCACAGATACACTATATATAGCATTTTAGCTAACTTAAATAATCTTACCAGATAGGGATTTTAATTTAGTGTTTATAACTTGTAATGACGCGATACAATTTGATATGAACGTTGTAAATAATTCCTCATCAGTAAGTGTATCAACAATTGAAATCTCCCAACCTACTGTCTCAAAGTATTTTCAACAAGTGAACGTTAACGATTGACTCTACACACTTTTACTTGAAGAGATGAAATGAAACTAGAGTTACGAATAATAAAAATAAACTGATTTATTGATCCTGGATATGATCAAATGACCCGGTGTGCGAGCACGCGCGATCGCCTTGATAGATCTGAACGTACTGAATTATATTTAATAATTAATTAATTATGCGCGTGTCACAAACCGCTGACGGCTTAAACTTAAAAATGCTTGATGTACGATTTGCATCGTACATGCTCCCACACCGAAAAGAGTAGAAAAGTTAATAGCGATGAGATGATACGTATAAGGTGATACCATTTTATCCTTAACCTACACTGGTTAGTAAGTAAATACAAATTAATGATCTAAACAGAATTAAACTTAACACTATCGTCACCGATTACGTATACAGAGCGAAAGGTCGGTGACGTGCCTTTGTTTTGCTTAGCTACGTTAGAATACGATACACGCTTAAAGTCTTGTTTACACGGAACACTATAACTGTCGAGGTTTGGATAACTCGTATACCGCGGAACCTTAGTAACGCACTTATCACTTGCACTAGTTGCACTACACACACACTGATTGTCAATAACCGCCGTGGAGGAGGAGGGCGGCTGCCGCCTCGCCACCACCGGGGTGGCCGGCGCCTCCCGCCCAGCGCGCTCCGCCGCCTGCATCGTCGCCACCCGCGCTGACCGCTTGCGCCGGATCCTCCTCGCTCCCCAAACAGCTGTCCCAACAATACCCACGACAACGATAATGGACGTTGCAGTATAATGATGAATGTCGTGGCTACTGACGCTGTCGTACAGCGGGACATCCTGCTTCATCTCCTCTATCTTCCTCTGCAGATGAATCAGCTGCTTTGAATGCTCCCTGACGTCATCCTCCTCACCTGCGCTAGTAGCGCCGAGAATTGGTACCGATATATTAAAAAGGTAGTTTATCGGAGATAACATTGGAACAATTAGGTTTGCTTTTATGTGCAAATTACTCATTTCTTGTTTATGAGTATACACAGTAAAGTCTTTGAACTTCAGTAGACAACCTCGACTTGTTGTCAATAAGCCGGAGTGCAACAACTGCAACGGTGAAACTTGATCATCGCATAGTAATTTTACGTTTTGTTGCTGACAATAAAAATAAAAGTATGTATTGACTTGATTTAACTCATGCCACTGTGACCGGCACGGTTCTTGAAAAATCCTGCATCTTCCGGTGGGTGCATCCTTTTCACAGAGACTCTCGTCGTCCTTCAAGGCGTACACCGGAGACCTGCTCCTACATAAAAGAGTGCCTGATTCTTGCTGCAGACACGATTTTGAATCACTTTCAGTCATGGGCAACAGAGCGTCTTACTTAAGGTTAATCGCTAGGTAACTAGATACGGGTTTGATATTAATCATCATGTTATTTACTAAACGTGGTACGGCAATGATTTTATGAATTTCATAGGTATCTCGGTGAATTAAAGGTATTTTAGTTTCAAATAATAAATATTTAGTTTATATTCTAGCCTTAACTTTTAGTAAATGATAAATATTAGGTAAACTGATATTCTCAAAAGGTAGTGATAGGTCTTTTGATATTTTCCCTGAAATAGTATTTAGCTCTTGGCGTAGTTGATCAAGTGTGTCTAATAGGGTATTCTGCATGCCCTTGAGATGAGCTAATATATTGTTGGCTACTATTGCGGAGAGAATAAAATCGTTATTTTCAAAGCTTTCCTTCTTTGCGGCGTTTAATTGTTGTTCTACCTGATTTAATCGTAGGTTGATAAGCTTATGCTGCTTGTTCATGACGTTCTCCGTACGTTTCAAAATATTAAATTCGGCTTCGACGATGGAGGTCTGGTTCTTCCAGAGTGCGGCGAGATGATCTTGATTATGCTTGATGAGTCGTATGTCTTGTTCATATTTTTCAGCGAGATTACTATCCAGAATTCCAAATAAAGAATTAGCTATATTGCCGACTCCGTTTATCAGTCCTCGTCGCGTGCGCGAAGTTTGCTTGTTCATCATAACATTATTATAATAACTTAATTGTTCGTAGCCGTGGTGTAGTTGTAACATGATCGCTGCGCATTGTGAATGGTCTTGTTTACTATCACACATGTTTTGTAAATAATCTATGTACTTGCTAACTGTTAATGAGCCCTCCCAGTAGGGACTCATGTCGTAGTAGACGACTAGGCGCCACTCGTCTTTAATGAGAGCCATGTTTGTCACCTTGTCGAAGTACAAACTTTGATTTTGAAGCGGTGTAATATTAAATAAGCCTTCCGAGCTCGATATAAAGGTCATTATAAAAAGTAAAATTGTAAATACCAATTTAGGAAAGGAATAGGTATTTTTCTTGATAGGTTGAGAAATGTGATATACTTGCTTTATATCATCATCCTGTTTTACATTTGATTCTTGATTATTGACTGGTAGTATTGACAGTTTAACTACCGGTCGTTTCATGATACCGCTTTTTGTTTTTAGCGTAACGACCCTTACGAAACCGTCGCTTCCCGGGTGTAGCTGCAGGACGCGGCCGAGTGGCCACCTTCCGGCCGGCAAATTAGTGTCTTGAATGAGAACTATGTCGTTGACCTTGATGTTCTCTTGTGGTTGCCTCCACTTGCTGCGTACTGATAATTGCGTAAGATATTCTAAGCGCCACTTTTTCCAGATATCATCGAACAATCTTTGTGCTTGGTGCCAACGAGTACGTAAGTCCGTCGCAGTATTGTAAAATGCTAAATGAGGGCCGCTAGTTAGAAAATGTGATGGTGTGAGGCAATTTAAGTCGTCTGGGTCCTCGTTCATTGCACATAAAGGTATCTGATTAATACAAGCCTCGAGCTGAGAGAGTAATGTTAAGTATTCCTCAAAAGTAAGTCGTTGTTCGCCTATCACCAGCTTCATATGATATTTAAGACTTTTGACCGAAGCTTCCCACAGACCACCTGCTGAGGGCCAAGAAGGGGCATTAAAATGCCACTTGATACACATTCGCGTTACTTCGTTGATAAATTCTGTGTTTTCGAAGGTACTAAATATCTGTTGATATTCTTCCTGTAAAACCTTGTTTGCTCCGATGAAGGTTGTACCTTGATCGCTGTACATATTTTTCGGCACTCCTCGTCTAGCTGTCATTCGGCGCAATGCAGCTAAAAATGACGATTTTGTCAAATCTGACACCAACTCCAAGTGTATAGCTTTAGTCACCATGCAGACAAATACAGCCACGTAGCCTTTTGTTGTTAGAATGCCTCGGCCCTTGTTGGCCTTGACAAACACGTGACCTGTATAATCTACCCCTGTGTGGTAGAATGGCCGCGATGGATTCACCCTTACTGTAGGCAAATCGCCCATTATTTGATAGTGTTGGCTGGGACTATGCTTTCTGCACTTAACACATTGGTAAATACGCTTTTTCGTGACTTTGAGTACCCCTACTAACCAATATTTTTATCGAATGATCCCCGATGTAAGCTTAGCGCCACCGTGATAGGTAAGTTCATGATAATTAATTCTGATAGACGACTGTTTTTCGGTATGATAATGGGATGTTTCATGTTTAGGTTAATATTAGCGTATTTAAGTCGCCCCCCACTCTTAAAACTTGTTCCTGATCGAGAATAGGGTTGAGCATGCAAATCTTGCTTTTTGATGCAACATGTTTTCCTTTCTGAATATCTTGTAATTCTTCAATAAAATATTCTTGCTGACACTATTGAATGATTTTTATGTTAGCTTGCTTTATTTCACTCAACGTTAAGTATTTCTTTGTTTCACGTTTATTGTTTATAAATCTATATACCCATGCTAAATTTCTCGTAATCTTGCTTAGCGAGCTGTATTTAAAAAGTAATGATTTTATTATGATTTCGTCTTGATTTTGTGTTACAGATGCCACTATTTTTTTGGTTCTTTTCACTTCTTGATCCGTGAAAAATGTTGTTTGAATATTACATAAATTTTAAGTGTTAAGCGTTTTTAGCCAAATCGGCCCTTTCCACCATAGTTTATGATCTCTTAACTGTAAGGCTGTTAAACCACGACTAGCACAGTCTGCCGGGTTCTCCTCCGACTTGACGTAATTCCAGCTGCTGGGCGGCACAACTTCGATAATCTGCTTTACTCTGTTAGCCACAAATGGCTTCCAGCACTCAGGAACACCGTTAATCCATCCTAAGACTACCATAGAATCGACTCAGCAGTAATAATTAATTTGATAACTCTCGAGACAACTTTTGATTTTAGATAATAGTTTTGTGAGTAATAGAGCACCGCATAACTCCAATTTAGGCAAGGTAAGTTTATTATTTACAGGTACTAATCTTGATTTTCCTGCTATCATTGTTACAGACGTCTGTTCATGTGTTAAATGTTGCAATAAACAACACAAGCGTAACATTTTGTTGATGCGTCTGAAAACCCATGGAGTTCGATGACATTATTTTCTGTTATTCCTAACCACCTAGGCATATAAAAATGATTTATATTGTCTTAATCAGTCTTCATGCTTTCCCATTTTTTATGTACATTTTCAGGTAAAGGTTCATCCCATTTTAATTGCAAATGCCATACTTGTTGAAATAATAGTTTTGTTTTTGTTGAAATTGGAGAAAGCCAGCCTAGTGAGTCAAACAATTTTGAAATATTGGAAAGCAAAATACGTTTTGTAGGATTTTTACTCGTAAAGTCTAATTTTGATGTAAATATACATTTATCTTACTGTGGGTTCCAACTAAGTCCCAATGTTTTTGATGACTCCGTGTTTTTAAAGTCATAATTAATTTGTTCGGTATTACTGTTGTTAGTTGGAATTATATATTGATTATTCGCCTTCCATTTACGCAAATTAAAGCCGCCGGACTTTAAAATAGAAATAATATCCTGTATCAAATGCTTTGCTGATTCGGCAGAATGACTTCCGTAAACTAAATCATCCATGTAGAATGCGGACTCAATCACTTTTGACGCAGAACTGTCTTGATAATTCTGTCTCTCATCTTGAGCTAAACGTCGAAGAGTCATCATCGCCAGGAACGGCGCAGCCTTGGTGCCGTACGTCACTGTCGTTAATTGAAAAATGTTTATTTTGTCGAACGGAGATTCTCTCCATATGATCTTTTCATATTTTTGGTCATCTGGATGTAGCCAAACGACCCTGAACATTTTCTCAACATCGGATGTAAAACCGTATCTAAATTGTCTCCACTTGATAAGAAGACTCTGCAGATCTTGCTGCAAATTAGGACCTCTTTCCATTAAATCATTCAGGCTCAAACCAGTACTAAGGCGCAGAAGCATTAAAAACCACTCGCAATTTAGTTGTAGTTGATTCATTTCGAATAACACAATGATGCGGTAAGTAATAATCTGATGAGTCGAAGTTATTCGATTGTATCATATGTCCTTACTGTTTGTATTCATTAATAAATAATTTATTCGTGCTATATTTATATTTCTATCAAACTTTCTTTCCAACTGCTTAAATTGCGCAATAGCTTTTGATTTTGATTTGCGTAACTTATATTCTATTCTATTTCTTTTTTAAGGGGGACGCTCACTTGATACTTGCCATCCGCCTGACGTAATGTAGTTTTGTTGTAAAAATCTACGACCTGTTAGTCGGCCAATGACATAGACGATGTCTCTGAAATATCTTCTGACTTCCAAAATTGACAGATGTCGTTGATATCATGCACAATAATATTACATTTAAAACTCTTTTTAACACAACCCCTCAAAATCCAACCTAAGCGCGTTTTTTGCGCCATTGGCAGATTCGGTCCAGCCTTATAAATTCCATCTTACAGTAAATTGTTAAAAACATCCACTCCAAGTAAAATATCAACCGGTCTTCTGACATTGAAGAAAGGATCTGCTAAAGGCAAATATTCTAATGCGGGCCACTCTGGCCTAGGAAAACTGTAGGGGGGCAGATTCTTGATTAAAGTTTGCATTATAAGCATCTGTTTCGAAGAAGAAGTCTTCTTTATTCGACTTACACTTGATTTTAATGATTCCCTTACAATTACTCTCCTTTTCACCTATTCCAGTTATAGTCCCCTTGCAATGTCTGCGCGGTAAGCCTAATGTGTGAGAGTGATATGAGTGTAGTTTCGGACCCCTGATCTAATAATGCCCTAATGTTATGGTAAGTGCCGTCCCGAGCCTGTACCTGCACCATGGCTGTTGCCAACAGGATTTCGGGGTCCTTGCCCTCTACGGAAACATGTGTATTACCAACCTCCGGTTTCGAAATCTTCAACTCCGCATTTTTTGACGTAATTGAATTATTACAAAATGCATCGTTCTAAATTGAATTATGGTTGCCGTTGCATTATCTACAACGTGATTCAGAATAACAACCTTTACCTTCATGATCATAAAGACAATTTTTACATACATTTTTGTCTATTATTAATTTTCGCTTCAAATGATTAGGTAGTTCTAAAAATTTTGCGCAATAATATAAGCCGTGCCCGCGGTTTGAACAATAATAACACGATGTTTTTACCGGATATGCAGGTTTATTGACTCGGTTACTTGACACCTTTGATTGCGAAAAATATGTTGGTTTCTTATAATTGAATCGATTTTCTACACTTGAATTATTACTAAAATTATATGTATTTTTAAAACTTGACTTTGCAATCGGATTTTCTTGCTTTTTTCGTGAAGTCTCAAGAGCTGTAAATTTTGTTTCAAGGAAATTTAAGAAATCTTTTAAAGTCGGTAATTCCCTCGGTTGTTTTAATGATGATACGTACTTGTTGTATGTGTCGGTGTCTAGTTTTTGGCTTAGAATATGAACGAGTAAAGGAGCCCATGAGCTTATGTCTACACCTAGGTTTTTGACAGCATTTAACGATTCCAATGACGTATCGTGGATTCTCTTGATGTGTCCGAATGATGCTTGCTGCGAAACTGGAATATTCATCAAAGTATTGATGTGCGTCGTAAAAATAAGTTTTCTATTGTTGTATCTATTATTGAGTATCTCCCAGCAGGTGATGTAATTGTCTGAGCTATTTTGTAGGTATTAAACTAAACGCTCAGCTTCACCTCGGAGCTTACTCTTTAAAAACTGCATCTTCTGCGCGCCTGATAGAGATGCGTTGGTGTGGATAGTTTCAGTGAATAAGTCTAAACTTCCGCTAAAAGTAGGCAACTCCATCTGCGGCGTTGACTTCTCCCTATGGCAATTAGACCTCATTTTTCTGTTAATAGCCCTTTTTATATCCTCATACAATTGCTCATATGGATAAAAAGCCGCATCATATTCTTGATTTTTACCCTCTAGTTCACTATCTATTTCAAGATGTAAAGCATCAATCACCGACCAACGAGATTGTAACATTTTTAGTAGATCGTCAAACTCCCATTTTTATAACTCCGTATCTAAGTTAACACTAGTTACCTTTCTCTGAAGAGCCCTGAAGTTGCTCGCTTGCTTTTTAAGCAACTCGTCTGTCCTGCTGTTGACGCCCTGAACCCAGAAAGTCACCTGATTTGTTTCTCCCTCGTGCGCGCCGTCTGCCCTTGCTGCCGGAGACGAAGTGCGTGCGGGAGGCTGCGGGGTCGCTGCACCACCGAGCGGGGTCGCCGGCCGCAGCAGCAACATACTCGGCTTGGCGTCCCGTGCTTGATAGTTCACGATGACCGACCTGACGTGCCCAGCGCTCCTTGGTTGTCTCGAACTGGTCGGTCACAAAATAATCATGCGACCTGTCACTATAACCACATAGCTTGAAGTGGTTGTTTTGAAACTCCTGCCAATATTGGTCCAGTGTTTCCAGTCTCCTCCTAATGTAGTCACCGGTCTTGCGTTCCGGCCCATCTTTCTTGAAATTGGAGTAGAGCTGCTCAATAGCTCCAACCAATTGCTGCTGAATTGATAGAAGATCTTCCATCTTTAACAAGTGCTTATATAAATTCCTTGATAAAAATGCACTGCAATCCAATGTTCACTGATCACTTCACGAAATGTCACACTATTGTGTTATTCACTCGCGAAGTCCTTATTATTTATCGAAGGACCATAAAGTATATAGCGTCCTTGATTGACTCTACACACTCTTGATAGAGATGAAATGAAACTAGAGTTACGAATAATAAAAATAAACTGATTTATATATCCTTGATATTATCAAATGACCCAGTGTGCGAGCACGCGCGATCGCCTTGATAGATCTGAACGTACAGAATTATATTTAATAATTAATTAATTATGCGCGTGTCACAAACCGCTGACGGCTTAAACTTAAAAATGCTTGATGTACGATTTGCATCGTACACCTCGTGTCCTTATACTTAAGGCCATGGATGAATGTTACCAAGTAGACACTGTATATACCGATTTTTCAAAAGCATTTGATAAATTAGCCACTTGGCTCTCATCGGGAAGCTTCTGGAGGTCAGTATACACGGTGACCTTCTGCGATGGGTATACTCCTATGTTACGAACCGCAGTCAGGCCGTCGCGTTAAAGGGGTATCAATCTACGTTCCTTGTTAACAGGCCTGGTATTCCACAAGGATCCATTATTGGACCTTTTCTCTTCATATTATACGTTAATGATATAAATGTTTTGAGACCTCCTTTCACCTTCTCTATGCAGATGACACAAAAATATACAAAATTTTAAAATCTCTCGATCTAAATAGTTTCGGCTCATGTTGCAAATCTAACCAATTATATTTAAATACTGACAAGTGTCATGTAACTTTCACGCGGATGAGAATTTCTATTACTTATGACTATACGATTGGGGGGCGGACCCTCAGTCGAGTCTCTTCAATACGAGTTCTTGGAGTGACCCTGGACGCCAAGCTTCACTTCAATGAACATATCGTATAAAGTCATATATTTTAGATAAAGCTTTCAAACAACTAGGCACAATTATTTGAATAGGTTAAACGTGTAAGAATGCTTAAGCTGCTATAAAATGCCTACGTTCGCAGTATACTCGAGTTCGCGAGTGTGGTTTGGAGTCCAGGGTATGCTTTTAATATCAGCCGTATCGAAAGGGTTTATAATAAATTTTTGAAGACACTCGATTATCGGTCTGGCTCTCCGTCTATAGATTATGGGGAAAGTGTGGCAAGACATAATATTCAGCGGTTGGACTTAGGCGTAAAAATCTAGACAGTATATTTCTTTTTAAAATTTTGCACAATGAAGTTATTTTACTCCACTTTGTTAAACAAAATTTATTTTAAAATATCGCGACCATCCTCACGTACCATGGACAATTTTTATATTCCTCCCCGGGTACGATAATACAAACTACGCGAGAAATACCTTCTTCAGGCGATCGTGCTCTTACTACAATTGTTATCTTAAATCAGTTGATATTTTTTCTAACAACTTACGAAACTACAAAATAAAATGACTTATTA
The DNA here is from genome assembly GCA_037179445.1 of Phengaris alcon alcon. NCBI lineage: Eukaryota > Metazoa > Arthropoda > Insecta > Lepidoptera > Lycaenidae > Phengaris > Phengaris alcon. The sequence continues at coordinate 456,074 of JAYRCH010000140.1, forward strand.
TTTGGCTCATAAACATGTCTTTTAATATTATTTATTTGATATAGTTATGATATTAGTTATGTTGTTAAGGTTAAGGTTCATTATATAGTATACCATTGTTACTACTGAATGTTAATTTGGATTCTAAATTATTGTACTGTAGGTCTAGTTGTAGTTAACAAGTTTATTAATTAATGTTTGTTACCTGGATAAATAAATTTAAAAATCGCAAATGTCCGAAGTTTGAACGATACAATTTATTTATGACAATATATAGAACAAAGGTACCATATGTTTCAGTGGTGGCCGGCCTCGGGGAGGAGAGCGGGGAGATCTCAGATGGCGCCGAGGGCGGGCCGGAGGGCGACGCGGGGCTCGCGGGCGCCGACTGGCCCGGCGCGTGCGGCGCCGACAACGGCACGTGGTGGTGGGGGTGCAACGCATGTCGGTGCGTCGGCGGCGCACCTACCTGCACGCGCCTGTGGTGCGGCGCACCGGACTGCATGGCGCCGGGTGCGCTGCCGTGCCGAGTCGACGCGGACGAGGTGACTAAAATTGAACTATCAATTGTTGTTTTATCGAATGATAAAATTAAGAGTACAACATCGTTTTCCGTCTGTGTAGCAACTAAAAGTTTGTTTAATATTTATGAAAGGTGTGCGTTCCGGCCCCGGCGTTATGCCTGCGCGGGCCGTGCGCGCCGTTCGGCGAGTGTCAGCGCGTGGCCGGGAGGCGCCTGGAGGCGGCCGCGCTGCCGGCCCCGGAGACGTGCCGGCCGGGTGCGCGTACGGCGCCGCCGCCCCACTGTGCGCGCGTTCAGTTGCGGCTCGCGCGCGAGAGACTAGCGCGCGGCGCGCACGTGGAGCGCGCGTGCGCGACTTTGCGCCGGGCGCTGGCGGCCGCACTCGTAGACGCCGCGCCGCCCACACCCCCACTCGCGCTGCTCTGTGATGTTACTCCCGACGACCCTGAAGTCCTAGATCTGGCATTGGTAAGCTAATCGTTTATAATAAAAATCTCATTCAAAAATAAAATAAATAGTAATCACAGCATTTAGCTTCTTTAATAATATAATTTACAAGAAATCTTTCGTGATTCGCAGTGGGCTGGCGAGGAGGAGGAGGGCGTGGGTGTGAGCGCGCTGGCCGCAGCGGTGCGCGCGCTCAGCGAGTTGGTATCCCGACGGCGGCTCGCGCAGCACCCCCTGCTCGGCGCCGCGCTGCGCCTGCGCGTGGAGGCGGGCGCACGGCCGGGCGCGGCGGCGGCAGCGGACGCAGCAGCGGGCGGCGCGGGTGGCGCGCTACTGGCAATCGCGGCTGCCGTACCACTGCTGCTGCTGGGTGCGGGCGGCGGCGCGCTGCTGGCGGTCCGCCACCGCCGCGCCGCCGCCGCCGAGCGCCTTCGCCGCCGCGACGAGGACAAGTCCAACAACCTCCAGAACGAGGAGAACCTGCGGCGATACGCCAACCCGCTGCGCGACGAGCGGCGCGACGCGGAGTTGCCGCGCGCGCACTCGCTGTACAAGGCACAGAACGCCGACGCGCGCAACAACACGCCGCCGCGCGACAAGGAGCTGACAAAACGCGCGCTGCCGCCGCCGGAGCCGCCGCCCGCGCGCCACCCGCCGCCCGAGCGCCTCACCGTGCTCGTGTGACGTCGTAGCCTAGTTATTTATTACGTTAGTCTGTCCGCGTTTGTAAATATGTATGTGTGTAAATATTGTTAAAAGAGATAAACTATGTAATAATTTTATGTGAGCTCGGAGGAGAAGTTTTCGATAGTAAAAGGTTGTAAAAATGAAAAAAATGATCGTTACGATTAAAAGCCATAAAATACATTTAATTTTTCATTTGGGACCCCCGACACTGCTCTTTCCAAGGGGAGCCTTAAGAGGGAATTAGGGAGGAGGGCAGGCCTTTTATAAATTAACTAGATGCCGCCCGCGACTCCGTGCATGTAAAAGTTAATCTTTCGGAAACCGTACATTTTTCCGCAATAAAAAGTAGTATATGTCCTTCCCCGTGATCTATTCTATATATCTGCCAAATTTTATCAAAATCGGTCCAGTATATTCGGAGCCTATTCAATGCAAACAAACAAACGTTCCGTACAAGTGTTGATCACCCGATACTGGGTTCTGTCATCCAATCCCTCTGACGTCCAAAAAATGAAACAATCAGTTGGATGTGTTTAAAAATCATCTATTACATTATTTTTTTCAAAATGGTCTACGCTAACGGTCGGGTTAAGACCGCAGTAGCTTCGTCGGACTATAATTAGTGTACGGTGCAACAACCGTACAGAGCATCATCAGCATTTTGCACATTTCGCGCGTATGCTCATTTTAGATATATTTTAGGTATAAGTCAGTTCACGCATAACCGTCGCGCAATGCGGACTAGTGTAACTCATTAGCATATAGCATTAGCATTTTATCCTATATCTTAGCAAATATACATATTAGCAGCAGCAACTTAGTTTTACTCAGCAAACAGCAGCATCTATAGCAGCAACAGCATCTCAAGGTGTACGAACCGTACATCTTTATGGTCCTTCGTTAGAAATTAGAATCAGCGACCTACGGATCCTCCGTGCTTACCGTAAGCGGGATCTACTTCGCGAAGTGTTTAGCAAGCAGCACCTCGAGCAGTAGAAGCCGTGACGTAAGTTCCAGCAGCAGCGGTGAGTGACCAAACTTTTTTACACTCTATCAAGAAACTAATTCATCAATCATCATGGAAGGTTTATTAGCAACTCAAAACCAGATCATCGAAGCCATGCAGCAACTTCTTACCAATTTTAAGAAAGACGGTGTCGAACGCAAGACACCGGCTCATATCTCTCATAGTAAGCGATTATCCACGTTAGATCTTTACTGGAATGATTTTCAAAGCAATCATATTAAATTGTGTGAATTCGATGATAAACAGTCGCATGATTATTTAATTAAGAATATGTACCAGAAAACCTCCGATTTTTACAATGATGCGCGTTCTTTTATTACGAGTTATTTACCAACGGCGGGAAAAGACCAGCCAAGTCCCATTAGGCCAGGAGTATTAGGGTTCCCGTCTACATCCGTAAGTCAGCAGCAGCAAGCAGAAGGAGAAAGGACGCCGCAAACATCATTTAATCCGGGGGTATCAACAAAAGGTACATCTAGTAAACTCGAGGAAATGTTAAGAAAACAAAAAAGCAACTTTAAAGCATTTCACCGAACAATCACTGGCTTAGATCTAGAAAGTATGTCCGAAAATTGGGAATTCGAGGATGCGATGAGAACCGTGCAATCAAGATGGTCTACGATTGAGTGCCTACATTGGGAAATCGACAGCGAAGCGTATGGCGAGAATAAAGAATACGAAGAAGCGTTCAGCAAATATGAAAATCTCTATATCAGCATCAAGAAGCAAATCAACACCAAAATGTGAAATCGCGAATTTCGCTTCGCGAATTAAGTAGCGGATATAATTTGAAGAGTACAAATTTCGCTTTTCGTAACGTGTTAGTGATGTGACTCGAAAACGTCATCGACTTGCTTAGACGCCTAAATATTTGACATGAGTGACCTCTGGGATTATATTGCCGTGCAGACTTATAGGTCTCATCATTTTACGGACGCATGTGCGTTTCTTTGCGCAAGATTTTTTGTCAAATTGAATGGCGTGACTTTTGTCGGGATTTACATCGATTCTCCATTTGGAGAACCATTTACCGAGTTCGGTTACTGACTCTGGAGGGCTTTAGAAGCGGTACAGGGTCGGATGTAAGAATAATATAGGGCTGTATCATCCGCGAACATGGCTAATTGCACCTTAGGGATTGGGGATGTCAGGTTATATAGGGAGGGCGAGAGGACCGAGCCCTGTGGTACTCCCGCCTCCATATACATTGGCGACGACAGTGCGCCTTCTACGCGGAAATGAAATTTGCGATTTTTAAGAAAGTCACTGATTAATAAAACAAGATTATCGGGTATGCCCATTTGATAAAGTTTGTATAACAATCCGTTATGCCAAATTTTGTCAAAAGCTTTTGCTATACAGGGTGCAATTAAACCTACCTGCCAAATTTTTTTTAGGGCTTAGGTATCATTAGGAGAGTCCATTAAACCAAAAAAAATAGGATGTTAATTTTTTTACAATAACATATTTTATCCCAACCAAATTCGCTACAGAATGGATACACTACTTAGGCGCCAGTCTGTCGCGCGGAGTCGGCAAGAGACCGGCAAAGGGATAAAGCGAAGGTGACGCGGGGGGTGGCGTGCGGGCGGCGGGGGGCATGTTGCACGCGCCGTTAGTATGGCGCGTGCGCTTGCATTGTGCATTGCAATGATGCGATTATTTTGTTTATCACCGCCCGCCGCACTCGTGATATTAAGTGTCTGTGACAAAATCAAAAATGTACTGAAACCGGAAGTGTTACGAGATGGTGAGATGCTACATTTTAAGTGGCGAAAGTTTACGCGGAGCCCAGAGACTGTACGAGCAAGAAAGCCTTCCTCGTCTGCGTAACAGCGGATTCACGATTGCAGGTGTACCAAGTCGCGAAACAATTTTGTCCATCAATCAACGACTATTGGACTATGGACAGTTCGCACACGCTCTAGGAGGAGGAAGGCCGAGTTTACCGGTTGAACTCCAAGATGACATCTTGGAGTTCTTTGAAAGAGACCAACGAGCGAGTACCCGAGATGCCGCCCGCCGCTTTAACCTGAGTCGATTTGCGGTGTGGAAGTTATTAAACACTGTGAACTTACACCCATATCATTTCCAAAAGGTCCAGGCTTTAAACGAAGCAGACGCCGCGCCCCGTCGCACTTTCTGCGAGTGGCTAATCGCACACCCTGATGCAGTTATTTTGTGGACAGATGAGTGCCTTTTTACTCGTGTGGGCTTGTACAACCAACCCAACGAACATTGGTGGTCGTATCAAAACCCACACAAGATAAAAGAAAACTACCACCAAGTCCGTTTTAGTGCTAATGTGTGGGCCGGCATTGTCGGTGATGAAATACTGGGGCCTTATTACATCGAGGGGCGGCTGACCGGAATAATCTATCTGGAAATGCTAGAAAACATTATTCCGGAGTTCATGGACAACGTGCCGCTCGCACTCATTCGCCACCCACAGTTCTATTTCCAGCAGGATGGTGCACCGCCACATTACGCCGCCGCTGTTAGTTAAACCGCGAATATGGTGATCGCTGGATAGGTCGCGGGGGTCCCGTCTCATGGCCGCCTAGGTCACCAGATCTCACTCCATGTGATTTTTTTTTATGGGGTGAGATTAAGAGGCGAGTGTACGTAGATGAGGTCCCAAGCCTCGAAGACCTAAAATCGCGTATTGCGCGTGCCTTTGACGAAGTGAAAAGTGACAGAGTTGTGCTTAACAAACTCAAAGACAATGTGCAAACTCAAAAACTCAAAAACTCTGCTTAGAGCATAACGGATTGCAGTTCGAACAATTTTTAAAGTACTATTAAGTGCAGACAAAATAATTATGTAAATAAGATTTAGAGGTGGGTTGTTTTGATTTTAAATTAGTTGTACATAAGTTGATTGAATTTTTTAAGTACGCCTAAATGCAAAGGATGTGGTTTAGATTTAAATTTCTAAAGTGCTTATTATTCGTAATTAAAAATTTGTAATTTTTCCATTCTTTTGATGTGTATCAATTAATTTTATTCTAAACATACCTACGTCCTTTACATTTTGACGGTCCTAAGCCCGTTAAAGTATGAAGGGAAAATTCGCAACTTATGATAATGTATGATCGTGGGAATCCTGGATTAGGTAAGAGTACACGGTTGTTGTTGTTTTTAAGTTTTTGATTTTAAGAATTACTTTTTACTAGCTATTGTCTATTGTTGCCGTGTTCTTAGAAGTAGCCGTAAGATGTAAACAGGGTCATAAATAATAAGTTATTGTTAGAAATTAGTTAAAATATTAAACCCTTTTTATTTATGTTTTTAGAATAGAACCGACGATTTATGACGTTGTTTAAAATTGAGATAATAGTTATTTACCCAACATCACATTAAGTATCAACCACCATCTACACCGATAATAACAAAAACATTGTTGTTGTTATACTACAATAATAACAAAAATTATTATTGTTATCAATGAAATAAGCGGGCTTAAACGGGAGGGCGGGGCGGCGCATGGCGTCGATATTTTGTGGTGTTTTCTAGGATAACTTTCGGAAGCTATTTCTCAACATTTTAGTACTGAGTGATTATAAAAGAAAAATACGTGTATTTTTATTTTTAACAAGGATCAATATATCCAAATTTGGCAGGAAGGTTTAATTGCTCTCTGTATAAAAGAATACGGCGCATGTCGTCTTCCTGTCGTTTTTGCTACCTATTATGTACTCTGTTAAGCGGTATACTTGAGCGGGACAGCTGTGCATTTTGCGGAAGGCAAACTCGTCTGGAAGGAGGTTTTTATCGGTTATGATGTCATTGAGGCGCCTTTTTATTACTCTTACATAGACTTTTACAAGGGAGCTAATGAGACTAATTGGTCGGTAGCTACCAGGTGCCTTTCGGGGTTTCCCCGGTTTGTGCATACCTATGACAATAGCTACTTTCCAAATGTCTGGAATGTACATCCTACTAAGAGGGCGTTAATGATGTTCACTAGGAGTTGAATTAACTCGGACGGTAGCATTTTAACTGTTTTGTTTGAAATACCGTCTTGGGCTCGGGCCTTTTTGGTATTCATAGACTTTATAATGTTTTTGACCTCCTCCGAGTCCACCATCCCTCACCCTATTGTCATCAGGTGGCCTCGAGAGGCGGCTGTTGACCTCGCTATTCACTAAGCTAAGGTGCTCTGGATCAATCGGAAGTGTACTCGGCCGGCACTGTTGTTCGAAATTATCAGCTAGGCATTCGGCCTCGTCTTCGAGTGCAGGGGACGATTTGGTCTGTCTAACGGAGGCATGTCGCTCTCCGTGTTATTTTTGAAGGCCTTCACGAGTGGTCAATATGCCACGTGTGACAGCTCTAACTCACTGATAAGTCGATCCCAACTCTCGGCTTTATGTTGTTTGATTTTAAACTTAACTTCCCATTCGTAGTGACGGAGGGATTTCCTCCACTCTTCCAACGGGTAGCGATCATATGTGCGTTTGGCCGCATTGCGGAGTCTGATGGACTCCTTTATGTCCTTTGGGAGGGGCCAACGGCCCTTGTGGGTCGTTGGCACCTCCTTAGATAAATTTTTCAATGGTCGCTACCAAGTGATCGGTCAAGTGGGAGCCGGCCTTCTATGGCTGTCTATGGCTATCAATAGTGTCGGGAATTTAATCAAGGTGACTCGATTGGAGGACTTTGATGTTCTCCGCTAATGATTTATAATCTACAATCTTTCTAGTACTAGAATTGTTGTTAAGACTACCAAGTGTAATCGTAACCGGTCTGTGGTCCGAGTTAAGCTCGTGGAGAGTCTCAATATAGATATTGAGAGAAACATTTTTGACTAAAGCTATGTCTATACTACTAGGACCACGTATGACACCGTTGATGTTTTCGTTTGTGTCATAGCGAGTGGGGTCAGCTAATAGTGTAAAGTTAAAAGTGTCGATTAAACTACAGCGAATGTTGCCATTTTCTATTGTTACGTACGTTGCCCCACTCAGGTGTATTTGCAATTTAGGTCGCCGGCAATGGATTACGGCGTTGCCTAAGTTGAATAGCGTTTGTAAATCGCTAGAATTTAATTCTTTGTTGCACGCTAAGTACGCGTTTACTATTACAATTGGTCCGTGACCTGACATGCTAATGTTGGCAAATAGATGTCTCTAAAGTTAGTAAAGGTGGTGGCTCTAAGGTAATACAGTGTAGGGTTTTTTTTTTTATAGTAGATCAGAGTACCTCTGATACGGATCGAGTTCTGTCGTTTCTAACTATTTCGTAGTTTGCTATTTTTGGGCTCCTCATACTAGGTTTTAAGAACGTCTTCTGTACTAGAAGAATGTCGGCATTTTGACTGCTTTCAAAATCGCGAATTTCGTTTATGTTATTTCTAATGCCGTTCGTGTTGAACGACACTACGCGTAATGAGTGCGGCTTTGTCCTTCCCGAAGGCTCCATTAGTTAAAGTTGGGGGAGAGTGCTTGATCCTCCTGATCAAGACTTGATGGCTGACAAAGCTTGGATGCGGTCTGTGACCGACCCTTTTAGCTTTGTGGCTAAAATAGAAAGCTCCATCGGGTCAATAGGCCCGATGTCGCTTAGAAACTGTGTGACGTACGTGAAACTGGGAGTCGGGGAGGACGTGGCCTTAGGCGCTTTTGGCGCGGAGGGCGTGGCCTGAGTAGGAAGAGCGGGGAAAACTGCTTGATTTGAAGTGGGATTCTGGGTGGGTTTGGTCCACGCAGATTTGGAGGGGTAGGGAGAGGGACTTCCGTCCCTCCCTTTCGGCAAGGACGAATCTCTGCTTGGGGCACCTTTTGTCTGTGGTGCAATGCGATTTTTTACTCTGGGTTCTTTTTGCACCCTCTGTAATTGGCTGGGTGACCTTGGATCTTACAGAGGACACAGCTGGGGGGTTCGATTTCCTCAGCTGGGCTTCTTTCGGGGACAGTCGGAGGTGCCGTGGCTCCCAGGCACTTGACACAACGCGGCCTAGCTTGGCAATTCCGTGCCGAGTGCCCGTAAAGTTGGCATCGGTGTCACTGGCCAGGTATGCCCCTTTTACGGGAGGTCTCGACGCGGATGCCTGTGATGTGATAGATTTACTACAGGGTTGTCGTTATCAACTACAACTAGATGCGACGGTTCAATATGATCACGGTTTTGATTAGACGTGTTTAGCGTGTGAACGGGCGTTTCCGTGCGACGAATACAACGATCTATTCGACGATATATCTACTTCGGTGCCGACCGCCGACGCGTACGCATCGTTTTGGTTGTGCTCCGTGGTAATAAATTGCTAATTTATTATTATTGGCCTATCTTGGTATTTTATTGTTTTTATCGTGTGTACAAGTGTGTAACAGTGCTCCCTAGTGTTCCTGCTTGGTCGAGGCGTGCCTCCCGAGGGAATTAGAGGAGTAATAGTGCGATTTGGACGCGGTGCTAGTGTTAAGACACTCGTTTTAGTCATATTTAGTACGACCTCGTGCGACCGCGTTCTCGCAACGTGGTTTTTGACATTTTAGACACTGACATTGAGTGACAGGTGACAGGTGTCAACTGACAGCTGTCAGTAGTATGGCCAGTTAATACGGGTACAGGTACGAGCACTTTGCCCAATACACGTTCATTACGTGTACGGGCACGAGCATTTAGCTTTACAGAGTTCATTACGTGTACTGGCAAATTAGTTATGACTTTATTCATTTTGAAATTTTGTTAAGTTCTTTACGCGAACTGGGACGTGCATCTTGCACACCCAGCCCGGACGTACAGCAGAATGTCCGAATCCGAGGATGGCGGGCAACCGCCTCCGCGGAAGACACCCCCGCAGCCCTTCCAGCCGCGCAGGTCGCTGCATCGCACGCCCCCTTCCGCCGTTCCCGCCGTCCCCCCTCCCCCGGTGACGTACAACACGACGACATCGGATGAGGAATCGGCGGTGGAGGTTGTGGCTGCGGGCGCAGCTAAGCGCTTTTACGAGGAAATGCTCGTGGCCATCCGGTCGCCGCGGAAGTCGCCTCCAGCAGGACCCAGCAGCAGCATCCAGCCGCAGGCTGGAAAGAGACTTCTGTCGCCAGAAGAGGCATTATCGGCAGCCAAGAAAAAGCTAAAGAGGAGGCTGGAACGACCGTGTCTGCCGGCCATGAATTTCGAGGACTCTCAAGCTTTGGATAGTAACACAGGGACGCCATTTCTGGATTTTAGAACGCCGTGTTCGACGGACGCCGAAGAGGACGTCCAGCAGGAAGAGCTCAACAAACTAGGCACAAGAGGACTGATTACTGTGGCGAATAAGGCCGCGGCCCAAATAAACACAATCGTGAGGTCGCCAGTGTCCAAATTAAACAAGGCAGATAGCGCTAGAGTCTCGGAAGAGCTAGCCAAGCTGACAGAGATTGTCGCCCACTTGGCAGTGATGGTAGGTGACAAGTCCAAAGTGGCTGAAGTCGGGAACGCTAAAGTGTGCAGCCTGATGGACGCCCTCCGGCATGAGAAAGAACTGGTGGAAGAGGAGCGACGTAGAGCCAATGCCGCGGCCCAGTTCCGGCCACTAGCTCCGCCACCATCGTTTGCCGACAAGGTACGTGGAAACATGGGCGGACCGGTCATTAAGATTGTACCTACGACAACGGAAACAAAAACTGCGGAACAAACAAAAGAGATACTGAAGACCTCCATAGCCCCCGCCGCCCTAGACATTAAAGTAGACAGGCTTAAGAAAATATCCGGAGCAGCGGTACTAATACAGACGCGTACCACTCAGGACCTAGAAAGGCTCAAGGCAGCGATGCCACCGTCACTAAAAACAGAGCCGCTCAGAGGACGGCTACCGCTAGTAGCTCTACGCAACATGGACGGTGGAAACCATGACTTACTAGAGATTTTAAAATCAATCAAAGACCAAAATCTCAGGGAGGACAGCAACTGGCCGCTTGAGCGACTACAGAAATCATGCCAGCTTGCTTTTAAGAAGAGTCGATCTGGGGGCACAAGGACGACATATGTCATAAGATGCGACCCAGAATTCCGGAAATGTTTAGTGGCGGAAAAGAAACTGTACATTGGATGGGAAGTGGTAGAAGTGGAAGACTTCACCACAGAGATATGCTGCCGACGGTGTCAGACGTACGGACATACGGAAAAGGGGTGCAAAGCTGACCAACCGACATGTGGTCAATGTGGCAACTCTGGCCATACAGTGGAAGGATGCAAGGAGACCATTCGTCGGTGTGCCACGTGTCACAAGTTTGGACACACAAAGGCGGCCTTGCAACACAAGACGGCAAGCACTGAGTGTCCAGCAAGGAAGTACGCCGAACGTCGATTGGTAGAAACGACGAATTACTAATGGCGGGCACCAAATACCTCACCGTCGGCCAGATAAATCTGGCGGGGGCACAGGCGGCCACCATAGAGCTGCCCCTAGTTGCAGAGGAGTTGAGACTAGACGTCGTTTTGGTCCAGGAACATTACCCTGGACCCACCCCTCATGCCGCGGCAAACACCATCCTGCAGAGCGGTGAAAGTGCCAGGGCGGGGATCTATGTTCGCCGGGGGGACTTGGCGTGCGCTGTCTTACAACATCTGTCAAACACACACTGTCTAGTGTGTCATGTTCTTAATGACAAAGACGGCGTATACCTTGTCTCTGCGTACTTTCAGTACAGCGACGACATAGATGTCCACCTTGAACATCTGGGCACTGTCCTTGCCTCCTTGAGAGGCAAGAGAATAATCATAGGGGTGGACTCAAACGCGCACTCTCCGATGTGGTACTGCGAGGAGAGACAGTACACAGGACGCGGACCAGACGTCACGCACCGTCGCGAGTCGATGGAGGCATTTATCCTGGCACATGGACTCCGCTTGGCCAACGCACAAGACCAGCCGGCCACGTTCGCCACGACGAACGGGACGTCCAACATCGACCTGACATTAGCCAAAGGCACCCTGGTAACGGGGTGGAGAGTTAGAGAAGACGCAATAGACAGTGACCATAGGCTGATAACATATATGGTGGCCAATAACTCTACTTCTAGCGCTGAGCCAATCGAAGAGCCAATGCGGTTTCGAGAGCGTGGTGTGGAATGGGGAATCTTCGAAGACGAGATCCAAAAAAGGTCAGGCAACATCAGGTGGAACTATCCAGCCGAGGTAGTCTGTGCAAAATTCACCAGAATGGTGACGAGCACAGCTACAAGCATCCTGGGACTTACTAAGGGAGGGAAAACGGAGCGTGGGTATGAGTGGTGGACGCCGGTCCTGGACCGGCTTCGCCGCGAGACCTACAGCTCGCGCAGGGCTTGGCAGGCGAGTCGGGAGGGCAACTGCCTGGAAGAGGAAGCTGCCAAGCGGCGCTTTCATGTGATTAGGCGTAGATATAGGGTTGCCATGAAGGAGGAGCAACTTAAATTTTTCAGATCAGTCGCAGAAACGGGAAACCAGGACCCATGGGGCCAGGCGTACCGTGTCGCGTGCGGGAGGCTTCGGCCTCCCAGCAATGTAATTAACGGCACGAAACATGCCGAAGGGTATGCTGGGGGAGTCGAGGAGGCCATGCACAGCCTTATGTATGCTCTGTGTCCGGACGACGATGTGTCCAGGGACACGGAGTACCACCGGCAAGTGCGGTATATGGCAGCCGCGATTCCTGCAGGAGAAGATGCTCCTCCTCCGACGGAAGAAGTAGTCGCGACTATAGTCGAGGATCTCCCTAACACAGCACCGGGAATCGATGGGATAACCGCTCGCATAATTAAACACGTTTGGGCAGCCGCGCCGCGAGAATTTGCTAATGTGTTTAGGCGATGTGTCAAAGAGGGCGTTTTTCCACGAGTATGGAAGGACGGAAGGTTGATTGTCTTGCCCAAAGGCAATGGCAAGCCTCTTTCCGATCCTAAAGCCTACCGGCCCGTCACTCTGCTGCCGATCTTTGGTAAGATTTTAGAACGCGTCATGTTAAAATGCGCCACGCAAATGACGAGCGGTCTATCGGACTACCAGCATGGGTTCACTCGAGGGCGGTCGACGGTATCCGCTCTGGGAAAGATTCTTGGAGCGGGTCGTGAGAGCTCGTCGAAATATGTTCAGGCGATTTTCTTAGATATCTCTGGGGCCTTCGATAATGCCTGGTGGCCTATGATCATGCTGAAAGCGAAAAGGGGGGGTTGTCCGCCAAACATCTACAGGATGTTGGCGGGCTACTTCACTTGACGCAGGGTAGGCATGTTCGTCGGTCGCAGGGTAGTGTGGAAGGCGGCCACTATGGGCTGTCCGCAGGGATCGGTGTTGGGTCCCTCGTTGTGGAACATTCTGATGGACGACTTGCTTCGATTACCCCTTCCGGGGGGAGTGACATTCGTGGCCTATGCCGACGATGTGACGATCCTGATCGAGGGCGACTCACGTGCGGCTCTTGAGGCGAAAGCCTCAACTGCATTGCGGCTCGTTGGTGAATGGGGTGTCCGTAATAGGCTGGAGTTTTCTCCGACTAAATCGTCTACCATGACGATAAAGGGGAAGTTCCAGCGACCCCCAGTCATCAAATTTGGGACAAACTCCATTGGGAGCGTCGCGTCAACCACGGTGTTGGGAGTGGTAGTCGACTCTAGTCTATCCTTTGCGCGACATGCAGTATCTATAGGGGAAAGAGCGGCAAATTGCTTCGGCAAGATGTCGCGAGTTTCGGCTAGCTCATGGGGGGTTAGGTACAGGGCTCTTCGGGTGCTGTACCAGGGGACCTTTGTGGCTACTGTTACATATGCGGCAGCATGTTGGTACGAGCGGGCGACCCTTCACGTTGTGCGGAGTGCGCTTTTGCGCACCCAGAGACCCGCCTTGATCCTTCTGACCAAGGCGTACCGCACAACGAGCACTGACGCCCTGGCAGTTTTGGCAGGGGTGCTACCGGCCGACCTCGAGGTGATGCGTGCTGGCAGACTAGGTGTGATGCGCGAGACCGCGGTTACCAGGGAGGAGCTTCGGAGTGCGAAGCTCAGGGAATCTGAGTCCGCTTATGCCCTATGGCAGGAGCGTTGGGACACATCGGCAAAGGGAAGGGAACTACATCGATTCTTTCCGGACGTGAAGGCTCGTTCCAAGGCAACTTGGATAGAGCCTGACTATGAGACATCGCAGCTGCTTACCGGTCACGGCTGTTTCAGAGGGAGGCTTCACAGATTGAATCTTTCCGACGTGGGGTCATGCTACTGTGGCGAAGCCGCAGAGGAAGACGTACACCACGCTATCTGGGAGTGCCCTCTGTACGGGGAGGCGCGTAGGGAGCTTTTGGATGGGATCGAAGTCTTTGGAGAAGGTCCGGCCTATTACTGCGACCTCGTTTCCACGGCGGCGAACTTCGGACGGCTACGGGAATACGCGCGACTATGGCACAGGATAAGAAGTGGACTTGAACGCCAAGAGAGGGCAATAATAATTGGAGGCGAATAAGGACGAAAACCTAGATAGTAGAACCAGTACGCGCTATCGGAAGACACCGAAGTCGTATCTGTGTTGTCCGCCCCAGAAAGGGGAGAAGGACTTAGGGACAAATAGAAAGAGACTAAAGAACTTGTAGGGAATCAAGAATTGCGCACCTGAAGGGAAGGACCCAGGACAGTAGGGTGCGCATTCCCATGTTTCGGCCCGTATAACCAAGACGGTTGATAGGGCCATGGGTTGGTGGAGGGATTTGTTCCTCGGGCAGCTGGAACACACTCACAAGCGTTACGCTGACATTAGGGCGCTAGTGTTCGCGAACGAGAATGCGGCGGACCGCGAAGCAGCCGCGACCGCAGAAGGCTCGCGCTAAAAGCGAGACGGAGGATGCGCCCGGTCGCACGCTCGTCCTAGCGCGGCGGTTTCTACGCGGCGGGGGTGTGAGCAGAGGGCTCGCACTAAAGAGCGAGACGGACTATGCGAGCAGTCGCACGATCGTCCGGTTTACGGCAGTCGCGGCGCGGCGCGAGACACGGTACGGCACGATTCGGGCGGCAAGGCGGTTGGGTGGCGACTTGTCTTGTCTCTTGACTCTTCGGTCTTCCGTTTTCTTTCTTCTGATGGTTCACTTTCGCGAGCGAATGGCACTCACGAGAGCGAGATAGAGCGAGCACTTATGTCGGAGCGGACGGAGCTGTTCATCGGACGGTGTCCGAGAGCAGAAATGTCCATCTATTACGAGATAAAAGGCACATGTTATAACATTGTGTTCGACGCACCGATAGTGCGGGCTAGTTCTGATACAGCGCCATCTATTGGTCGAGATTGGCAAACAATATTGATAGTACTATTAGCGGAATATATTGGCAACACATGGAACTGTCATAATCATCTGCCAAATTCGCCCTATAAAAGACGTTACATTGTGTCATTCGATCTTTTTGCTCGTGCATCGACATTCAGGTGATATCGGAAACCGGTAGTGCGTATAAGTTAGGACTTGTGAGCCATTGTGCTTATTTTATTTCGGTGTAATAATTATATCTTTGTTCGTAAGCGTTAGTTGGGTAGATTTTATAACCTTTGTAAATAAGTGATATTTGCTGTTGTATAATTTTGATTGTAAGTTTCGTGTAGTTAAATAAAATAATTTTCCTTCTTATTCTTTTTTTAACAAATCATTACTTTAAGGCTTACATCAGAAGCGGGATAAATAAGCCCGACTTAAGCCCACATAACAACGAGGGTTATTTAAATCTACCCACATAGAACATTCGTTAGTTTTTTTTTTGACGGTTATAATTTTTCTTTTGTGTTAAACTCCTAAGCTTTGTTCTAGTTAGCTTATAAAACACGATGCCGCGTAGTAGATCGCGCAATCTATCAAAACGTGTAAAACGAGGCCTGGCATATCAAAGTTCGAGAAGCCCATCTGCCACAAACTTGCAGAATAATTCGCGACGTGACCGTAGCCGTACTAAAAGTGTAAAACCAAAGAGGTTTTTAGAGGAATTAAAACAAGCTACCAAGCTTTTCACAAATCACCTTTATTTCACTTATCACTGCACTTATAATAATAATCATTGAATACTTCGCACAATTTCCGGGCATAGGTTACCCTAACCTAAAGCTTATAACGAAATGGCCCTGTTCCGAATGCGGTGTCGACTTTTATATCAAGTTCCCCTACCATTCCTCCAGTAGGTAGGGTAGTAGGGGTTGGTGGGGTAATAAGCCCGCCATTGCATAGTTTTATGAATAATAATTATGATTGTTACAGTCGGCCATCCGATTCAAAAAGAGTCCTCTCGTTTACAATATGTATCACGTAACTTATTACATAATTCACAATTACACTCATTGACTGATAATAAAAAAAAATATATATAATATAATCTCACTTACCTATTAATTATAATTATTAAAATAT
The DNA here is from genome assembly GCA_037179445.1 of Phengaris alcon alcon. Classification (NCBI taxonomy): domain Eukaryota; kingdom Metazoa; phylum Arthropoda; class Insecta; order Lepidoptera; family Lycaenidae; genus Phengaris; species Phengaris alcon. Next base: position 472,075 of record JAYRCH010000140.1, read on the forward strand.
TTAATCGACTTTTACAATACTAAAATATTTAACCTCATATTCCTTTTAAATAATAATCAGAACATTAATATTAACTGTTAATAATTAAACAAGTATTATAAAGTAGTTTACAATTATTATTATTCCCATAACATGGTTGGTCAACATCTATTCCCTCTATCTAAACGATCTCTTACCAGATCAATCACTATTCCTCCGAGGAATCATCACTAGAGGAATCACTTTCAGGATTATTGTCAAAAGTAAGCCAAGGAAATATTTTGTCTATAGAGACAATTCCCTCGTAACGTTTACCAATTTTCCTAGTTAAAGGTGTATCTTCAATAACGAATCTGTCATTGGGTAAAAGTTTTTTAATCCTATAGGGTCCTTGACACTTAGGTTCAAGTTTCTTAGATTGCCCAGCATTGCCTACTATAGCCCTTACTACCCTTACAAGGTCTCCTTCTTTATATTGTGTACTTTTCTTCCTATTTTTATCAAACCTTTCTTTACTACGCTTTTGATTCTCTTTAATTAATTCCCCAGCTTGATCCCTAACATCTTTTAAATTGACATCTACGGAACTATTTTCTATATCTTCTATAATCTCATTTAATATACCTTGTGAAGCATTATTAACTTTCCTACCGAATAATAATTCCGATGGTGATCTTTTTGTAACATCATGTACAGCGGAGTTAATACCTATTTGAACATCTTGAACAAACTCATCCCACCTATCTGGACTTTTTCGGTGAGACATTGTGCTAAGTGCTGAAAGTATCGTTCGATTGTAACGTTCTACCTGCCCATTAGCTCGCGGTGTAGCTACTGAATTTAATATATGTTTGACGCCTGATTTTTGCAAGAACGATTTAAATTTATTACTTGTAAAGCTAGTTCCCCTATCAGTTATTAGAGGGGTAAAGGAGGAGGAGGAGGGGTAGAGGAGGAAGTAGCTGAAAAGGGTCTTAAAAACTTTTATACTTGATTTAGTTTTTGTACTACGCACTAGGGTTAGGTTGACATATTTTGTAAAGGAATCGACGATTACCAATAAATAAGTGTTTTTTCGTTTACTACGTACAAATGGCCCTAAATGATCGGCATGCACCGTATGGAATGGAATTTCAACTTTAGGAATTGGGTGAAGCTCACCTTCTTTAGCTCCAGATGGGAGTTTATGGTGGGCACATTCTAAACATGCTGACACATATTTCTTGGTAAATCGTCGCATCTTTGGAAACCAGTAGTAGGAACGGAGACGTTGTAGCGTTTTTTCGAATCCGAAATGCCCTACGTCATCGTGATTTGCTTTTAATAACGTCCAACGTACCCCTCTTGGAACAACCCAACGTGTTGTATTTTCGTCTATCACGCGGAAGACTTTATTGTTCTTTAATTTATATTCTTTATGTATTTTGGAAATCTTACCAGTGACAGGATCTTCTAACACTTCCTTAATGAGCCTGATTTCAGAGTCCCCAGACTGGACTGTAGCAATCCAATCTTCCGTATTTACAGATAAGATATCAAGAGTATGTGGTTGTTCCAACTCAGTGGATACCGGATTCCTACTAAGAGCGTCCACGTGGGACATTCTTTCGCCAGGTCGGTATTCAATTTCACAATCGTACTCCAAAAATTGTATCCACCATCTGGAAATGCGCGGTACTAGATCTCGCTTAGTAAAGGTGGAGCGCAAGGCGTTGCAGTCTGTGACGATTGTGAATCTGATACCAACTAGGTAAACCCTAAATTTGTTTAATGAACTAACCACGGCTAAAGTCTCTAGTTCAAAGGAGTGCAACTTTTGCTCGTCAATTGTAGTCTGCCTACTATAGTATGCCACTGGTTTCCAAGCATCTGAACCTAAACGCTGCATCAAGATGCCTGCTACGCCCACCTTGCTTGCGTCTGTGTGCAACTGTATCTCGGCCTTGTGATTGTACAAGGTGAGAACAGGCCTTTCTGTCAATTTATTCTTCAAGGTCTCGAAGGATGCACCTTGCGCAGATGTCCATTTCCAAACTGCATCCTTCTTCAAGAGACTAGTTAAAGGTCGAGCGATAATAGCGAAATCCTTGACGAACCTTCTAAAGAAACTAGCCAAACCTAAAAATCTCCTAACATCGTGTAGATTATTTGGGGTAGGGAACTTGGATACGGCCTGTATTTTTTGTAAACCGGGTTTTATACCATTTTTATTTATTTCGTAACCTAAAAACTCTATGTTATTTTGGAAAAAGTTACATTTGTTCATTTTAAGGGTTAAGCCACTTTTTTTTAAAAGAATTAGTACTTCTTCTAATCGGGATAAACCTTCCTCAAAAGAAGCTGCCGGAATTAACACGTCATCCATATATATTACTACGTATTTAGCACTAGTAAGTACCTTATGCATAAGACGTTGGAATACCGCAGGCGCGTTTGCCAACCCGAAAGGCATACGAACATATTCGTATTGCCCATCAGGTGTGAAACGCTGTTTTTTCAATGGATTCTTCAGCAATAGGGATTTGATGATAGCCCGACGCAAGGTCAAGCGTTGTGAAAATTACTTGTCCCGACAACTGGTCAAGTAAGTCCTCTATACGAGGAAGAGGGTAATGGTCCCTTCTAGTTTTTCTATTAAGTGCGCGATAGTCCACACAAAGCCGCTTGTCACCTGACTTTTTATTTACTAAAATAATTGGGCTAGCATATGGTGAACTTGACTCGCGAACTATCCCGCAATCAATCAATTCATTCACCATTTCTTGGACTTGACCCCTTTCTGAATGAGACATTCTATAAGGCCGATATACTACTGGTTCAGCATCCTTTAGCTGGATCACCATTTCAGCTTCGGAAGTATAACCTAAATCATGAATGCCAATTGAAAAACAATTTTTGAATTCATTTAAAAGATCATTTAACTTTTGCCTCTCATTACTAGACAAAGCCTCTCCACATGAAATTTTTGAGCTGTCAAATGCTTGGACATTAGTTACAGTAAGAATTTGTTTTGATTCACCTAAATACCTCGCTCGCGTAATCAAAGAGTTTCTAAAAAACGTAAGAGGCTTTGTGCCCAAATTTTGTATTAACAAGATACATTTACCCGAGTGGATTTCGTATTCCTCTGGTAATAGATAATATTCTTGTCCTAAAGATCCCCTTACCGAGCCTCCGATATACACATTTCCACTTATTTTATCCTCTGCATGAACTCTAATTGTTTTCATTTCCCCTACACCTACGTTAAAATCACTTTCACACTTTAAAGTCTTCTTGTTGTTGAATTTTACTTTTTCAAATTGTAAATCTGTACCTGTTTTCACTATGCGTATACTCGGGCGCTCGGTAAAGGTATGTCCTAAAAGTACTGGACTGTTTATTAAATGATCATCTACGACCAAGCAATCTACATTGCTCTCAATTATGCCTTGAACCTCAATTATCAATTTAAGTTTACCTAATGGTAAGTAAGGTACATTTCCTAGACCACGTAATAATGGGCCGTCAACGGCCAGCCAAGATAGACCTAACTTTTCAGTATCTGATTTACGAATTAAGGTAGCTTCACTACCTAGGTCCACTTGACAAGCTATTGGCTTCCCATTTATCCTGACTATTATTTTATACTTATTAGAATCACCATCTAATACTTCATCAAAATTGTTGTTTTCACCCACTGTTTTAGGTTTAGAACATACTGGGGCAGGTAAAGCATCGCATGAATGTTCACTTAAAAGTACTCTTAAAACATTTTTATTCTTTTCAGATTCAGGTTTCATAATAATTTTTTTCTTTGGACAATCCGGAAGAGCATGTCCAATCAAACGACAATAGGAGCACTGCACAATAGGTTTGGGACATTTAGAGCAAGGATGTCCCTTTTCCTTACAGTTAAAACATATTACCGAATCCGAGAACTGACCCTGTTTCGGCTTATGAGAGAGATCATTCGGTTTTTTTGTCAAACGAGTTACATAAAAATTATTGCCAATAATTATTTTATCTTTCTTATTATCTATACTATTATCCCTAACCTGAACTTTAAATGTTTTAAAGAAATTTAATACTTGCTCTGGTTTTAGAAAGTTTGCTGCTTGAGCACCTACCCTAACACCCTTATCATCAATACCGTGGACTAAACAATCAATAGCTTCCTTACCGAAAATTTTGCAGCGGTTTAATAAATTTATTTTAGAATAATAATATAATTCAAGTGAATCTCCGAAACGAGCCCTTTTGGCCAGCATCTCTGTTAATAACTCTGCATAATTTTCAGTATCAGGAAAGGATTCTTTCAACAATACTTTCCATTCATACCATGATCTTTTAAGCGACGGTAAGCCTTGATACCACAGCCTAGCGTGACCACTAAGCTTTGGCAAAGCGTAATGAATGGTCTGACGATCATCCCACCCATATATATCAGCACATTCATCAACCTTCCCAAGCCAAATAGTAATTGGCTGTTCTCTACACATTGGATCGAATTCTCGTAAGACATTATTTAGAGTAGGAAAATTCGAACGTTCGTTATTACTTGTATTCTTAATTGCATTTAAAAATTCTTCCAAGAATATAGATGTTGACTCACCAGGCCGCCAGCCGCTCCTCTCAGGAGTCCTTATGTCCCGTATGGGGCTCCGGTACCTATCCCTCTCAGGGCTCCGAGATATGTCCCTATCAGGGTTCCGATACTTGTCCCTTCCCGGGCTTCGACACTTGTCCCTTCTAGGGCTCCGGCACTTGTCCCTTCCAGGTCTCCGGCACTTGTCCCTTCCAGGGCCCCGACACTTGTCCCTTCCAGGGCTCCGACACTTGACCCTTCCAGGGCTCCGACACTTGACCCTTCCAGTTACATTTGTTCATTTTAAGGGTTAAGCCACTTTTTTTTTAAAGAATTAGTACTTCTTCTAATCGGGATAAACCTTCCTCAAAAGAAGCTGCCGGAATTAACACGTCATCCATATATATTACTACGTATTTAGCACTAGTAAGTACCTTATGCATAAGACGTTGGAATACCGCAGGCGCGTTTGCCAACCCGAAAGGCATACGAACATATTCGTATTGCCCATCAGGTGTGAAACGCTGTTTTTTCAATGGATTCTTCAGCAATAGGGATTTGATGATAGCCCGACGCAAGGTCAAGCGTTGTGAAAATTACTTGTCCCGACAACTGGTCAAGTAAGTCCTCTATACGAGGAAGAGGGTAATGGTCCCTTCTAGTTTTTCTATTAAGTGCGCGATAGTCCACACAAAGCCGCTTGTCACCTGACTTTTTATTTACTAAAATAATTGGGCTAGCATATGGTGAACTTGACTCGCGAACTATCCCGCAATCAATCAATTCATTCACCATTTCTTGGACTTGACCCCTTTCTGAATGAGACATTCTATAAGGCCGATATACTACTGGTTCAGCATCCTTTAGCTGGATCACCATTTCAGCTTCGGAAGTATAACCTAAATCATGAATGCCAATTGAAAAACAATTTTTGAATTCATTTAAAAGATCATTTAACTTTTGCCTCTCATTACTAGACAAAGCCTCTCCACATGAAATTTTTGAGCTGTCAAATGCTTGGACATTAGTTACAGTAAGAATTTGTTTTGATTCACCTAAATACCTCGCTCGCGTAATCAAAGAGTTTCTAAAAAACGTAAGAGGCTTTGTGCCCAAATTTTGTATTAACAAGATACATTTACCCGAGTGGATTTCGTATTCCTCTGGTAATAGATAATATTCTTGTCCTAAAGATCCCCTTACCGAGCCTCCGATATACACATTTCCACTTATTTTATCCTCTGCATGAACTCTAATTGTTTTCATTTCCCCTACACCTACGTTAAAATCACTTTCACACTTTAAAGTCTTCTTGTTGTTGAATTTTACTTTTTCAAATTGTAAATCTGTACCTGTTTTCACTATGCGTATACTCGGGCGCTCGGTAAAGGTATGTCCTAAAAGTACTGGACTGTTTATTAAATGATCATCTACGACCAAGCAATCTACATTGCTCTCAATTATGCCTTGAACCTCAATTATCAATTTAAGTTTACCTAATGGTAAGTAAGGTACATTTCCTAGACCACGTAATAATGGGCCGTCAACGGCCAGCCAAGATAGACCTAACTTTTCAGTATCTGATTTACGAATTAAGGTAGCTTCACTACCTAGGTCCACTTGACAAGCTATTGGCTTCCCATTTATCCTGACTATTATTTTATACTTATTAGAATCACCATCTAATACTTCATCAAAATTGTTGTTTTCACCCACTGTTTTAGGTTTAGAACATACTGGGGCAGGTAAAGCATCGCATGAATGTTCACTTAAAAGTACTCTTAAAACATTTTTATTCTTTTCAGATTCAGGTTTCATAACAATTTTTTTCTTTGGACAATCCGGAAGAGCATGTCCAATCAAACGACAATAGGAGCACTGCACAATAGGTTTGGGACATTTAGAGCAAGGATGTCCCTTTTCCTTACAGTTAAAACATATTACCGAATCCGAGAACTGACCCTGTTTCGGCTTATGAGAGAGATCATTCGGTTTTTTTGTCAAACGAGTTACATAAAAATTATTGCCAATAATTATTTTATCTTTCTTATTATCTATACTATTATCCCTAACCTGAACTTTAAATGTTTTAAAGAAATTTAATACTTGCTCTGGTTTTAGAAAGTTTGCTGCTTGAGCACCTACCCTAACACCCTTATCATCAATACCGTGGACTAAACAATCAATAGCTTCCTTACCGAAAATTTTGCAGCGGTTTAATAAATTTATTTTAGAATAATAATATAATTCAAGTGAATCTCCGAAACGAGCCCTTTTGGCCAGCATCTCTGTTAATAACTCTGCATAATTTTCAGTATCAGGAAAGGATTCTTTCAACAATACTTTCCATTCATACCATGATCTTTTAAGCGACGGTAAGCCTTGATACCACAGCCTAGCGTGACCACTAAGCTTTGGCAAAGCGTAATGAATGGTCTGACGATCATCCCACCCATATATATCAGCACATTCATCAACCTTCCCAAGCCAAATAGTAATTGGCTGTTCTCTACACATTGGATCGAATTCTCGTAAGACATTATTTAGAGTAGGAAAATTCGAACGTTCGTTATTACTTGTATTCTTAATTGCATTTAAAAATTCTTCCAAGAATATAGATGTTGACTCACCAGGCCGCCAGCCGCTCCTCTCAGGAGTCCTTCTGTCCCGTATGGGGCTCCGGTACCTATCCCTCTCAGGGCTCCGAGATATGTCCCTATCAGGGTTCCGATACTTGTCCCTTCCCGGGCTTCGACACTTGTCCCTTCTAGGGCTCCGGCACTTGTCCCTTCCAGGGCTCCGGCACTTGTCCCTTCCAGGGCCCCGACACTTGTCCCTTCCAGGGCTCCGACACTTGACCCTTCCAGGGCTCCGACACTTGACCCTTCCAGTTACATTTGTTCATTTTAAGGGTTAAGCCACTTTTTTTTTAAAGAATTAGTACTTCTTCTAATCGGGATAAACCTTCCTCAAAAGAAGCTGCCGGAATTAACACGTCATCCATATATATTACTACGTATTTAGCACTAGTAAGTACCTTATGCATAAGACGTTGGAATACCGCAGGCGCGTTTGCCAACCCGAAAGGCATACGAACATATTCGTATTGCCCATCAGGTGTGAAACGCTGTTTTTTCAATGGATTCTTCAGCAATAGGGATTTGATGATAGCCCGACGCAAGGTCAAGCGTTGTGAAAATTACTTGTCCCGACAACTGGTCAAGTAAGTCCTCTATACGAGGAAGAGGGTAATGGTCCCTTCTAGTTTTTCTATTAAGTGCGCGATAGTCCACACAAAGCCGCTTGTCACCTGACTTTTTATTTACTAAAATAATTGGGCTAGCATATGGTGAACTTGACTCGCGAACTATCCCGCAATCAATCAATTCATTCACCATTTCTTGGACTTGACCCCTTTCTGAATGAGACATTCTATAAGGCCGATATACTACTGGTTCAGCATCCTTTAGCTGGATCACCATTTCAGCTTCGGAAGTATAACCTAAATCATGAATGCCAATTGAAAAACAATTTTTGAATTCATTTAAAAGATCATTTAACTTTTGCCTCTCATTACTAGACAAAGCCTCTCCACATGAAATTTTTGAGCTGTCAAATGCTTGGACATTAGTTACAGTAAGAATTTGTTTTGATTCACCTAAATACCTCGCTCGCGTAATCAAAGAGTTTCTAAAAAACGTAAGAGGCTTTGTGCCCAAATTTTGTATTAACAAGATACATTTACCCGAGTGGATTTCGTATTCCTCTGGTAATAGATAATATTCTTGTCCTAAAGATCCCCTTACCGAGCCTCCGATATACACATTTCCACTTATTTTATCCTCTGCATGAACTCTAATTGTTTTCATTTCCCCTACACCTACGTTAAAATCACTTTCACACTTTAAAGTCTTCTTGTTGTTGAATTTTACTTTTTCAAATTGTAAATCTGTATCTGTTTTCACTATGCGTATACTCGGGCGCTCGGTAAAGGTATGTCCTAAAAGTACTGGACTGTTTATTAAATGATCATCTACGACCAAGCAATCTACATTGCTCTCAATTATGCCTTGAACCTCAATTATCAATTTAAGTTTACCTAATGGTAAGTAAGGTACATTTCCTAGACCACGTAATAATGGGCCGTCAACGGCCAGCCAAGATAGACCTAACTTTTCAGTATCTGATTTACGAATTAAGGTAGCTTCACTACCTAGGTCCACTTGACAAGCTATTGGCTTCCCATTTATCCTGACTATTATTTTATACTTATTAGAATCACCATCTAATACTTCATCAAAATTGTTGTTTTCACCCACTGTTTTAGGTTTAGAACATACTGGGGCAGGTAAAGCATCGCATGAATGTTCACTTAAAAGTACTCTTAAAACATTTTTATTCTTTTCAGATTCAGGTTTCATAATAATTTTTTTCTTTGGACAATCCGGAAGAGCATGTCCAATCAAACGACAATAGGAGCACTGCACAATAGGTTTGGGACATTTAGAGCAAGGATGTCCCTTTTCCTTACAGTTAAAACATATTACCGAATCCGAGAACTGACCCTGTTTCGGCTTATGAGAGAGATCATTCGGTTTTTTTGTCAAACGAGTTACATAAAAATTATTGCCAATAATTATTTTATCTTTCTTATTATCTATACTATTATCCCTAACCTGAACTTTAAATGTTTTAAAGAAATTTAATACTTGCTCTGGTTTTAGAAAGTTTGCTGCTTGAGCACCTACCCTAACACCCTTATCATCAATACCGTGGACTAAACAATCAATAGCTTCCTTACCGAAAATTTTGCAGCGGTTTAATAAATTTATTTTAGAATAATAATATAATTCAAGTGAATCTCCGAAACGAGCCCTTTTGGCCAGCATCTCTGTTAATAACTCTGCATAATTTTCAGTATCAGGAAAGGATTCTTTCAACAATACTTTCCATTCATACCATGATCTTTTAAGCGACGGTAAGCCTTGATACCACAGCCTAGCGTGACCACTAAGCTTTGGCAAAGCGTAATGAATGGTCTGACGATCATCCCACCCATATATATCAGCACATTCATCAACCTTCCCAAGCCAAATAGTAATTGGCTGTTCTCTACACATTGGATCGAATTCTCGTAAGACATTATTTAGAGTAGGAAAATTCGAACGTTCGTTATTACTTGTATTCTTAATTGCATTTAAAAATTCTTCCAAGAATATAGATGTTGACTCACCAGGCCGCCAGCCGCTCCTCTCAGGAGTCCTTATGTCCCGTATGGGGCTCCGGTACCTATCCCTCTCAGGGCTCCGAGATATGTCCCTATCAGGGTTCCGATACTTGTCCCTTCCCGGGCTTCGACACTTGTCCCTTCTAGGGCTCCGGCACTTGTCCCTTCCAGGTCTCCGGCACTTGTCCCTTCCAGGGCCCCGACACTTGTCCCTTCCAGGGCTCCGACACTTGACCCTTCCAGGGCTCCGACACTTGACCCTTCCAGTTACATTTGTTCATTTTAAGGGTTAAGCCACTTTTTTTTTAAAGAATTAGTACTTCTTCTAATCGGGATAAACCTTCCTCAAAAGAAGCTGCCGGAATTAACACGTCATCCATATATATTACTACGTATTTAGCACTAGTAAGTACCTTATGCATAAGACGTTGGAATACCGCAGGCGCGTTTGCCAACCCGAAAGGCATACGAACATATTCGTATTGCCCATCAGGTGTGAAACGCTGTTTTTTCAATGGATTCTTCAGCAATAGGGATTTGATGATAGCCCGACGCAAGGTCAAGCGTTGTGAAAATTACTTGTCCCGACAACTGGTCAAGTAAGTCCTCTATACGAGGAAGAGGGTAATGGTCCCTTCTAGTTTTTCTATTAAGTGCGCGATAGTCCACACAAAGCCGCTTGTCACCTGACTTTTTATTTACTAAAATAATTGGGCTAGCATATGGTGAACTTGACTCGCGAACTATCCCGCAATCAATCAATTCATTCACCATTTCTTGGACTTGACCCCTTTCTGAATGAGACATTCTATAAGGCCGATATACTACTGGTTCAGCATCCTTTAGCTGGATCACCATTTCAGCTTCGGAAGTATAACCTAAATCATGAATGCCAATTGAAAAACAATTTTTGAATTCATTTAAAAGATCATTTAACTTTTGCCTCTCATTACTAGACAAAGCCTCTCCACATGAAATTTTTGAGCTGTCAAATGCTTGGACATTAGTTACAGTAAGAATTTGTTTTGATTCACCTAAATACCTCGCTCGCGTAATCAAAGAGTTTCTAAAAAACGTAAGAGGCTTTGTGCCCAAATTTTGTATTAACAAGATACATTTACCCGAGTGGATTTCGTATTCCTCTGGTAATAGATAATATTCTTGTCCTAAAGATCCCCTTACCGAGCCTCCGATATACACATTTCCACTTATTTTATCCTCTGCATGAACTCTAATTGTTTTCATTTCCCCTACACCTACGTTAAAATCACTTTCACACTTTAAAGTCTTCTTGTTGTTGAATTTTACTTTTTCAAATTGTAAATCTGTACCTGTTTTCACTATGCGTATACTCGGGCGCTCGGTAAAGGTATGTCCTAAAAGTACTGGACTGTTTATTAAATGATCATCTACGACCAAGCAATCTACATTGCTCTCAATTATGCCTTGAACCTCAATTATCAATTTAAGTTTACCTAATGGTAAGTAAGGTACATTTCCTAGACCACGTAATAATGGGCCGTCAACGGCCAGCCAAGATAGACCTAACTTTTCAGTATCTGATTTACGAATTAAGGTAGCTTCACTACCTAGGTCCACTTGACAAGCTATTGGCTTCCCATTTATCCTGACTATTATTTTATACTTATTAGAATCACCATCTAATACTTCATCAAAATTGTTGTTTTCACCCACTGTTTTAGGTTTAGAACATACTGGGGCAGGTAAAGCATCGCATGAATGTTCACTTAAAAGTACTCTTAAAACATTTTTATTCTTTTCAGATTCAGGTTTCATAATAATTTTTTTCTTTGGACAATCCGGAAGAGCATGTCCAATCAAACGACAATAGGAGCACTGCACAATAGGTTTGGGACATTTAGAGCAAGGATGTCCCTTTTCCTTACAGTTAAAACATATTACCGAATCCGAGAACTGACCCTGTTTCGGCTTATGAGAGAGATCATTCGGTTTTTTTGTCAAACGAGTTACATAAAAATTATTGCCAATAATTATTTTATCTTTCTTATTATCTATACTATTATCCCTAACCTGAACTTTAAATGTTTTAAAGAAATTTAATACTTGCTCTGGTTTTAGAAAGTTTGCTGCTTGAGCACCTACCCTAACACCCTTATCATCAATACCGTGGACTAAACAATCAATAGCTTCCTTACCGAAAATTTTGCAGCGGTTTAATAAATTTATTTTAGAATAATAATATAATTCAAGTGAATCTCCGAAACGAGCCCTTTTGGCCAGCATCTCTGTTAATAACTCTGCATAATTTTCAGTATCAGGAAAGGATTCTTTCAACAATACTTTCCATTCATACCATGATCTTTTAAGCGACGGTAAGCCTTGATACCACAGCCTAGCGTGACCACTAAGCTTTGGCAAAGCGTAATGAATGGTCTGACGATCATCCCACCCATATATATCAGCACATTCATCAACCTTCCCAAGCCAAATAGTAATTGGCTGTTCTCTACACATTGGATCGAATTCTCGTAAGACATTATTTAGAGTAGGAAAATTCGAACGTTCGTTATTACTTGTATTCTTAATTGCATTTAAAAATTCTTCCAAGAATATAGATGTTGACTCACCAGGCCGCCAGCCGCTCCTCTCAGGAGTCCTTATGTCCCGTATGGGGCTCCGGTACCTATCCCTCTCAGGGCTCCGAGATATGTCCCTATCAGGGTTCCGATACTTGTCCCTTCCCGGGCTTCGACACTTGTCCCTTCTAGGGCTCCGGCACTTGTCCCTTCCAGGTCTCCGGCACTTGTCCCTTCCAGGGCCCCGACACTTGTCCCTTCCAGGGCTCCGACACTTGACCCTTCCAGGGCTCCGACACTTGACCCTTCCAGTTACATTTGTTCATTTTAAGGGTTAAGCCACTTTTTTTTTAAAGAATTAGTACTTCTTCTAATCGGGATAAACCTTCCTCAAAAGAAGCTGCCGGAATTAACACGTCATCCATATATATTACTACGTATTTAGCACTAGTAAGTACCTTATGCATAAGACGTTGGAATACCGCAGGCGCGTTTGCCAACCCGAAAGGCATACGAACATATTCGTATTGCCCATCAGGTGTGAAACGCTGTTTTTTCAATGGATTCTTCAGCAATAGGGATTTGATGATAGCCCGACGCAAGGTCAAGCGTTGTGAAAATTACTTGTCCCGACAACTGGTCAAGTAAGTCCTCTATACGAGGAAGAGGGTAATGGTCCCTTCTAGTTTTTCTATTAAGTGCGCGATAGTCCACACAAAGCCGCTTGTCACCTGACTTTTTATTTACTAAAATAATTGGGCTAGCATATGGTGAACTTGACTCGCGAACTATCCCGCAATCAATCAATTCATTCACCATTTCTTGGACTTGACCCCTTTCTGAATGAGACATTCTATAAGGCCGATATACTACTGGTTCAGCATCCTTTAGCTGGATCACCATTTCAGCTTCGGAAGTATAACCTAAATCATGAATGCCAATTGAAAAACAATTTTTGAATTCATTTAAAAGATCATTTAACTTTTGCCTCTCATTACTAGACAAAGCCCTCTCCACATGAAATTTTTGAGCTGTCAAATGCTTGGACATTAGTTACAGTAAGAATTTGTTTTGATTCACCTAAATACCTCGCTCGCGTAATCAAAGAGTTTCTAAAAAACGTAAGAGGCTTTGTGCCCAAATTTTGTATTAACAAGATACATTTACCCGAGTGGATTTCGTATTCCTCTGGTAATAGATAATATTCTTGTCCTAAAGATCCCCTTACCGAGCCTCCGATATACCACATTTCCACTTATTTTATCCTCTGCATGAACTCTAATTGTTTTCATTTCCCCTACACCTACGTTAAAATCACTTTCACACTTTAAAGTCTTCTTGTTGTTGAATTTTACTTTT